>JAFEMH010002694.1:0-319591 GCA_022495995.1 Adenophora triphylla var. japonica
GCGCCGATGTTCATGTAAATTAAGACTTACTCTTGCGGGGGCCTTCTCATTTTTGTGCTACAACAGACCTTGAGCCTTTCCAGATGACCCAACTAACTTCGTTTTGTTTCTGGTATTCCATCCCAAAATTCGTCAGGAAGTATGAACCTGCTTACAATCTGCAGGGTAATTAAGGTCCTAGTTTTGAATCTTTTTCCCGTGTTTGTATTCTTGTAAGATCTTAGTTTGTTCGGTTTCCTCAAAACTCTGTATGCTATTCAGTAACATGTTATAAAACTTTGCACTTGCTGCAAATGCAACTCCTTAATCATTCACAGGTGCCCATTTGTGCTTACAGAATTTTGCACGATTGTTTTCATTGTGTCACGAAATCTCTCTTTTATATTGATTCAAAAAGTTAATAACTTGTCTAATAAATGTATTGATTGGTGTTGAAATTATTTATCACTTGAGCCCAGCCCACAGTTTTAACACACATTCAATCATTGTCTGTCAACTGTGAGCAAAGATTGTGTGCCTCTTTCTATTATCACTTGTATCAAAAATACATCAAACAGTGATTTGGAGCGAGAGTCAAACAGCTGGAATTTCAACAAATATCATTTGCAATATCTTAATTTTCATTACCCCTCATCCAATCGTCTCAAAAATAAAGGGAGAAAAATGTAAAAGAAATTTGCTCTATTATTGCCTAAGCATTTTTTTTTTTATGATATTTATTTTGAGACGGAGGTAAGGAAGGAAGCACCAACTAAGCAAAGACCTAGAAAATAAAGGAGTAAATTGTTGATATATAAATGTATACAGCCACATACAACACACATGGATGGAAATGTTTCCAAGGAAAAATCTCCTACATAGTCTCCATTAACAAACTTCAAAAGACAGAAATTTCAACTGTAAGTTCTGTTGTTGGTAACAATTAATTTCATAGGATCGGTTTAAACTACCAATTGGTCAAGCACAGGCACAGGGATTATCAACGACAACAACCTGTTCATCATCGCCGCTCCTGAACACCAGTTACCCCGCCGCGAGTCCAACAACCACCGCAATAAACACACCGGCGTTAAAAACGACATGATCGCGAGCATCAGGAAGCAACCGGATCGTTGAGTTGACGCCGAAGAGGAACGTGCGCCGGCGAATCTAGCCGGACTCCACCTGCCGCCGGTGGATAGGAATTTGGATTGCAGAAGAGGCGTGGTGACGCTTACAGCGGGTGATGATGGACGGACAGAGAGGAGCTTGAATCGGAGGCGGCGATCTTCCATGTACTGGTAGAAGAGAGAGAAAAGGAAGAGGACGAATAAAGTGATGGAGTAACTAAGCCATGAATCGGTCTTCCATGAATCGAATAGTACGGTGACATTTCGGCCCCAGTAGAAGGTCATGTGCATCATCGTTGGGTGACGCCGGAGAGAGAGACGGTGAGATTGGCTGGTGGGTGGGGGAGAGAGAGATAATTGAGGGAAAAGCGTGAACAAATGGGATGACCTTGGATTTTTCTTGTTTGAGTGTGTCAGAAAGTCCAAAAGTTACTGCATTGTGCTACTCCGGTACTACTTGTATTAACGTAATGTTATTAGATTTTGCCCCCAAAAAGTAATGAAAATTTCCCTTATTAATGTAAACACTTGGTTTATAGGAGTTGCGTCTTTTGAGAGCAATCGGATTAAAGAAATGCCGTAAAGAATTATTCCAGTACAATTTAACAAAATGGAACTAATGGCCTTACTAGTACTCCTTATCTATCTGTGATGGCCTTGCGGTGAAATTATTATTCCCCTTTCCTTTAGTATTGGATGATTTGATTAATACTATATAAAATTAATTAGTGATATATGATGTGAACTGATTAGAATGATACTATTACTGTGTATATGAAACAAAAAGCCAAAGGGTAATACAATCCTTTCGTTACTTCATTTAAAAAATGCTACAAGAACTTCTTGGAAGGTATTTTTCGCTATTTTTTTAATTTTTTAACATCCATAATATAATAATGGTATATACTACCTCCATTCCATAATAAATGTTTATATATACTCCTCCGTCTTCACTCACTTGACACCTAAAGAAATAAGACAAAGAACTCACAAGTAAGTTAACAAAAATAAAAAAATGTGATGATAAAAATGGAAGTTATAGAAAACGAAATGCGTGTGAATAAGAAAGGCTGACAATAACTGAAATGCCAAGGAAAATGAAGAGAGAATCGAAATAGTGTTTCATCTAATATAAAAACATAAAAAATAGGCTATTTTCGTGGGCGCGATGCCGAAATTTTTATCACTCAAAAATGGAAATAAGTGTTACTTGGAAATGGAATGACAGTATGAGTGATTTTTCTCGTAAGAACAACAAACACACTATTCATTTCGAGAAAAGAAAGTGAGCAGTATAATATCAGCGGTACATGGCTTTCGATAATTAATTTTGCACCAGACTGAAATGATCGCAACACTTGCTTTTCAAAATGATTTTTACAGTGAAGTGAAGCATTATCATTTCTATTATAACGATTACAAAAATATCATCTCAATTTGGATTGCAACGTAAGTTAACTCTGAAGCGAGAATGAAAGAGTATCAAGTGCGAAAAAAAAAAAACTTATTTTTTTCTTTAGAGTGTCCTTTTAAATTTATGTTGCATTTGCTTAAATTAAATGTTTGACATTTATGCATAGTTATTATTAAGGGACGGGATGATTTTGTGTGTACCATAGCAAAAGAGATGAACATTTATGTATACAACCAGGTTATAGGACTTCATGATCTTCCCACTAAAACTCGAGATAAAAAAAAAAGATTATTGGAAAGTGATATTATCATTGAAGATTTTTGCTTCGGAAATTTGTCCCGAATATGATTATCGGGCTCAATAATATCAAAGTCAAGGACTTTTCCGTGCAAGAATCTGCTTTTTCACAAATCACATTTACTTTTTGGCAAGCTTCAAAATTAAGCATCAAACTTATGCATGATCATACGGAAAGTGAAAAATTGTGAGTAGAAAATCTAAAACACAATTTTACATCAGTATATTCATTTCCTAAGACCTATCAATTGTACATAAGTGGTACTTGATTATGATAAAAAATGTTATTGAGAAACAAGAAAGATTAAACACTTTGTAGTTGTAAGAAGGAGATATCGAGACTCAATTTTGAGTTTTTTTATGAAGATATTATAATCATAAATAATTACATGTATTTATATAATATTTAAATAAAATATATACTATATTCCACTCTCTCATAAAAATGATCTCATTTTTCATTTTTGTTTGTTCTAAAAAGATAGTCGTATTTTATGTTTCGATTAAAATCACGAAATTTCCAAAATTGTCAACCAAGGAAAAATCAAAAAGTGGAAGAAAAGAGAGTAGAGACTTGATCAAGAAAGAAAAAGAAAGTAATAAAATGATAGTTTAATTTTAGTATTGAACAATTTATCAATAACTAAGAAAGATTAAGAATAGCTGAACATTCATTTTCAGACAATTTCGGGTATAAGATTTAGAATAAAGTTAGGGTTGCATATGTAAAATCTTCTTTTATACACTTTCAAATTCACGACTCCTCTTAGCCTTATAGGATTAAAAATTTAATGAATACAAGAAAAATCATTCTCTTTTTAAATTTGATAAAGTTAAGTTCATAATTTCAAATCTCTATTTTTAAATTTGATGAAGTAATGTTCATAATTTCAAATTCTCTTTTTAAATTTGGATTAAGTTAAATTCATAATTTCCAAATCGAACTAAAAATGTGGAGTTCATTTTGAGATTTGGGATAAATATTACATAATTTGAAAGAAAAGTGGGATTGAATAAAATGCAAATCACTCTCATATTTTTATACTCTTATATTTAAAAAATGATCGTTCCAAACTTCAAAATATGATTAATTAAGATGAAATTATTGAAGTTTCTCCCTCGCACAAATTAAATGATTATTTTTTATTTTAGGAACATTTTAAAAACTATTCATATTTTATAAATTTTAATAACAAAGATGCATAAATATTATTTCCGATCAATTTTTAGCCTTTTAGATTAGGAAGTAACTAAGCTAATACAAGAAGATTTTTTTGAATAAAAAAACATATAGAGACATACAATAATTGTCAATTCTTTTTAAAGAAATTTTAACCTCCATTTTTTGAGGCAATCTATCTATATAATATATTAAAGTAGAAACTTATTCTCATATCCACATTAAGCCGAGATGGAATTATGACATTTAAAGCCATGTATCGTTCTCCAATTGGCCTAAGTGAAAAAGATTTTTTCATGGGAAAAGATAAATTCATTTAAAGTAAAAATTATTTATATAACAAATTATCCTAATTTCTAAATAGCACACAATGATATTGAATATCTCATTATTTGAATTACAAAAAAAAAAAAAAAAAGAGTTTAAGGAAAAAAATAAAATTCATATATTTGCAAGAAAAATATTCTACTGCTATCCCCCGTACTGTGGTAGGAAACTAAATTTTAAAATATCTAATCAATTAATATGCAAATCAAAAAGGAGTTAGTTAAATTATTCATTCAATCAAATATATTCAAATTCAAAAATTAAGTTTTAAGCCAAATTTGTATCTATAAGGCACTTTAGTTAGATATTGATATCCAATCATATATAAACATGGCGGTGTGTATACGTGGGTGGCATAAAATCCCCTAATTCCACAATACTTGAAGCACTAACCTGGAAATAATTTCTTGATGTATTTATTTCTGATTTCCTTTCTTTATAGGGCAAATTGCATTTTGGGCGTTACCTGAAGTTTGTTCGGAGATGTTTCAATTGGTTATCGAATTTGCATTTGTAAGCAAGTTGGTTATCCAGCTTTTGCTCATTTTGTTGCAATTAGGTATATTTTTGGATGGCCGAGTTAAAAAACTAACGAAGCATGAAACAAGTTCGCATTGCACGTGTCTTTACTTAAGTGGAGTATTTTTGTCTTTTTCATTCGAGTAATTTGACCCCCCTTAATAATTCTTGAAGGGAGTTAGATGACATTTTCTAAAAATGAGGGGGAGTTAAACTGAAAAATTTTCTATTTAACCTAGAAATAACTTTTACTCCCTAACCACTTCTTCTTCGCCACTACCCAACCATCAACATCATTCATTTGCCGCCACCGCTGAACCATGACCATTCATTCCAACCACTACAACCACCATAACCGTGACCATAACCTTCTCCCTCCCATACTCAGTCGCACTGCCCTACTCCTGCTTCCCCCACCATATCCAAATCTCACCTAGTCACCTCCATCTTCCCCCACCACACCTCGCCGCCACGCAGCTCATCTTCTCCTCTCTCTTCCTCTCCGACGTGTCGTCGCCCTCACCCTTAAAAAAACCCGGAGTATGGAAATAATATCAAAGAAAATAAAAGAATACCAAACCTCTGATCAATTTCAATTTCTCAATTCAATTTCGAAATTTTCTCCCGGCAATAGTAGTAGCCACAAGTACGGATACCATCTTCTTCCTTCTCCTAGTTCTCCAAACTCCCACTTTTTCGTCAAATCCGGAGATCGAACACAGAGATCGAATGGGTAGGGGGAAATAATTCAAAGCGACTTAGGTTGTTTGGAAGGGAGAAGCGAAGCAGAGAATCGGAATGGAGGAGGTGAGAGATTTAGTTTGGGGAGGTATGAATGGGCGGAGTTTTGGGAGATGAACGAAAGGCGTCGCCGAAGATGGGGAGTGGCGAGAGGTCGCCGGAAGACGGGGCAGATGAAACTAGGCGGGTTTATGATACCCACCGTGAGAAGAGGAGATGAGAGAGAGAGAGAGAGAGAGAGAGAGAGAGAGAGAGAGAGAGAGAGAGAGAGAGAGAATGGTTTATATATATATATATATATATATATATATATACATATATATATACATATATATATACATATATACATATATATATATACATATATATATATATATATATATATATATATATATACATATATACATATATATATATATATACATATATACATATATATATATATATATATATATATATATATATATACATATATACATATATATATATATATATATATATACATGCTTCGTCAGTCAAGTTCATATATATATGTACATATATATATATATATATATATATATATATATATATATATATATATATATATATATATATATACATATATATATATATATATATATATATATATATATATATATATATATATATATATATATATATATATATATATATATATATATATATATATATATATATATATATATATATATATATATATACTCCCTCCTTCCCATACCAATTGATACTTATTTCCTTTTTGATCCGTCCCACACCAATTGATACTTACCTAAAATGGAAAGGAATCTTCACTATTTACCCCACTCATTCTCTCTCCTATTTTACTTTTACACTCACAACATTCTCTCCCCACTTTTTTTCTCTTTTACCTTTCCTTAATATGTGTGCCATTTTTTTGGTATCTAATGATATCTCGACGGAGGGAGTATATATATTTATATATATATATATATATATATATATATATATATATATATATGTGGTCCTATTATAATGAGAACCTACATTTATATGAGAACCATAAGAACCACTAACAAACCTATTGGATTAAAAAATACATCAATGCTTCCTGGATTAAAAAAAAGATAGAGGACCTTCAATTGGTGTTGTTCTCATTCTTGTGTTTTTCGTGGAATAATTTAATCGCTCACTCTGGGCTTAGGAAATTGTGAAGGCAAAGCTGCCATTAATTCCACCTTTCGTTGTCAAACATTTTTCATATCCGGGACAACAGTTAGGTTAGCTTGTATGACTTGGACGACCTATGGCCGAATCATCTAAGTCTCTGCTTTTTATTAATTAAAGCAATAAAGTATGATGTAAATCAAACCCAATTACATCGGGTCTACTTTTGTGAGGCCATGGACACGCCAAACTTGGAAATAAAAATAATAAAATAACGTACTCCACTTTAGAGGATTGATAATGAATAAATGAGATTGGAAAATGAACAGTATAATAAAGTATAAACCATTCACATACTGTTTCGTATTACATAACTCCAAATGTACCTTTACCTTTCGAGGATGGATAATACCGTCTTTATATATGCTGGAAAATGCCACCATTAGCTCTCTATCTTTGCCACTCATCAATACAACTAGTGTCTTCACTAAGACAACATAGCTAGCGTTCACTAAGACAACACTAAACTAAGTGTTCACTAAGACAACATAATTAGTTAAGTTAACTTACGCAAAATTAAGTGTTCACTTACAGCCTGTTCACTAAGACACACATACAACTAGTGTTCACTAATTCAATTAGCGAACAATACGCCAAATAGCTGTTCACACTAATTAATTAGTGTTCACTAAGACAATACAACTAATACTTGTTCACTAAGACAACATAGCTAGTGTTCACTTAAGACAACAGCGCAAACTAGTGCTCACTTTCAAGACAAACATAGCTAGCCATGCTCACTAAGCACAACATAACTCAAGCTAACTTTACACTAGTTGTTCACTTACAAACTAAAGTGTTCACTAATTAATAAGTGTTCACTAAGACAACATAGCTAGTGTTCACTCTTCATCGCTTAGTGTGTTCACTTACAAAGCGAGCGTTCACTAATTCACCAATTAGTGTTCACTAAGACAATACAACTAGTGTTCACTAAGACAACATAGCTAAATAAGCACATAGCTAAATGCTCTACTAAGACAACATAGCTAATGCTCACTTACAGCCTAGTTGCTCACTAATTAATTAGTGTTCACTAAGACAATACAACTAGTGTTCACTAAGACAATACAGCCTAGCGTTCACTAATACAACACATCTAGTGGTTCACTCAAGACAATACAACGCCTAATTTTTAATACCCAATCTTATTAGCAGAGCCTAACCACATCACGCTTCTCCTCATTAAAGTGCAACTCCAAGTAATGGACCCCAATCGATGAGCATAATACGTTGTTTTAAAAATTAGACGTTGTTCAATATTATTTTTTCAAAATCCTATCTTCGGGATCTAGTTTGAATCGTCTGGCCAAGACAAAAATCAAGTTTTCAAATTTTTTTCATTTATAGATATTGAGATATTTTATTTTGAAATTTGAGGGGATTTACTCACAATAATTACGAAAATGCCACACCCTCTATCTCTTTTTTAATCCTGGAGCATTGATGTATTTTTTAATCCACCAATGTTAGTGGTTCTCATGGTTCTCATATAAATTTGGTTCTCATTCAATAGCTTCCTATATATATATATATATATATATATATATATATATATATATATATATATATATATACTCCCTCCGTCCCACAACAAGTGACATACTTGCCATTTTGGGCGTCCCACTAATAAGTCACACTTCCTAAAACACTTCCTAAAATGGCAAAGAATCTTTACTATTCTCTTCACTCATTCTCTCTCCTACATTATTTTAATACTCACAACACCATTATAATTTATTATTCTCTCCATTCATTCTCTCTCCTACTCAACTATCTACACTCACAACACATCAACCTTTTCACTTTTTCCTTAATTCCCGTATGTAAACGCAATTGTGTCACTATTATGGGACTGAGGGAGTATATATATATATATATATATATATATATATATATATATATATATATATATATATATATATATATATATATATATATATATTAAGATAAATAATTATTAAAAAAAGTTTACTTCAAATTTTAGAATATAAAAATAAAAATTTTTTAAATGTGAGTAATATTTATATTTTGGACAAATTGCATATGATAACCTCTATTTGGCTCACTTTTGCCAAGCTCTAGCGAAATGACAAAAATACCCCTTTAAATGTCATGTGCAAGGCACATGTTTCATACTTCTTTAGTTTTTTAACTGGCCATCCAAAAATATACCTAATTGCAACAAAATGACAAATTCAATAACCAACTTGTTACAAATGCAAATTCGATAACCAATTGAAACATCTCGACAAACTCAGGTAACTAAAATGCAATTTGCCCTTCTTTATATTACTAAGCAACTTTTTATGAATGATTAAATTTGGAGTATGGTTCTTTTATGTTGGAAGGTTTATTCGAATAGAATTGTTCTAATCTCTTCAACTTGAGTCAATAAAGGTGAGCATCAATTTTTATACATTTATATGACTGCAATGGTTTATCCATTTCCCTTTTAGCTATTAATTGGGTGTTTTCGTCCTTCCTGAAAATTGATTTATTAATTCAGTAACTAGCATTAGTTGTCATCTTATTTTAATATCAATATATTTATTCCGTCCCAATTAAATGAACTTTTTTTTCAAATTGAATATTTTTTTGAAACTTTTGCTTCAAAAAACATTGTCCCTAAATGATTATTTTCAAGATTATTTTTTCATAGTTCATTATGTTTTAGCAGAATTAAATTTTTGAAAGTGAATGGTAAAAATATTTATGATTTTCCTATTAAGCATTAATATATTCAAATGGACCATTAAATTCGAAATGGTCCATTAGTATAATTAACGCATGTTTATAATTATAATCTATTTATGTAACTCTTACTTATCTTTTTATCATGATCCGCATATTTAGCTCTTAGTTACCTCTCTTATCTTTATCTTCATTTCATTCAAATTATTATAATGTCTATTCTCTCCATCTATGAGATTTCAAAATAAAATAAAAAAATTCTTCTATCTCTAAGGTATAATAGATACTCTTCCCAGAATAAATGTCGCATTTGGTACACTAAGTTGAACCTCAACCAACATTTAATGATAAATTATTTATCTTCATGTAAATTTAAAAATAGTTATGAATAGTGTTTATGTCACGACCCTAAACCTAGACACTATTTTGGTCACGTGTTGAGCACGGTGAGTGGGGTGAGTAGCATTTTATTTTATGCATTTCCTAATATTGTGATTTTTATGTGTTAGTTTTAACATTTTAATAATTTGTGTGATATTTTAAGTATGGTATTAAATTAATTTTAATTATTTATTGTCTAAATAGAATAAATAATAATTTTATAATTGATAATTTAATTGTTGAAATTTAAATAAAAATTTATAAAAGGTGAAAGGGCTTATGTGTCAATAGTGAAACTTAAGGTAATTCATGGAAATAACTCAAATCTTGGAGGGTTAAATTGTAACTTTAATATATACTCCCTCCGTCCTGCAAGAGAAGCTTCCCATTTTGCCATTTTGGGTGTCCCGTTAAAAGCTTCCACTTTCCTTTTTTGGCAAACAATCTTTACTATTTCCTCCACTCATTCTCTCTCCTACATTATTTTAATACTCACAACACCATTATAATTTACTATTCCCTCCACTCATTCTCTCTCCTATTTTCAAATTACACTCACAACATTTTTTCTTCCCACCAATTTTCTTAATTTGCGTGCAAAGCAAAAAATGGGCACCTTATGTTGGGACGGAGGGAGTATATTAATCCTTCCTTCCACTTCCACGACATTCCACGATCCAGGAGAGCTTGGGAGAGAAAGAAGGTATTTTCTTTTAACCATTATTATGATTTTATTTTCTTCCAAAAATTTTTAAAAATAAACCGTTGTTCCGTTTTTTTTATCCGTCTGCGTCAAAGCGATCAGGGAGACGAGTAGAACATTTAGAGCCGATAAGATCATCTTTTTATTTCGGCATATTTTTGGATAAGTTATTATGATTCCGTTCTATAACTGTCCATAATATATATAAATATGATATTATGCTGTTATAAATGCGTTTTGATAATTTTGGTAGGATTATTTGGCTTTTGAAATGATTTTGGAAATGTTGAAGGAATGATTTTGGAATTAAGTAGGAAAAGGGTGATAAAATGATTGGGTAATTGGAAAAGTGGTGTAATAGGGTTAAATGATTTGGAGGAAGTATGGGGTATTGATTGGGAACTTATAATGAGGTTGGCTAAGGTTGTATAGGCATTGTTGTGATAGTTGGGATAAAAATGATATGGTTGTTAATTATATATGTTATATGGCATGGGGAAAATATAGTTGTAGTATAAATAAATAAATAAATATATATATATATATATATATGCTCTTATTCCAAAGTGAAAATTTCAATAAAAACAGATTAAAGTGGACAAGTCTAGATTATGAAATACAGCATTAATTAATGCATTAGAAAAATTTAAAATATTTCTAAATAAAGAATTCACAGTTAGAACAGATATGTGGACTAGGTAGCTTAGAATTTCTAAAATCAAATCAAAATAAAAAATGCCATATAGAAAATGAAACTTTAAATCTCCTCACAAATATGCTAACACAAGAATTAGAAAAAGGAACGAGATATAACAAAAAGTATAAATCATCCTATAATTCTACATCTAGAAAAAATAGGATTAATAGGAGAAGATATTACAAACTCAAAGGTTACATACATGTGTAAATTTAAAATAAAAATCCCGACATTACAATCGAACAATAACATTGAATACAAATTGTTAGGATAAGGAGGAATTTAAAATACAAATCCCGAAATGATAAAACAGAAATTAATTAGGAAATCAAAGCCCACATAGATCAAAGAAAGGCTTCTAGTTAGAAATCATAGCGAAATAAAAAGAGGAAAAGCAAGAATAGTATATAATTATAAAAGACTTAATGATACGTAAGATGATGGATATAACATACCAAATAAAGATTCTTTGGTAAACTTAATACAAAAGAAAAGATATTCTCTAAGTTTGATTTAAAATCGTGGATATAATCAATTAAAGTTAGAAGAAAAATTAAACCATGGACAAAGCATTTACATGTTCTCGAGGGACAATTTGAATGGAACATTTTAAGTTTTGGTCTTAAGAACGCGCCCTCAATATTTCAAAGATTTATGGACAAGATATTTTTAAAATATGAATTTTGCATGGTCTATATAGATGATATTTTAGTAGCAAGTGAAACTTTACAGGAACATGAAAAACATTTGAAACAAGTTTTTAATGAAATAAAGACACATGGGATAGTAGTATCAAAGAGAAAAATGGAATTATTTAAAAGAAAAATATCCTTTTTAGGATTAGAAATAGGAAATGGAAAAATAGAATTACAGCCTCATATCTCAACAAAAATTATTAATTTCCCGGAAAAATTTGAAAATTTAAAATAACGGTGACTATCCACAAGACAGAGGCCATCCTGGGAGGTAATTCGAAACCCCTAGACAAGAAAAGTTGGATCACAAAGGCCGGGCCTAGCTCGACAAAATTTCGGGTGGATAAAAATTTTATACCCGTGAGCCCAAGCCCAAACAAAAACCCTTACTTTTGGAACAAACACTTTACCCGCTTGGGTACGATGAAAACAAAAAGTTCGTAATCTATTTCGGAATGAACCTCACATAAAGACAAAGAATGTTTACTTGACAATTTGTGGCACATACAAACATTCCCAAACGAATCCACAAAGAAAGTTCAAATTTTAAACTCTCTGGGATATTTCTTTCTGGAAACATCCCAAAAAACCCCCGATAAGCCCATAACCAAAAGATTTTCACATTATGTTGTTCTTCGTGGAACAAAAGTGGGTATTTTTAACAGATGGAAAACGGTTGCTAAACACATACAGTGCCCGAGCCCTCTTTACAAAGGGTTCCACAGTTTTTCAGAAGCAATTTATACACGAGAGAGCACTTCTGGGCTCAATACATTTTTTATAGAACCCGAAGAGGTAAAAACATTTTCTCGAAATTACAAAAAGAAAATACGAATGTGTCATTAAAAAACAGGACGAGGTTATTGCAAACTTACAGAAACAACTTCTTCAAAAAGAAAATCAAAAAGAAAAGAATAACCAATCTAAATATGAAAACATATCCATACTATCCCTTTTATTTGTTTCCCACATCCTTACTACTGTTTGTTCCCATAGTAATATTTCATCACTCCATAACTGTGGCTTTTGTTTTTCTAATAACAACATATTACTACTGTATAAATTTCCTATAGGTAATCTAGCTCCTTGGCTAGTGTATTTTGACTCTCCTGTATATTGTCTAGAAGGGGGAGTCCAATTTTCTCTACCTATTACATCTTCTGTAGCTGTTCCTGGTTCTGTCCATTCTGATTTAGCTCTCTTTCTTGCATTTTCCATATGTTGATCCATAAATGCCTTTTCTTGTTTGTAAAAGTCGGCTATCATTATTTTTCCCTGTTGTATATCATTTACCAAAGGTAAATTGTAGATTTCTTGTAATTTATTATAACTTTCTTCATATGTTAATCCTAATTCTGTAATGCAGTCTATTATCATGTCATCCACTTCTTCTTGGATATTTAATTCTGTGAATTTTTTGTTTATAATTTCTTCAAATGTTTTATTAGTTTCTTCTATTTTAAAGCCTGTAGAGGGTTCTTCTTCTAAATAGTCTATTATACTAAAGTCATTTTCTTCTGTTTCAAATTGGTCGAATCCTATGACTATTTCTTTATCTTCACTATCTGTATCATATATTGGTTCTGTGTCATATTCTATATTCATAAAATTATATTCTGTTTCTGTTTCATTATCACTTTGTGTAGGGTCTTCTTTTCTAAAATTTACGAATCTTAAACTTTGCAATCCATTTGCATTTTCATATATATTGGATAAAATAATTAGTGGAATAAATAAATTAAGCTTAGGAGAAGAAGTTAAAATTAAAAGAAAACCTATACCTTATAAACATTGGGTACCAAGAAAATGAGTGATCAACAGAATAGAAGTTTTTTAGGAAGAAGTAGGACAGTACAGGAGTCAAGAAATTCAACAAGTAACTTACAAGATATCATCACAACAGATAACTTTATAAACAAGATACTAAGAAGAGGATCAGGATCTAACAGTAACCAACAAATAGTACAGTTAGAAGAAGAAATAGATGTAAACAGAAACCTTGATTTATATAACCAGCATCAGTTAGATATTTTAAATCCAAGAATATTATACCAAACAGGAATGTTAAACATTAACACCGTGTTAATAAGAAGTAGTAGAGAAGAAAGACTTAGGGTAGTTGATGGAACAGTAACAATAGATTTATTTTCACCAGAAACAATACAAAAAATTAAACAGTCTGGAAAACATTTTGCACATGTGGGATTAGTGGTAATTGGAATAAAAGGATTAGGAAGAAAAAATCTAGGAACAAAATTATTAGCCTTATTATTAGATAAATCATGGAAAACAGATTTGAAAAAAGCCATTATCTCAGGAATGGAAATAGACCTAAGTCAAAATACAGCGCTATTTTACTGTACACCAGGAATCTACAAAACATTAAAATTGCCTTAAAAACAAAAGGATATGATAAATATATAGGTAATAACATAGTAATAAGTGTAGGAACATTAGGAAAAGCTAGCAACAGAGATCAGGAATGAAATATAAAGTAAACATAGACGGAATTGTTAATACAATTGCCTCAAAATCAATACAGATGATAGAACCACTTAAAATAAATCCCGAGGAATTAGCAGGACTGGAATGGTCTTTGGATGACCTACAAGAACTAGAGTATTAGTACTTGGTTGAGGCGTGTCACTTTTCTTTAATAATATGTTTAATTTTTCGATTATCTGTAAAAGTAGATTTATAATAAAATTAAAGATAATAGGGTAATGTTTATCGGCCTTACCAGTTCCTGTATAAGTTGTAAATCATGTAACTTCTTCTGTATTACTCTCTGATTTGTATTTTTTAGCGTCACTTAGAGCATGTAGGTATTCTCTTGATTTTTCCAGCTTTAGCCTTCTACTATCTTTTTAACTGTTTCAACTACTTGCTCAAGCTTCTCAACCTGTCTTTCTATTTTCTGCAAAATTTCTTTAGCTTCTACTGTTTCTTTTGGTTTTCGAGTTTCTAACAAATAGATTAAGCTATGAACTTCTCTTTTATTAGGTAAATTGTTCCGGATGTCTCTTAAGTCTGTAAAGATTTGATTATTTAAGTGTTTAATATAATCTAGATTTTCAACTACTTTTTTCAAAGTTTTTTGATTTTCAAGAGTTGTATTAAAGAGTTCGATTAAATTAAGCGATGATGAGATAGAGGAAGCAATAATATCTGAGGGGGGAACCTAACCCTTCGTCTTTTCCTTAAATCTTTTAAACCTTCATTAAATAGTCCTAAAGCCCTTATGGTATTTAAAGCATAACAAAGAAGAATAAGTTAAAAACGAAATCATATACTATTTAACATAGATTAAAACCAAAAACTTCCATCATATCATCCTAGTAATGATATAAAAGAATGATTAATCCCTCATCTTCACCTACACGGGTTCTTGATATATTGTGAACTTACATCAACATGCCACCGATCAAGCCTGATGTAGTTTTTTAGACTTAGGATCTCTCATGCTCTAATACCAAAAAAGGGGGGTATGGCGGATTTTTCGGGTTTCCGTTAAACCACTACTAATTTAAACATATCTTGTAGTTTTAGCAAATAATTTACATTTGATGAACATTAAATAAAAACAAATATTAATTTTAACCATTAATTTATATTTAACGGACAAAAAGTTAAAACATAATGCAAATACTAACAGAACACACATAATATTTAAAAAATTTAATTAAACAAAGGAAGAAGATAAAGAATACTTACAAGAGATTAAGGAGGTATCGTAATATTTTCCTTCAGAATTTTTACAGCGGAATAGCAATAAAACACTTTTTTTTTTTTTTATGTAAGGGCTTTAATGTGAAGTGTAAGGTATAAAAGGAATTTAAGTAATAAGACTAAGGGGTCGGAAAGGTGTTTAGGCTGCCATAGATGGTATGACCTTCTTTCTGTGTTTTTGTTTTTATTTGGGCATTTATTAGCTAAATGTTTTTCATCCCCACAAATAAAACATTTACACTTTCTAGTTTGCGGTTTTCTTACGTACTTATTCCCTGCATAAGGTTTATACTCTTTTCTATATGTTGTACTTTTTCTTATTTTCTTTTTGAATTTATTATATTGTCCATAAGCCTGTGGTGTGTAAATTCTTTGTTTACGTAATGCATACGCACTCTTCTTTAATTGTTCTTGGAGGGTTACTTCTTTACATTTGTCTTCTAATATGTTAAAGGTATATGTAATTCTAGGTCCAATTCCTAGGTTTTGTCTGTCACCAAATTCTTGTTTCTATGAATTATGGATAGTTTTACCTAAATCTCCAGGTAATTTAACAAAGTATTTATCACATAATTCATCATTCATAGCATGTCCTGTTTGTGATAATAACCTAGTAAAATCTAGGGTAAATTCATTTATGTATTTCATATCTGCTATACTTAATTGTTCCAGATTTCTAATATCTGTATCTTGTATAAGAGTAGTATTTTTTGCTGGGTCTACTCCTAATATTAATGTTCTAATTTGACTAGTAAAGTTATATGGATTATCTCCTATAGCCTTTAATCTGTTTATTTCATCCGGATTTTGGGCTTTTTTACTTTGTCATATTCCTAAGGCTATTGGGCCTTCTTTCTGTCTTAATGCTTTCACTGTCAGATGTATCCAAAGCTTTAGCCTTTTCTGTCTGTGGATGCAGCACCATCTTCTTTTTTTCGTTTTTATCCATTTGTTCGAAATAACCTGTTAAGATTTCTTGACAGCATGTCAGCAATCATATTATTATTTCCTTTTATATGCTCAAAATTAATAATATATCCACTACCTTGTATTATATTCTGTAAATTTATCCATCTTGTCCTATTTACTTTTCTACTTTGGTCATTTTTTTATGAATTTTACTATTGCTTTACTTGCTCAAGATTCTCAACCTGTCTTTCTATTTTCTGCAAAAGTTCTTTAGCTTCTACTGTTTCTTTTGGTTTTCGAGTTTCTAACAAATAGATTAACTGCTGAACTTCTCTTTTATTAGGTAAATTATTCCGGATGTCTCTTAAGTCTGTAAAGATTTGATTATTTAAGTGTTTAATATAATCTAGATTTTCAACTACTTTTTTCAAAGTTTTTTGATTTTCAAGAGTTGTATTAAAGAGTTCGATTAAATTAAGCGATGATGAGATAGAGGAAGCAATAATATCTGAGGGGGGAACCTAACCCTTCGTCTTTTCCTTAAATCTTTTAAACCTTCATTAAATAGTCCTAAAGCCCTTATGGTATTTAAAGCATAACAAAGAAGAATAAGTTAAAAACGAAATCATATACTATTTAACATAGATTAAAACCAAAAACTTCCATCATATCATCCTAGTAATGATATAAAAGAATGATTAATCCCTCATCTTCACCTACACGGGTTCTTGATATATTGTGGACTTACATCAACATGCCACCGATCAAGCCTGTTGTAGTCTTTTAGACTTAGGATCTCTCATGCTCTGATACCAAAAAAGGGGGGTATGGCGGATTTTTCGGGTTTCCGTTAAACCACTACTAATTTAAACATATCTTGTAGTTTTAGCAAATAATTTACATTTGATGAACATTAAATAAAAACAAATATTAATTTTAACCATTAATTTATATTTAACGGACAAAAAGTTAAAACATAATGCAAATACTAACAGAACACACATAATATTTAAAAAATTTAATTAAACAAAGGAAGAAGATAAAGAATACTTACAAGAGATTAAGGAGGTATCGTAATATTTTCCTTCAGAATTTTTACAGCGGAATAGCAATAAAACACTTTTTTTTTTTTTTATGTAAGGGCTTTAATGTGAAGTGCAGAAGGTATAAAAGGAATTTAAGTAATAAGACTAAGGGGTCGGAAAGGTGTTTAGGCTGCCATAGATGGTATGAACACTTGAATTTTATAGCTTGGGTTTTTTCTCTCCTTGTTACAAATGAGGATATAAGGGGTTTATATAGCCCCTGAACTAGAAACCTACTTAGCCGGTTCTTACACCGGTTACCTAGAAAGTTCAATAATTTACATAGAATAATAAAAGACGCACTACTAAAAAGCTAGACACGTTACAATACTTTAAAAAGTAGATGCTTTCTGCCAAAAGTAAAGGAGATGCTGCCGGCCATGTTATAAAAGAAAGATTCCCACTATCTGTTTGATTTAGCCGCCGGACGTCATTGCATATGTCATCTGTCTTCTGTCGTCATTGCTTGCGTGCTTTCAGAAATCCCTATAGTTGCTGTCAATGGTTGGGACTTCTTCGTATTACTCTACGATTTGTATTTTTAGCGTCGCCTTAGAGCACATTAGGTATTCTCTTGATTTTTCCAGCTTTAGCCTTCTACTATCTTTTTAACTGTATCAACTACTTGCTCAAGATTCTCAACCTATATATATATTCTCAACCTATATATATATATATATATATATATATATATATATATATATATATATATATATATATATATATATATATATATATATATATTGAAGTGGTTTAGTTGAATGAATTGGGATCTTGACTTGAAGGTTAGAATGGAAAGGGTAAGGGATTAGGTTATGTTCTATAACTTGGTAGGAAGGTTTAAGTGTTATGGCCTTAGGAATTGGGTTGAAAATGATAAAGTTATTGTTTTAATGGTTGGGATTTCTAGAACCATTTTAGTTAAGTTGGAATCATCATATGAAGCTAAATGGTGTTACAATGTGTTTTAAATGTTATGTGAAATGTTGGATCACTTGGCTTGGCTTGGAAATGGATGAAAAATGGTTAGTGGTGGATGAGTAGGTAAAGAGTGAGCTTATGGCTTGGGGGTGAGTTGCAAGAGGTGGTAGATATGTTATAGGGTATGGAGTGAGCATAGTTATGGTTTATAATTGGTATTGACAAGGATTTGGTTGGTTTGGCCTAGCTGAAAGAAGGGAAAAATGGGTTTGTTCTGATTTGGCAACTGATGTGCAACATCAGTAACATTTCTGGTGTTGGGCACGACTCGTGCCCTGGAGCACGAGTCGTGACCCTCAGATTGAGTCGTGATGCCTAGTGGTGAGATTTCAGGCAGTCGTGCAGGGTTTTGGCACGACTCGTACCCTGGAGCACGAGTCGTGCCCAGGACTGGTTTGGGATATGAATTTCAAGTAACTTGAAACCTAAGCAATCTAGTTCGAATTTGGTCCTTCCTTAACTATAATCCTAGAGCAACATTAGTACTCTACAATGGAATTTTAAATAGACCAAAATGATATTGGGAAAGTCCTTAAATCTTGCTTTGAAAATGGTTGAAAGACTTGATTTAAAAAGTAACCAAAGTAATAAAACTTGGTAAATGATTATGTAAACTTTATAAAAAGTGTTCAATGGTATGACAAGGATATTTAGGGCCTACTTGATTTACATTGGGCTATTTGTAATCACTTATTCATGTATACTGATTTATTTAGTGCATGACATAAATGTTGCGCTGTGTTATTGGTTTGAACAAGAATATTAATACCATGTTGTTGAATTGTTGCTACTCGATACTGTTAAGTATATGTTGCATGATATCATTGGATTTAACATGTGTATGTATACCCTGTTATGAATTATTGTGACTCAATAGTATTTATATATATGTTACACTATTTGAGGTTTAAACATGAGTAATTGTGCCATGTTCTATACTGTTAAACATGAGTAATTGTACCATGTTATATATTGTTATCCCTATGTGTGGATTTGACTTCAAGTAACTGTTATGTGCTTGAATGTGATATGTGTTTGATATCAGCTGATATTCCGGGGGTATAATGGAATGCGACCACTTATGAGAAGTTGTAATAAGGTGCTCGGATTTCATTATACCTGTGTCCGTTTCCACCCCACTGTGGCCACAGTTTGGGGCTCAGTTACTATGGATATGCCTAAGCAGTTCATAGGATACTGATACCTTACATGGTTCCCTGAAAAATGGGTCTTGTAAGGCGTGCATATGCCTAAGCAGTTCACAAATAAAGAGGATGATATTCCCATGTAGTACGACTTATTGTTCAGACGGGAAAAAGTAAGGTTAGGTAACGTAAGGTGTTTACCGCTTTTCAAATGTGATATCGAGCTACTTGTTTACGTGTTGCATATTATATGGCATATTGCTGCATGCATAATAGCTTACTGAGATTATTTCTCACCCCTTCTCCCTTTAATTTTTTTTTATTCGTATGAGACAGGTAGCCCAGACCGGTGAGGCCGGGGAGGAGTTTGGATCGTCTTTTGGATTGTCAGGGTATGTGTAATGTTGGGAGTTGGGAATAAGTGTGGTTATTATTAAATTGGGAAAAAAGTTGTGTATAAAGTTTTATAAATACTTTCAGTTGAAATGTTGTAAATTAAAATAGGTTATTGCAAGGTTCTAAAAAGCGCTAGGCGGATGCTAGGCGGCGGAGCCGGGCCTAGCGCCTAGGCGGGGATTAGTCGGGGACTAATCGTGTGAAGACCCCGACCCGGAACCTACACGTGTCCCGAGCTGGAGCGTCCTCAAACTATCCCAAATTTCCTAAAACTTTTAGACACTTTTATTTAACTTTCAAACATAAATACAATTGTTATAACCATTTCAAAATAACTCTACACCTTTTCAAAATGGAGAAATAGTTGACTATCTTGAAAGTAAGAAACTGTTTGAGTTACAAAAAGACATCGGTTATAACATAAAATGAAGGTTTATAAATACAAACTCCTTAATTGAATTATACCAAAATACACTTTTTACTCCAACCTATAAGTACCCCGACAATTCCCAAAATATCACTTCCAAACTCCTCACCGCCCTTACTTGGCCGGTCCGCCTGTCTCGGAATCTAAAAACATTAAAGGGAGAGGGGTGAGAATAAATCTCAATGAGCTATTATGAATGCAGCAAGATGCCAAACAAAGTGCAACATATAGCATGGTAGCACATAACACATTACGAAAGCGGTAAACACATTACGTTACCTCATTTTACCTTTCCCGTCTGAACAATAA
Source organism: Adenophora triphylla var. japonica (assembly GCA_022495995.1). Classification (NCBI taxonomy): domain Eukaryota; kingdom Viridiplantae; phylum Streptophyta; class Magnoliopsida; order Asterales; family Campanulaceae; genus Adenophora; species Adenophora triphylla. The sequence goes on from JAFEMH010002694.1 coordinate 20,945, forward strand.
GTCGTACAACGTGGGAGTAAAACTCCACTCTTTGGTGAATTGCCTCCAGCACATTCACCTCTTATAGGACTCATACTCCAGAGATCCATATAAGAAAAGATACCTATAATAGAGTATCCAACAATAATATCGCTAAGCTGTAAAGCTTTAGGCTTAATACGGAAGCATTCCCCGTACACCAATCCTTGGCAGTGCAGTAAAGGCTTCTTCATGCTCAATACGGTCGTTAGCACACCCACTGTGGCCAAGGGGACGGTCCCAGGTATGATGAACCTTCAATCACTTATAGAACAAATCCATAATTGATTGAATTCCATTATACCCCCGAATATCAACATGTTCAAGCACAACATAGATACTTGAAACATAATCCACAAAAAGGGATAATCATATAACAACATGGTAATGTATACTCATGCTACTCAATTCCATAGTGTAACAATCATCTAATACACTATGCATAGTATCATCAATAAATATGAATGATAGCAAATAAATCCTCAAATGGGATAACCATGCAACCACATAGTAAACATGTCCACACATTGGGATAACATAACAACTTGTCAAATAATCCACAATTGGGATATTAAGGTAACCATATAATCAAATTCCATAACTTAGAATAACAATGCCACAAAGTGATACATACCCATTACCAATTTGCTCAATAGTGAAACCTATGCTTCTACACCCTTCACAACTATTCGCCAAAGATAGGGACAAGTCAGACCACTATGCATCATAAACCATTCCTACAAAGTCATTGTACAATAATACAAAGCCTCTATGAGGGTTCAAGCTCAATTTACCAAGTGGGAGTCATAATTTATAAGGGACCAAACAAGGTTGCTACACAAATTCTGGTTTAGATTCAAAATTCAGTTTCCTGGGGTCTTGGGCGACCGCCCTTACCACTTGGGCGACCGCCCAAGTGGACTTCAAAGGCAATTGTTGTTTCTGTGGCGATGGGCGGCCGCTCAAGCCCCCATGGGCGACCGCCCAAGCCTCCCTCCAGCACAAAACTCAGATTTTTGACCCTTTTATGCCTAGGTTTCCATTCCTTCTAACCAAGCTTAATTCAAGAACACCAAAAGATAATTTAACCTTACCAAGTCCCATTCCAAACATGTAAACTCAAAACCAAGTAGCCTTAGATTATTTATCTCTACCCATTTCACCCATTTCAACCCTTTTAAATGATCTTCCTTGAACATTAATCTCATTCTATTTCATTTACCAAATCACTCAACTCTTATAAAGTTTCCAAAGCATGAACAATCATCAATATAACAAGATCAACATTAAAGTCATCAACCTTTTATTTTCTTTATATCCTTATTCTTCCAACTTTAACCCCCCATTTCATAATAAAATCAATTCATCCTTAATTAACCCAACTTGCTCAAATAACCTTATTTAAAATACCACATCCTTTAACAACATCCATGAATATCATTCTTACATCTAGATCATTAAACAATTTCTTTACTCCAAGAATATGTCCTAACATTTCAAACAACATTTATAATAACATTAATAATATCAAATATTCCATGAACATTTATTTGAAGGGAAGTCATAATAACTCACCTTAGCCAATACAAGATGGAATAATGATTTTCTTGGTTTGATGAACTCCCCTTCATGTTCCAAGCATAAAAGTACAACTTATTTTGAAAATGGAGAAAAAAATGAGCTTAGGAGGGCTTTGGTAGATGAGGCTTTCCATGGAGAGTATCCATGGAAAATGATAAGGAAGAAGGAGAGAATGATGAGGAAGATAAGAAGGAGGATGGAAGAGTGAGGGGGAAGTATAGGAGGTATGGGAGGTATGGGGAAGCCTTGACTTGGGAGGGGAAATGAGAGGATTTTAGGGAAAATGGTCCCCCCACCCAACCTAGTATTTCAAGGCTTTCAACAATAATTAACCATATCCTTCAAATTCCAAAACATTAAAACTAAACCCCTTTACTCTAAATTCTTCCCCCACAATTTAACCTTATCTCATACTTTATTTATTTTCTATTTTTATATTTTTCCCTAGAACATTATTTTATTTCCCTATCATTTTATCTTAATATAAGAAATCAAGTATATAAAAATGAACACATATTATTAACAATAATATTAAAAGCACACAATATGATGCTAAATTAGTGCCTAGGTTTAGGATCGTTACACTCACTCCCCCTTAAAGAAAATTCGCCCCGAATTTGACTGTCACTTTCCTAATTGTTCAACCTACCTCGGTTACTTATGTATACCTCAGACTCCAATTTCCAAATAGTCTATTCAATGTTTTGATTCTTCCCCAAGATTTCTAATTCCATTAATAATACGATATTACAACTTAATGTTCCAAGAATACCAAACAGATATCACTAGCCCGAATTTTCACTACCTCAATAAAATGCAGATAAATAAAAGTATTACAACTTAAGTCTCCAAATACATTACTATATTACCTTTAAAACTTCAAATAATCTATAAGCTGCTCCAAGCCAGTCTATGAGTCAAATCACCAACCTTTTCTAAGACTTCAAATGGATTAACAAACTTTGGCGTCAATTTACCTTAGGCCTTACTTCACCAACCTCACCCCAACAATTTGGAGATCGATATTTTCATCCCGAACCACACCTCATACGGTTTTATCTCAATGCTAAAATGATAACTACAACTATACGCACCCAACCACTGGTAACATTACGTCCTATCGACTACTAACGTCCATTGTACATGCCCGTAGCATATCCTCAACAATAATTAATGATTCCTAAAATTTCCACAAGGTTAAACTTAATAGCATTCATACATTCCAAAAGGACCTTCCCAAATGATGTCTATCCAATCCATTTAATACTATGGGTTTATACAATCAAACTATCCCCTAACATATATGAGGACTTGATCAAATGATCTCATCACTATACTCCTATATATTGAGTAAGAACTACAAATCAACTTTCTATAAACAAAACATCATACCCTTTTTACTTCCAAGGTAACTCAATCACAAAATTCATCGTGATAATACTCTCAAGTTCAATCTAGAACTCTAAATGTTCTAACAAATCTTCCAACGTCAAAATTCTATTTTCACATTTGTGATCAAACCACCTTATGTCTTGACTCGTTTGAAACGAGTTATTTCAATTATCTTATCCGCAGCTCTCATATTACAACATTAAACAACTGTCTATGGAATAATAAATATGGACATGCTAACAAGACCCTGATTCCACGAACGGAATATTAATTGACCAAATTTCACAACTCAATGCTCCAATTATGTTCAGGTCCAGTGACAGATCAATATCCGAATCAAATGGTTGGCCGCCCACAACGGAGCCGATCCAACCCAATACAAAACCGAGTCTACTGCGACCTCCACATTAATAACCTCACAATTTATCAAATCATTTCTCAGATCAAAACTTTAATATAATTAATCACTATAGGGGAACTAGGTTGCCTTTCTACTTGCTTCTGTACAACTATAATTTTAGAATACCAAGCCTTTCTAAAATTTACAACATCTTTCAGAATTCCAAGGATAGATAAAAAGAGATCCAATGAGACTCGAATGGTTTATTTATTTAAAACTGTCCCATACCAGTTTTAATTAACTAAACCACTCACAATTTTAAGAAATTTTCAAAAGATTGATAAGTTAACAAAAATAACTCGAGTGATCTAATTATCTACAACTGTCCCATACCAGTGGTAGATAATTAAATTACTCACAGATTTTAATGCACACAAAAACGGTTTATTGACTTTATTAAATCAACTATCCCCGAAGGGTACAAATGCTCATACCGAAGTTCAATTTATAATCCAAAGTTGTAAAGCACATTTAAAACCATTCTAACAAAATTTTCTTGTTTGACCTCTATTTATAGTATAGCCACCACTCATAATATTTAAACTTAGTTAAATTCTCTATAAGAAAACACAATCTCGCAATACTATTATGTTGGTCCCAAAGGTGGCAACAAGGGTGAAAATACAGCTAGAGGGGGGGGTGAATAGCTGTTAAAAAATTTTCGCCCTCTTTTAAATACTGAACCTCTTGCTTACCAAATCCTCTTGCAGTTGATAATAGACTGCAAGTGATAGTGTAAAATGCACAGCGGAATAATAGAGTGTAAAGTGGTTTTGAGAGGCGGTTTGTAAAATGCGGTTTTGGTGGTGCGGTTTTGGGAAGTGCAGTTTTACAAACACGTGTGGTTTTGACTTTGTTAACTCCAAACACTATTTCACAATAATGGATAGCTAAATAAAGATCAAACAGAGACAAAGATAAATAATTAGCAAGCACAGTAAATATAAATGCAGAAAGTAAGAACACGCTATTTGGAGTGGTTCAATCGATAAACGATCTACGTCCACTACCAAGATGGTTAGTCTTGGATTTCTAAGAGAGATTTTATATTAAGTATTGTGAGATTACAAAGTACAATAAAAATCTTTTCTATGAAGAACAAATCCAAAACTATAACCAGTGTATCTCAAGTGTTTAATCTATGTGATTAGAACAAGTGAGGTGAGTGTGTGAGAACAAGATCAAGGCTCTTTAGATCTGTGAGATGTAGAGCACAATGATTCTTGAAAGTGTTAAGGCTTGATTTCTGGGCTAGGAATATTTCTTGAAGTATGAAGATGAAGATTCAAAGGACTAAGAATTTCTGGGCAGAGCTTCAGCTTCTAAGAACACAGCACTTCTCAATTTTTCAAGCAATCTTCAAATGGTGAAGATTGGGGGTATTTATACCCAAGCATCAAGAAACTAGCCGTTGGATACAGCTGTTGAAGGACAGTACTTGATGCAATCCTATTGGTCCACAAAGAACCACTTTTGTCCTTTGGTACAAATTTCCGCAGTAAAGGCGATCGTGCTCCACCGCAAGCAATGAGGTTAGGACACCTGTCACCTTTTCAAGATCCTTGCAGATCTTTTCTGACATTGAATCACGTGACAAGATATGGTGGTTGACTTTTGATATTGCTGACGTGGATTCCAACGGATAAAAAGTTGTTCACTCCAAGTAGCCAATCATTGGATGCGGTTGGTGAGACGCGGTTAGGAATGTGCGGTTTTGCTACACCAGGAGGTTGCAAGGATGCGGTCGCACATGAACCGCACGGAGTGCGGTTCAAGGGCGGTTGCATGCGGTTGGTTCAAGAAGCAAGTTCAAGACTTGAACCGCACTTGCGGTTTGCATGGTGCGGTTTTGAATACTTCAGAACTACAACCTTGCTTCCAATGAAACTTGTGCGCCTTCAAGCCTAAGATTAACCTATTCTATAAAATGGACTTAGCTAAAAAATTGAAGTCTAAGCTTCATTACATAGGGTCCTAAAGTCCTTAAAATAGACAAGGAGGTTATGGTATCAATCAAATCTAATACAAAATAGGAGGGTTAAAACATGCATACCCAACAATCTCCCCTATTTGATTGATGCCATTACCTACTATAACAAAAGCAAACATTGTACTTGGTAAGAACATGTCCATAAGAATTAACATGGTAATTCATGTCCCAAGTCAATGCACACACTTAGCTTAAGCTATAGATTTCTATACTTTCTAAAAGATGAAAACTTACCATGTGGAAAGTATAGAAATGCATTCAGTGCACTTAAGAAATTGTGAGTTTAAGTTCAAAGTGCGGTTTAAACTGAATGTTTAAACATCAATTCAAAATAGTGATTTTAAGTTAGAAAATATTTGAATGAGTTTATAAACCATAAGAGGTTTCATTGTTCTACAAACAAGCAGTTTGATATGAACAAGGTTTTGGAACCAATGATGCATTTTTCATTACTACCAATGCGGTTACACTTACAATGGTAGAGAAGCAAAATACAAAGGTTTCAAAAAAAAAAAACAAAAGAAAGTTGGACAAAAATTACATGGAGTGTGGTCCAACAAAAAAATGAGTTCAGCAAAAAAGGTAAAGGAATTACAAATGAGAAATCCTAATGCTGACGCGGTTGATGATGGCGCGGTTGATGTTGATGGCATGCTTGCTCTCTTGGTTGATTGACTTCTTGCTGGGGCAGCTGCGGTTCAGAAGGTCTGAAGGCTGAGCTTTCACCTCTGATATTTCTTCTGAGGGCTCTGAGGTCTTCAGCCTGTCTGGCAAGAGTAGTCTCAACAGATCGCAGTGCGATTCTGTAATCAGCAGCAGCGGTTCCAACGGCATCAACAGATCTAGAGTTTCCATCAACACTTTCCTTGATACGAGTAGTGAATCCTTCAATGCGCCTTCAAGGAATTGTAGAATGTGAAGATCTCATCCCGAATGGCTCTTGTTTGAGTAGAGAGAGCATCTCTAAGCGGTTCCGGATCAACAAATACATTCGGGTTGGACTTCAATTCTTTGATGGAGTTGTCTAGCTTGAGGTTGAAGCCTGCTTTGAGGTTCTCAAATCTGAAAGAAATGTCATCATCAAAATTTCTTACTTGCTCTTTGATACTGTCTCCCACTATGTTGAGATCAACATTTATTCTATCTTTAAGGGAGTCCAGTTCAGAAAAAATTTTCAGCTGCAAGTCATCTAGAGCGGTTTGGGAAGGAGCGGCTGAGGTTGAGGCTTGCTGCGGTTGGGTTTCTTGGAGGGTCTTCATGAAAGCTATCAGTGCAGAGTTGGTGGAGGTGACAAACTCACTGGAAAGATTTGTGAGCATTTCATGAAGTTGAGATTTTGAAACAGCATCACCCATGGCTTTGAGCACTCCAGTGGCTAGATCTTCTTTAAAGGCTTGGAAGCATTCATTAGCTGCGGTTTTGACAGCTTCTGTGGACACTCTCTCCCCCTTAATGGCATCAATCAATTGGGATTTCATGATGGCCATTTCAGCAGCTTGAGCATCAACCTTGGCATGTAGAGAGCGGTTGGAGGCTTCCAGGTTGGCATTGGATGCGGTTAAGGCCAAGTTGGATTCAGTCAGTTTTAGCATGTGGCCTTGGTTTACAATCAACTGTGATTGAATCAGTTGAAGGGTTGAAAGAATTTGAAGGTAGTCTGAGGGTGCGGTTGGAGTTGAAGGAATTTGGGTGATTGAGGGAGGCGGTTGAGATTGTGTTGGAGGTGCGGTTTGGGAAATGGGTTGAAGGAGGGTTTGAAAAAGGCGGCTGGCAGGGACTGTATAAGGTGAAATTGTTGAGGGAGGAATTTGTTGTGTTTGGGGTAAAGGGATAGAAGCGGTTGGGATAGGTAAAGAGGGGATTGGTGCGGTTGAGATAGGTGCGGTTGAGGGTGGAATGTTGGTGGTTGGAATCCCAGAAGTTATGGGATTAGAATCAGAGGAGGAACTTGTGTGGGCGGTATGGACAGAAACAGGAGGAGTTCTTTGCGGTTGAGTGGGTGCGGTTTCAGGAATGGGTGAGGTTTGATGAGGCGGAGTAGGAAGGCGGTCAGGAGAAGGGGATTTTTGAGGTGGTGAATTTGCAGGAGGAGGAGTATTGATGCGGTTTGGGGAAGGAGTTCTGTCGCGGTTAAGGTTGGAGATTGAGATGGCTGGAGTGTGATGTGAGTAAGGTGGTGATTGGGCGCGGTTTGAATTTTGGATAGATGGGGAGCGGTTTGTTTTCTGAGGTGAGGGAGTTGGTGATTTGGATTGATAGGAGGAAGAATGAGATTTAGAAGGGGATTGGGACGGTGTATGGGAAGTGGAGTAGGAAGAAGATTTAGAAGGGGATGGAGAAGGAGAAGGTTGATTTCTAACTCTTTTAAGAAACCGCTTGGGGCCTTTGGTTGGGGTCTTCTTTTGGGCTAAGTGTTTGACCCTCTTTGGTTTCTCCCCCTGAGCGGTTGCAGCTCTTTGAGGTTGTGAAGGAGAAAGCGGTTTTGGTGATAGAGTTTTGGTTGGTGAGGAATGATGGGAGAGGATAGGAGATTGAGGTGGGGTTTGGGCAAGCGGTTTGGTTTGGGGCGGTTGAGAAGGTGGCGGTTGGGGAATAGGATCCTTAGTTTTCTGAGGCGGCACCCTTCTCAGCTTGCTTCTTCTTTATCCTCTCAATCTCAGCTTCATAGTAAGCAGCTAACTCCTCATCAGTCATTTTGGCTAGCTCAGCCTGAGTTTCTTTTGCCTTCTTGGCCTTGGCAATCAATGGAGGAATAGTTGCATCCTCCTCTTCTTCTTCTTCTTCAACCACTTCATCCAGAAGGGTCATCTTCTCTTTCCCTTTCCTTGGCTTCTTCTGGCTTGGGCCTGCACCAGATGAACCACGCGGTTGTGTTGGCGCGGTTGAAGTTGGCTTAAGAAGGGGTTCTGTAGGTGCTTTTCTTTTCCTTGAGACCTTTTTGATAGCTTTGCCAATGGCTTTTGATGCGGTCGCTGGAGTCATCTCCACATAATGTTCCTTGGGTTGAAAGGTATCGGCATCATACGAGCTTTGTAGTCTTCATTGCCAAAAGAGAATCTGAAGGAGTGGCAAGCCTTGAGCCCAAAAGATTCTTCAACTCCCCAATGATAGCAGATATCAGGAGTGGTTGTCTTCATATCTTCCAAGTGCTGATAGTTGCCAAAGATGGCGGTTAGCAGTCTACCAAACGGTCTCCACCGGGTATGCACATCCTTGGTCTTCAACTGGTAGGCATCAATGCTGGCAGCCGGCTCTTTCATCAAGATTTTGGGCCAATGGAGCTTCATTCCGTTGTATATGGCACAGCAATCTTGCACTTGAGAAGAGGTGAAGTTGTTGTGGTTTCTGTCTTCCCACACACGAGACTTCCCTACTAAGTAACATAAATGACTCATCATTTCTCCAAACTCTTTCCTAGCTATCTTCTTGTAGTTGCCGGTTAAAGAAGCCGGGGTTCCGGTAAGAGTTGAGCGGTAGCATCCTGAACCTCTTGGGACACTTCAAGCTGGAGCACCGAGACACATGGAAATCGAAGGTGCTTCGATGTCCAAGTAGTCAATTGAGACCTTAAAACCTTCAACAATTCCCACTAAGCTGGGTATCTTGGTTCCATCTGAAAGCTCAGTCACTCCCTTGACTGCGGTCTGATAGAATTGATCAATGAAGAGAGGGATGGTAAAGGTTTGGTTTTTGTTGAAGAGGGGAAGGATTCCAGAGGCTTGCATCTTTCTAATCATCTCCCTTCCCAGAGCATCGGACCGCAACTCAGGTTCATTGATTTCCCAACCTGGTAGAAAGTACTTGGTATTCTACAAAGAAAACACACAAGTTAGAATACTTTAGGAAAATCACAGTTCACAAGCGGTTGGGGCACACATGCGGTTGGCAATAGTGCGGTTTGGAAATGAAAATTTCCAACCACAAGGAAACTGTGAACACAGGTAGGAAAACAAATAAGAAAAATACAAAAGTATATACTTAGCACGTGGCATTGTAATCCAAAATTATCCCACACTGCAAGCGGTGCTTAGAGAGGAAATTTATGGTGTCCAGCCTATATACTTAGTAACACTTGAGTAATTTTTAGCATGCGGTTTGAAAATGTATATGCGGTTTTCAGCATGCGGTTTAGAAGTGAAAAAAAATATGCGGTTCAGGGATGCGGTTTTGAAACGAGAATTAAGCAATTATAAGTGCGGTTTCAAAACATAGCATGCGGTTTTGAATAAAGCGGTTCAATGGCATGCGGTTTAAACATGTAACAAAGTAAAATTTTCAGAAATTTTCTAAGTATGGAAAAACAGGTTTGAAAATTAGGTCAAGCCAAAACATAAGAATTTTTCTGAAAAAGCATGATGAACAGTTACTTGAGTGCATGAAGAACACGAAGAACACCAAGAACAAGATTTTGAAAAAGTTAACCAAAATGAACAAATAACATGTCAAAATGATCACATTGAGCAGTAGATTAACAATATAACAATAAAAATACCTACTTTACTCAGAATCACCCAGAAAATGAAGAAATTATAAAGTGGGTTTTCGAAACAAACATCTTCAAAAGTTCAAAATCAGTGTCCTAGATGATCATTGATCATAAAATAAAGTATATAATCCTGATCTAGTCAAGATTCCGAACATAACCCAACAAATATTAAGCAAAATGATCAAGATTTGAAGCAAGTATGAACAAAAGTCAGTTATGGGTGTTCGAAGCTTCATGGTGTTCATCAATGGCAGAAACAGTTCAATAGCATGTATAATTTGCAGAATATTAAAGAGTTTAGGTTTAAGAAATCATACCATGTCTTCAATGGGTTTGGGTGCCATTGATGAAGAAAGACTTAGAAACTTATGAAGTTTTGAAGGTTAGAGAGAAAGTGAGTTGGTAGAAAGACTGACAGAGGTACGGTGCAGAGATGACAGTTTGCAAAAAGGTTGGTAAAATGAGAATGATTTCTATTTAAAGGAAAGGGTTTAGGGTTTGGCAGTTGAAAAGACTGCACTGGTTACACCCTTTCAGCTTCAACCCATCAACCAATGACGGCTGACATGAAGCCTAATTAATGCTAATGTTCCCTCGCATTAAATGCTCTCAAAATTTAAATTTTCGTGGGAAAACATTTGCAAATAAACCCTTAAAGAAAAAGAAGGACTGAAAAATAAATAAATAAAAAGGAATTTGAACCGTTTTTTTTTTTTTTTTTTTTTTTAAAAAACTATAAGTAAAAGTAAAGAGAGAAAATACTCCAAGTTGAACTGCGGTTAAGATCAAGCGGTTGAACTGCAGCATGCGGTTTTAAGTGAAGCGGTTGGCTGCAGTGCGGTTGAAAATCCTTGCGGTTTGGTACACGCGGTTCAATAGTGGAATTGAAACTATACTCAACAACCAAGTTAGTTAATAAAAAGAATGGAATTTATTTAAGTTCAAGCATACCCATTTCTCCTCTGAGGAAAGAAAACCTCTTGGAGTCAAGAGCCTTTGTGAGGATGTCAGCAATCTGGTTGTCTGTCCCCACGTACTCTAAATGGATATTCCTCTTCTCCACATGGTCTTTGAGGAAATGATACTTGATATCTATATGCTTGGTCTTGGAATGCATGACGGGGTTGTTGGAGGCTGAAATAGTTGAAGTGTTGTCACACATGATGGGGCAATTCCGCTTCATGGATTCCATAGTCTACCAAGCTATTTGCTTCATCCGAAGGATTTGACGGCAACAACTACCAGCTGACAATATACTCGCCTCTGTGGTTGACACCTTTGAAACTGAAGCTTGCTTTTTCTTTGGCCCAAGCAACTAGTCTATTCGAGGAAATGACAAGTACCACTAGTGCTTTTCTGTCAATAGTACAAATTTGCATAATCTGCATCTGAATAACCTACAAGATCGAAGTTCGAATCTTTGGAATACCAAAGTCCAAGGTTAGTGGTTCCGGATAAATAGCGAATTATACGCTTGGCGCAATAAGATGTGCTTCTCTAGGATGCAGCTTGATAGCGAGCACATACACGGACACTAAACATGATATCGGCCTACTAGCGGTTAAGTAAAGTAATGAGCCGATCATACCTCGATATAAAGTACGATCAACTTTCTTACCTTTGAGATCCTTATCTAGCTTATTGCCGGTGGCCATAGGAGTATCATATGCTTTAGCATTTTCTAATCCAAACTTCTTTATTAACTCCTTGGTGTACTTGGCTTGGCTGATGAAGATACCTTCTTCGCATTGCTTGATTTGAAGCCCGAGGAAGAATGTTAATTCTCCCATCATGCTCATCTCAAACTTGCTTTTCATTAGCTTCTCGAAACGCTTACAAAGTAACTCATTAGTAGAACCAAAAATAATATCATCGACATAAATTTGAACAAGTAAAGTATGCTCATTATATTTGGCAATAAAAAGAGTTGTATCAATTTTACCACGTTTAAATCCTTTTTCTAGTAAAAATTTAGAAAGAGTCTCATACCATGCCCTTGGAGCTTGCTTAAGTCCATACAAAGCTTTTTGGAGTTTGTAGACATGATTGGGAAATTTGGAGTCTTCAAATCCAGGAGGTTGGGCAACATATACGGTCTCTTGCAGTTCGCCGTTGAGAAATGCACTCTTTACGTCCATTTGATATAACTTGAAACGCTTAAAAGAGGCGTAGGCTAAGAAGATTCTGATAGCTTCCAATCTTGCAACTGGAGCAAAGGTTTCATCATAATCAATTCCTTCTTCTTGCCTATATCCTTGTGCAACCAACCTTGCTTTATTCCTAGTGATGCTTCCATTCTCGTCCATCTTATTCCTAAATACCCACTTAGTTCCTATCACTCCTTGATCCCGAGGTCTAGGCACCAAAGTCCAGACCTTGCATCTTTCAAAGCTGGTTGAGTTCTTCTTGCATAGCAACGACCCAACTTGAATCTTGGAGTGCTTCATCAATCTTCTTGGGTTCAACTTGAGATAAAAGAGAAGTATGCTCATCATAATTTGATCTCCTTGTTTGAACACCGGAAAACGAGATCACCAATCACATTTGTGAGGGGGTGGCTGGCGACTTCTCGAACCTCAGGGGTAAGTCTGGTTGGGTGAGGTTTCTTGAAGATCTTCAATTGGAACATCGTTAGATCCTTGGCGAAGTCATGGAAGGTTAGTTGACGAAGAGGTTCTATAAGTTTGGATAGGGAATTCTCAACTTCTTCTTCCCTTGGAGTTGCATACTGGAGAGGGATCTTCGGTGCGGTTTCAAAATTGCGGTTTTGGGAATTTCGGTTGAGGGTCTTTGGATTTTGCGGTTGAGGTTCGGGTGCGGTTTGAGATGGTTCACCTTTGGTTCATTATGCTCAACAAAATCATCGGCAACATTTGGAGCCAAATGTGGCTCAAGGAGAGAATGCTCATCAAAAGTAACATGGACAACTCTACTATTTTTAAACTAGTTTTATTGAAAACACGAAAAGCTTTAGAATGTTTAGCATACCCAACAAAAATACCTTCGTCGGCCTTGGCTCCGAATTTACCTCTATTTTCTCTTCCGTTGTAGAGGACAAAGCATTTGCGGCCAAAGATCTTGAAGAATGCAATGTTGGGGGTTCTTCCTCGCCAAAGCTCATAGGGAGTCTTATTATAGGTTTTGTTGATGAGGGAGCGGTTACGAGTGAAGCATGCGGTATTGATTGCTTCGGCCCAAAAATGCGAGGTAGCTTCGCTCGAGATATCATTGTCTTTCCGGCCTCAATCAACGTCCTATTCTTCCTTTCCACAACCCCATTTTGTTGTGGAACACCAGTGTGGAAAAATTGTGATCAATCCCATGGTCATCACAATCTTGAGCAACACCGTTGTTCTTGAATTACATTCCATTATACGATCGAACACTAATGATGTCATCTTCTTTTTGAGTTTGGAGCCGTACGAATAGTGCGGTGAGAATCTCATAGCGATCATCTTTGGAAATCATCATCTCAACCCACGTATATCTTGAGTAATCATCCACCACCACTAAAGTATATCTATTTCCTCCAATCTTTGGCGGTGGTTACGGGTCCAAACAAATCTATGTGAAGCGGTTGTAAACATCTTGAAGTTGATGGAGCGGTCTTCTTTGGTGAAAGGCGACGCGGACCTTACAGTGGCATGCTTTGCATTTCTCTGGATGGTGGTCGGCCACTTTGGGTAAACCACGAACGAGGTTTTCCCTACCAATCTTTGCAAGATACTTGAAGTTCAAGTGGCTCAACCTCTTGTGCCATAGCCAACTATTTTCGCTCACATTCTTAGCTACAAAACGAGATTAGTAATACTACATGCGTAATTTAGATCAATAATGTAAATATTACTCTTACGAATCCCTGTGAGTAGGGTGACGCCGGAAATGCTATCTTTGATAAAGCAATTTGATGACGTGAAGTTGCAAAGCATTCCTTTGTCGCAAAATTGAGAAATTGAAAGGAGGTTGTGCTTGAGTCCATCGACAAGAGAAACCTTCTCAATAGTTAGGTTTCCTCTCCTTATCACACCATATCCGATGGTCTTGCCTTTGTTGTTGTCACCAAAGGTTACGAGATGGACCACTTGCTTCAACGACATCTTCAAGTAATGATCTATCTCCGAGTCATATGTCTTGGCGGCCCTTTGTCAAGATACCATTCATTATCCTTGGAGTGACCGGCCATGAAGCGAGAGGACTGAAATGTAAACATTAAGAACGAGGTCCCCCTTTATTCCTTGGGTCTGAAGTTAGCAACCCTTTACGACCCACACACTGTTTGAGAAGGAGGTTTACTCTTCCTGGCATTGGATGTGAACCGCAAAAGGCATTACTGCGGCCTTGTGACCTAAACCATCACACACAGAACATTTATAATAGCTACAAGCTTCATGAGGTTTTACTAACTCCTTACTCTTCTTAGGAGTTGCATGCGGTTTTGGACAAGGAAGCGGTTTGGGAGGAGCGGTTCCGGCTAACATTCCAGTGATCTGAAGGAACGAGGCTTTGGTTTGACCACGTATTTTACAGGAACGCTATTCCTGCTTTTGAAGGCGGGAGGAGCGGTCGAAGAAGAAGCGCGGTCGGACACAGGTTAACGAGAACCGCCTTTTCCACTAGAAGCGGTTGGAGCGGGGATTTTACCAATTCCATAAGCCATTTCCTCTTCGAGGTGCTTCCACGTAATTCTTAGGTTTTAACACGTAATTCTTCCCATATTGCTTTCCTTTAGGATAGACATAATTTACTTGTCTTCCTTTACCCTTTCCTTTAGCATGCTTCCCCTTTGGAATTTCTTTAGTTAGTTCCAAAAATTCATCATCCTTTTCACTCGAGGATGCACACTTCTCCTCTTCCTCAGATCCAAACCCTAGACCATCCTTAGTTCCAGGAGGAACTTGGAAGTCCAAGATTTTATCCTTGGTGGATTGAGACTTGAGCCACGAATCAATAATCTTTTGACGATCGTCGATTTGGGTTACCAAGTCATCATTCCTGAGTTGAAGTGCAGCAACCTTAGTTTCAAGGATGCGGTTTTGATCAGCAAGAGGAGTCATCTGTTTGATTTGGTCCTTAAGATTAGAAATTTCAGACCTCATCACGGTTTTCTCCGTCTTGTACGGATTAAGTTCATCATGAGCTAAGCTTAAGGCTTTCTTAAGATTTGAGAATTGATGGATCACCATTTCGGCTTCCTTGAACATCTTTTCATGTTCCATGGGAGAAACCTCTTCCACCACCTTTTTCAAAATTTTCTTTGGAATAGCTTTTGAAGGTGGAGCGGTTTTAGATGAGAAAATGGGACGTGAATACGAACAATTTCCTATCTTAACGCTAGGAGTAAGTTTAATATCATCATCCAATTTATAATTTGGAAGTTTTGCAAAAACCTCCTTTTCCTCCATATCATGCAACTCAAATGATTCGGAATGCGAGTCATCGGAAGCGTCTGCAACTAAGCGAGGTTAACCTCTTCGGTTTCACCGTCACTTCCATCCTCGGAATGCTGTTTCAATCCAAGTTGCTAATTCCTTGGAATTCTCTTCCTCCTCGGCAACCATTCCCTTACGATGAGAAAATTTCGAAGGAAAAGGTTTCTTTTTCATATATTCATATTTAAGTGTGGACACTCGGATGCAAAGTGGCCGGGTTTCCCTACGATTGTAGCATACCAAGTCACTCTTCTTCTTTGTATCTGCAGCCCTAGAAAATGTTGCGGGGAGGTTTGCCTTTTGAAAATGACTTTGTGAAAGGTTTTGAGGATTTTCTAAATTTTTGAAATCTTTTCACAAACATGGCAAAATCATCATCATCCATCTCGATGAGTGATGAGGTTGATATGGAAGGATCAGTGGTTTGATTGGATGTGGATGGTTTCTCTTCATGTTCCACTACAGACATAGAAAGCGATTTGGTTTTTCCTTCTATTTCTTCAATATGATTTAGTTTAAGTTCATAGACTCTAAGATTGGCATACAAGTTACTTAATGACCAAGTACCCAATACTTTGGAGTCTTCTAGAGAGGTAGCCTTATTTACCCATCTAGAACCTAAAGCGAGATAGGAAAGTCATATTGATTTCCTTATCGGTTAAAGTTTTACCAAGAGATCTACAAGCATTAACTACCTCAACATAGCGATCGTAGGTTTGACGCAAGGTTTCGTTGGGTTTTACTGTTGAAGTTGTTGTAGGATCTTTCAACAGTGTATAATTTGTTTTCCTTGCACTCATCATCACCTTCGAGGTAGCTCTCTATGGCATCCCACATACGCTGCGGTTTTGAGGTACATCACTTTCTGTAGAGTTGATACGGGGAGGGTTCCAGAAATGATGAACCTCGCCTTCTTTGTCCAAGGCAACTATTCTCTTCTCTTCATCCGACCACTCATCTTTTGGCTTTTTGACCTCTGGAGTTTCGGCATTGGTGGTTGCATCGGTATTAGCCTTCATTGGAATTAGAGGGCCATTGATCACGCACTCCACCGGCATTTCATCTATGGTTTCCAAATGAATAAGCATTCGGCACTTCCGAGATGTCAAAGTGGTCTTCGTCCAACATTGGAATGTGTGAATAGTTAACGGTAGTCATTGTCTTTGAGGTTGCCATATCGAATCGGCACACAAGGCTGTTAAGCTTGAAAAACGATGGTTTTAAAATGTGTGCGCTCTGATACCACTTGTTGGTCCCAAATGTGGCAACAAGGGTGAAAATACGGCTAGAGGGGGTGAATAGGCTGTTTAAAAAATTTTCGCCCTCTTTTAAATACGAACCTCTTGCTTACCAAATCCTCTTGCAGTTGATAATAGGCGCAAGTGATAGTGTAAAATGCACAGCGGAAGAATAGAGTGTAAAGTGGTTTTGAGAGGCGGTTTGTAAAATGCGGTTTTGGTGGTGCGGTTTTGGGAAGTGCAGTTTTACAAACACGTGTGGTTTTGACTTTGTTAACTCCAAACACTATTTCACAATAATGGATAGCTAAATAAAGATCAAACGAGAGACAAAGATAAATAATTAGCAAGCACAGTAAATATAAATGCAGAAAGTAAGAACACGCTATTTGGAGTGGTTCAATCGATAAACGATCTACGTCCACTACCAAGATGGTTAGTCTTGGATTTCTAAGAGAGATTTTATATTAAGTATTGTGAGATTACAAAGTACAATAAAAATCTTTTCTATGAAGAACAAATCCAAAACTATAACCAGTGTATCTCAAGTGTTTAATCTATGTGATTAGAACAAGTGAGGTGAGTGTGTGAGAACAAGATCAAGGCTCTTTAGATCTGTGAGATGTAGAGCACAATGATTCTTGAAAGTGTTAAGGCTTGATTTCTGGGCTAGGAATATTTCTTGAAGTATGAAGATGAAGATTCAAAGGACTAAGAATTTCTGGGCAGAGCTTCAGCTTCTAAGAACACAGCACTTCTCAATTTTTCAAGCAATCTTCAAATGGTGAAGATTGGGGGTATTTATACCCAAGCATCAAGAAACTAGCCGTTGGATACAGTTTGTTGAAGGACGGTACTTGATGCAATCCTATTGGTCCACAAAGCAACCACTTTTGTCCTTTGGTACATGCAGTGCTTTGCGAGTAAAGGCCGATCGGGCTCCAGTTTGCAAGCAATGAGGTTAGGACACTGTCACCTTTTCAAGATCCTTGCAGATCTTTTCGACATTGAATCACGTGACAAGATATGGTGGTTGACTTTTGATATTCTTTGACGTGGATTCCAACGGATAAAAAGTTGTTCACTCCAAGTAGCCAATCATTGGATGCGGTTGGTGAGACGCGGTTAGGAATGTGCGGTTTTGCTACACCGGGGAGGTTGCAAGGATGCGGTCGCACATGAACTGCACAGGTGCGGTTCAAGGGCGGTTGCATGCGGTTGGTTCAAGAAGCAAGTTCAAGACTTGAACTGCACTTGCGGTTTGCATGGTGCGGTTTTGAATACTTCAGGAACTACAACCTTGCTTCCAATGAAACTTGTGCCAGTCTTCAAGCCTAAGATTAACCTATTCTATAAAATGGACTTAGCTAAAAAATTCAAGTCTAAGCTTCATTACATAGGGTCCTAAAGTCCTTAAAATAGACAGGAGGTTATGGTATCAATCAAATCTAATACAAAATAGGAGGGTTAAAACATGCATACCCAACATATTACTATCTCCGATAAATAACACTAAAACATTCATTAAGATTATAAACTTGGTAAATCATCCTCAATTCAATAATTCCTCAAGTTGAATATTCAACATTTTTTACTTAATTTGAGTCATCTATTCCCTACCTTTGATATTGGTATTGTACTTAGTAACAACATATTGCATACATCAAGTTCCGATCAATTACCATGATCTCCTAATAAGAAAATAAAGTTGAAACTCACATATATCAATCATCCTCGAATTGCAATTAAACCTTAACAGTGTAAACTAACTTACCTCTCGATAACCATCGACAAACTCAAAATCCGTATAACGTCAATACTTTCCCAAGCATCACACCAATCTCTCATATGAGTCGCGCAACTAGGTAAACATATAGGGTGTAGTCATCCTAAAGTATCCTGCCTTCCAATAAGATTTATCCTCATATTATATTCTCAACTAATGATAACCCTTTCCCAAGGTAACCCATATACATATATCACCAATTCCTGAAGTTGATCTTATAAGTCACCAATAACTACATCTATTATAATTCTTAACATTTACCCTATTTGCCTCTCCATAACTAATGCACAACCTCAAACCAAACGGTCATACTAGATACAAATGTTGTCTTAAGTATATCCTTACAACAAAGATTCACTGTAATTGTAACACCCCGAAAATTTAACTAATAACCATTGAGTATTCTACTAGTCTCTAAAATCAGTCGTACAAATCATCAACAAGTGATGACGAATACTTCTTCTTCACAGTTACCAATTTGAGATCTCCATAATCTATAAATAGCCACCAAGTATCATCTTTTCTAAATATAGTAATAATTTATCCTTACGGAGATTCGCTAAGCTCGTTATCTTCTTTATCAATTAATTTCCCAAATTGAATCATCAATTCCATTATCCCAATTAGACTTATCACTTTCACTATGAGTTTCATATGTCAAATCTCCACCATGAGACACCAATGTATAAATATTCACACAAATTATACAACCATAACCATTCTCAATTAGGCCATACTTTCGACATTTATGCATATATGACATAATAGCAATTAATGACTCATCCGCCTCAACCACACACGGAGGTAAATCAATATATATAAGGAGACTCGCTTTTTGCAACAGTCCTCCCCAAACACATCAACTACTCAATCAATTCAGGTCAATATAACAATAATTCACGGATTGGTATATTTACCATATCCACCGGCAATCCATGCCCACTTAATCACAACTACCATGATAATCAAGGATGATTCGAGGTACTCTCCCATCGGAGTAGAACCTCTAGTACATAAGGCAACTCTCGGGCCAATTATGCAAATAAAACGAAATGTAATGCTACATGAGAACGAAATGAACGGGTATTTATAAAAGTATGACCCCTAACTCCGGAGACAGGTAATATACCTCAAATGATTGTGGAGGAATCTATCTCTCCATATTACTCACATTTCCTTGATCCTTTGGTTGGTCACTATTATTTTCTGTCATTGAACAAATTCCTGCATTAAACACTCGACGTAAGTTATCGCACACTCTCACTCAGCTAGACTCTACCCGAGAACTCTAACCGAGCTCTGATACCAACTGTGAAGACCCCGACCCGGAACCTACACGTGTCCCGAGCTGGAGCGTCCTCAAACTATCCCAAATTTCCTAAAACTTTTAAACACTTTTATTTAACTTTCAAACATAAATACAATTGTTATAACCATTTCAAAATAACTCTACACCTTTTCAAAATGGAGAAATAGTTGACTATCTTGAAAGTAAGAAACTGTTTGAGTTACAAAAAGACATCGGTTATAACATAAAATGAAGGTTTATAAATACAAACTCCTTAATTGAATTATACCAAAATACACTTTTTACTCCAACCTATAAGTACCCCGACAATTCCCAAAATATCACTTCCAAACTCCTCACCGCCCTTACTTGGCCGGTCCGCCTGTCTCGGAATCTAAAAACATTAAAGGGAGAGGGGTGAGAATAAATCTCAATGAGCTATTATGAATGCAGCAAGATGCCAAACAAAGTGCAACATATAGCATGGTAGCACATAACACATTACGAAAGCGGTAAACACATTACGTTACCTCATTTTACCTTTCCCGTCTGAACAATAAGTCGTACAACGTGGGAGTAAAACTCCACTCTTTGGTGAATTGCCTCCAAAGACATTCACCTCTTATAGGACTCATACTCCAGAGATCCATATAAGAAAAGATACCTATAATAGAGTATCCAACAATAATATCGCTAATCTGTAAAGCTTTAGGCTTAATACGTAAGCATTCCCCCGTACACCAATCGCAACAGTGCAGAAGGCTTCTTCATGCTCAATACGATCGTTAGCACACCCACTCTGTGGCCACGAGAGGGGACGGTCCCAGTATGATGAACCTTCAATCACTTATAGAACAAATCCATAATTGATTGAATTCCATTATACCCCCGAATATCAACATGTTCAAGCACAACATAGATACTTGAAACATAATCCACAAAAAGGGATAATCATATAACAACATGGTAATGTATACTCATGCTACTCAATTCCATAGTGCAACAATCATCTAATACACTATGCATAGTATCATCAATAAATATGAATGATAGCAAATAAATCCTCAAATGGGATAACCATGCAACCACATAGTAAACATGTCCACACATTGGGATAACATAACAACTTGTCAAATAATCCACAATTGGGATATTAAGGTAACCATATAATCAAATTCCATAACTTAGAATAACAATGCCACAAAGTGATACATACCCATTACCAATTTGCTCAATAGTGAAACCTATGCTTCTACACCCTTCACAACTATTCGCCAAAGATAGGGACAAGTCAGACCACTATGCATCATAAACCATTCCTACAAAGTCATTGTACAATAATACAAAGCCTCTATGAGGGTTCAAGCTCAATTTACCAAGTGGGAGTCATAATTTATAAGGGACCAAACAAGGTTGCTACACAAATTCTGGTTTAGATTCAAAATTCAGTTTCCTGGGGTCTTGGGCGACCGCCCTTACCACTTGGGCGACCGCCCAAGTGGACTTCAAAGGCAATTGTTGTTTCTGTGGCGATGGGCGGCCGCTCAAGCCCCCATGGGCGACCGCCCAAGCCTCCCTCCAGCACAAAACTCAGATTTTTGACCCTTTTATGCCTAGGTTTCCATTCCTTCTAACCAAGCTTAATTCAAGAACACCAAAAGATACTTTAACCTTACCAAGTCCCATTCCAAACATGTAAACTCAAAACCAAGTAGCCTTAGATTATTTATCTCTACCCATTTCACCCATTTCAACCCTTTTAAATGATCTTCCTTGAACATTAATCTCATTCTATTTCATTTACCAAATCACTCAACTCTTATAAAGTTTCCAAAGCATGAACAATCATCAATATAACAAGATCAACATTAAAGTCATCAACCTTTTATTTTCTTTATATCCTTATTCTTCCAACTTTAACCCCCCATTTCATAATAAAATCAATTCATCCTTAATTAACCCAACTTGCTCAAATAACCTTATTTAAAATACCACATCCTTTAACAACATCCATGAATATCATTCTTACATCTAGATCATTAAACAATTTCTTTACTCCAAGAATATGTCCTAACATTTCAAACAACATTTATAATAACATTAATAATATCAAATATTCCATGAACATTTATTTGAAGGGAAGTCATAATAACTCACCTTAGCCAATACAAGATGGAATGATGATTTTCTTGGTTTGATGAACTCCCCTTCATGTTCCAAGCATAAAAGTACAACTTATTTTGAAAATGGAGAAAAAAATGAGCTTAGGAGGGCTTTGGTAGATGAGGCTTTCCATGGAGAGTATCCATGGAAAATGATAAGGAAGAAGGAGAGAATGATGAGGAAGATAAGAAGGAGGATGGAAGAGTGAGGGGGAAGTATAGGAGGTATGGGAGGTATGGGGAAGCCTTGACTTGGGAGGGGAAATGAGAGGATTTTAGGGAAAATGGTCCCCCCACCCAACCTAGTATTCCAAGGCTTTCAACAATAATTAACCATATCCTTCAAATTCCAAAACATTAAAACTAAACCCCTTTACTCTAAATTCTTCCCCCACAATTTAACCTTATCTCATACTTTATTTATTTTCTATTTTTATATTTTTCCCTAGAACATTATTTTATTTCCCTATCATTTTATCTTAATATAAGAAATCAAGTATATAAAAATGAACACATATTATTAACAATAATATTAAAAGCACACAATATGATGCTAAATTAGTGCCTAGGTTTAGGGTCGTTACAAATCGGGATTAGTCGGGATTAGTCAGGACCTAGGCGGGGCTTAGAACTAGGCGTTGGAGAGGGGCCTAGCGCCTAGGCGGGGCCTAGGCGCCCTTAGGCGGGGTCTTTTAGAACAGAGGGTTATTGTTTGGTTTAAAGCAGGTTGAGATCACCTCCTAGCGGAGAGGTCATGTCCTTTTGTTCTCAAAAGTTTATTCAACCTTCAAATTATTTAAATAAAAAGTTTTAATTTATTAGGAGGTGGTTTGGGGACCCTTCAGCTGGGACACGAGTTTATAGGTCCCGGGGTTGGGGAGACCCAACAGTTTATATTGGTGTATCAATAACCATTTTTAGAATAGTATAAAGATAATCAAATTTTCACAACTTTTTTGTCAAAGTTCAACTTAGTTGACTAAATCCAACATTTATTCTGGAATGGGATCGATGGACGGAATATTTCCTTAGTTAATATGTTAAGGTTATAATCGGAAAATTTGTTAGTATAAGCAACATGAACAAAGAATCAAATTCAAAGATCAAAGAAATGAGGCTATACAACGTTTTCCACAATTAGGGAATTAACTATTATGAGCCATATATGATAGGATACGAATAGTGTTTTGCCTATTGAACTGAACGACCAACTTTATCGTCAGTAAGCTTTCAATTCTTATGATCTCTGTGCTTTCATACAAAACTGTTTGGGGAGAACTTTGGATGAGGAAGACGTAGGAGAAAGCCATTTGTAAGGGGTTCAAACAATGATGCAATTATCCTATCGTGAAGTAAGTACACCAACGGGATGTGTTTAATCATTGAAGAGAAAAAAAGCTATTTAAAATCCATTTAGAAAGATACTCTCTCTTCGTTGAAAAGTTCTAATTTCTTTTTAGGGACGAGAAATTAAGAAAAAATGTTATTAAAATAGATGTTGTGAGTATTAAGTAGAGAGAATAATAAAGTGGATAATTGTTGTTCGTATTACAAGTAAATCTCGCTAATATTTTTTTATGAAGTATTAAAATTTTATTTTATTTTTTAGAAAATGGTATTCTCCAATAGAACCATTCAAATTGCTAAAATAAAAATTATTCAATGGGGGCGGAGGGAGTATGATTTTAGCGGAATTCTCTTCTATATAAGCTGCCACTTGAATTTCCTGATGTAAGTGATTTTTAATAATCCAAAATTTTGATTTTATTAAGAAATTCAAATTAAATATTCAATTATGTCTTATTATGCTCCCTTCAATCCGGCTCAATTTAAATATTTATGATAATGCACAAAATTAAGAAAAAGTGGATAATATTAAAGTGTTATGAGTATATATAGTGTGATATGAGAGAGAAAGTGTGAAGGGAATACTAAGTGAATAGCTTTTGAGAGTATGACAACGAAATTAAGAAAAAGTGTATAATATTAAAGTGTTATGAGTATATATAGTGTGATATGAGAGAGAAAGTGTGAAGGAAATACTAAGTGAATAGCATAAAGTGTGATATGAGAGAGAAAGTGTGAAGGGAATACTAAGTGAATAGATTTTGAGAGTATGACAATTGGGTCACATTATTTAAAAAGTTTTAAAAAAAATCTTTTAAGGAATTAAAATCTAAACCTAAAAATTTCTCCTCAGATGAGAATAAAGGAATTAAAGAATAAGGAAAAAAAAATAATACCAAATTCAAGTTTTTGTAGTACAATTAAACCCAACTTTAAGATAAATTACAAATCAAAGGTCAGGGCATGGATGGAGGTTGAGTAATTCAACAGTTCGTGCACATTGTTTACTTTGTTAGAGATATTATCCCAAATCGGGTATTGACAAACATTGCTTATAACATATAAGGATCCTGAGTCACTCCTCTTAACACCAATTAGTTTTAAATTGGAACCTCGAACTTTAAGATGGTATCAGAGCATGTTCGTTACATGTGCAGGCCTAACGACCCTTGATGTTACTCCGCGCGACCGGTTAATAAGTCTACGCTGTAAGCCTTTGACAAAGTCCGGCTACAAGTGAGGGGCGTGTTAGAGATATTATCCTACATCAGGAATTGACAAACCTTACTTATAACATATAAGTATCCTTGACCACTCTTTTTAGCATCAATTGGTTTTAAGGTGGAATCTCGTACTTTAAGATACTTTAGTTGAATATTATAGTGGAGGTCACAACGGTTTGAGTTGCAAAAAGTCTTAATACTTGTGTGTTATTCGAATTCGATGACCCTATAGGAACTTTCAATGATGATAGTTGTGTGTGTGGGCACCCCGACCCGGGACCTATTCTCGTGCCCCGAGCTGGAGAGTCCAAATCACCTCCTTAAAAAAAAACTTTACTTTGGTTTAACTTGAAAAGTAAAATTAAATTTAACAAACCAACATCAACATCTCCACTTGGAGGTGATATATAAACCATCTTTGAAAAGACATAACCTGTTTTAATTACAAACAACTCCGAATGTAAAGATTTACAAAAGCCAGCTTTAAAAGAAAACCAATCCCATATTTAATTACAACACAAACACACTGAAATTGTTTATAAAAGTTTTATATACAAATCTTCCCAAAAGAATAACATCCACCACTACTCCCAACTCCCAAACGATATACATTGACAACCCAAAAAGTACGCGGTCCAAACTCCTTTCCGGCTTCACCGGTCTGGTCCACCTGTCTCAGCGAGATCTAAAACAGTAAAGGGAGAAGGAGTGAGAATAAATCTCAGCAAGTTATTATAGATGCAACAATATGCCATATAATATGCAACACATAATCAGGTTGCTCACAACACATTGGTAAATCGGTAACACATTACCTTACCTCAGTTTACCTTTCCCGTCTGAACAATAAGTCGTACAACGTCGGGAGTAAAACTCCACTCATTTGTGAAATGCTTAAGCATATTCACATCTTATAAGACTCCTAATTCGAAGAACCATATAAGATCGCAGCTATATGTACGGCTTTTGGCTCGATATAGAAGCATTCAACCCCAATCTGTGGCCACAGAAGGGGACAGTCACAGGTATAATATAATCCGATCACCTTATGGAACAATTCTCATAATTGATCGTATTCTATTATACCCCTACATATCAGCTAATATAACCACATTCAAGCACATAATAGATACTTGAAAATAAATCCACACTTGGAATATCAATACATAACATGATAATATTATTCATGTTAAACCATCACAATAGTGCAACTTACATTGAAAACACTATTGAATAATATCAAACTTACAACATGGTATTAATACTCATGTTAAAACCAACATAATAGTGTAACATTTATTTCATACACTATTTAAACAAATAACCATGAATATGTAATTAAATACGGCCACAATGTATATCAAGTAAGCCCTACATATTCATGCATAACATTGGATACCTTCTATAAAGGTTCAAGAGTTATTTACCAAGTTTTATCAACTTTGGCCAAGTTTTCATAATGACTTTCAACCCTTTTCAAGACTATATTCAAAGACCTTCCCTATATCATTTCAGACCAATTACAACTTCCTTGCAAAGATCTAATGTTGTACTAGGATTATAGTCAAAGAGGGATTAAAAATAGATTAGGTAGATTAGGGTTTAATTGGTCTGAACTGATACACTGTGAACATCACTCGTGCCCCATGGCACGACTCGTGCCCTTCCCCAGCACGACTGACTTATTCTTCACGACTAGGGTCCACGAGTGAAAACAGAAGGGAACGACTCGTGCTCCAGGGCACGAGTCGTGCCCTTGCCCAGAAATTCATGCTGAAGTTTAAACATCAGCAACCAAGCAAGAAAATGACCATTTTGATCACCCCTTCTATCTTAGCATCAGTATGTCATTTCCAAATCACCTAAAAATGTTCCCACAAGGCCATATAACACCCCATATCAACTCTACCACTTCCACTCAAAACCCTTTTGCCAAAAACTCACTATCCACCTTCTAAGCCAAATTTTCATTCACTCCATAAACCAATTAAATTGCCAAAAATATCAAGAATCATTTAAATAATCATAATATCATCATTTAATATGGCATGCACAATTATTGAAAGAAATCATAATAACTTACCAAAATATTTCGGAAATAAGAAAAATTCTAATCGGCTATAAATGTTCCACTCGATTCCCTGAGCGTTTATTTGAAATCAAATTGAGGATCGGATCAACGATTGAATTATAGGGATTTTTGGAAAGTAACCCTAGGTTGATAGATATTTCTGGGAACATAAGGAAAGAGAGAAAGAACTGAGAGATAATATGAAGCTTCTGGGGAATTTAAGAATTTATATAAATAAATTTACACTTTAGCTCCTCCAGGTTCTGAATCCTTACAACCAACCACCTTAAGTTTACATTTACACTAAAGCTCCTCAATACTTTTTATAACCTTTTATTTAAAAATTCAAACATTATAACTTTACCACAAAATTTCCTATTTATTCTATTTAGACATTATATAATTAAAATTAATTTATTGACATCCTAAATCACATAATTTATCAAAATCTTCAAATAAACACATAAATACTTTAATTAACATAGAAGGCCTAAAATGAGATGCAATGCACCCCACCCCCATGCTCTCAACACGTGACCAAAATGGTGCCTAGGTTTAGGGTCGTGATAGTGTGACCCTTTGTGTTGAGGGAAATCCAAATGAGGGTTTATTGGGTATCCCAAAAAATAAATAAGGTACATGAGCAGATCAGCGTAGGAGGAGTTGGTCATGTTAAGAGTTAGGATGTATAGCAGAGGAATCCGTCAAAGGCGTGTTTAATTTAGGTAGTTCGTAGGTGGTGGTGATGGCGGTAATAACGATATAGACGCGATTGGGAGGGGGTGACAAATTTGAGAAAGAGGGATATATATAGGTTGAGGAAGATTGGGGGTGGGTGATGTCTTGATTAAGGAAGAGAAAGAAGGGTGATATTGTTTAGTGTTTAATAATAGTTTATGTCTATGTACTTCATTTTCATTTATTGAAAAAAAAATATATAGTTATTATAATTGCAAAATTTACATCTTTACATCTATATTTGATAAAAAAAAATCAACATAAACATTAAATATATGTAGTCACATGATACATGAGCATACTTATTGATATTTTCTAATTATATTTAAAATCATTTCTGATTTTATTTTATAATAACATGTTAATATTAGATTTTTATTTTTCTTAAAAACAGTCACATAAAATGCTACCTGGTGCTACAAGAACAGTGTCAAGTAGTTGTTATAATTGGTTGGAGTTACAATTAGGTGTTATTGATTTAAGCTCCATGTTCTTGATTAGTTTATTTTAAGTGAATATATTTTTGAAGTTTGCAAATTTACCCTTTTTTATGTCAAATATCAAAATTAGGAAATCTTTCTATTGTCATAATGTAATTGTATACCAATACATTATTTGAAGGTTCAAAATGGGTATTGTTAGTTTGATAGTAACAAATAATTTTTATGTCAATGGAACTTCTGAACTGACATTGGTTGATGCTTTAAGAAATTTATTAAGTTGAGAATTATCTTGGATATAAAGAGGTTCAAGGTTAACTAACAAATCATCTTTCGTTGAAGTTTGAAGTTAATATGATTTGGAGTTTATGTATCGGTAGATAATCTGATTAAGTAGCACCTTAGCTCGAATTTGGCATGTTTCAAAGTTTGATTATGTAATTCTGATAAGACTTGAATTTAAATATATTTTAGCGAATAATTAATAGGCATTTGAGAGTAACATGTATTTTTCACTAGAATGGTTCTTTGAGTGTACTTCCTTGCAATATTCACTCATTTGCAACATTCACCATGAATTGCCTGAACTATGATAATGCTTCACTCAAATTATTCTTTTGATTTCAGGATTTCGTGCATTTTACCCAAATTTGGATAGTTGCTATTTGACTTTTCCAGTAAGTTCAACCAAAGGAATTGTGCTATTCTAAAATGAGATGAAACTCCATTCAAACTGTTGTGAGATCAAATTGATTTAAAAGGATCCAAATTCCTTAAGCGTTTATATAACGATCAATAATTTGCATTTTTTGTTAAATTTGATTTGGGATTGGTATGTTATTTTATAAATCTCTTAAAATTTCTGGGTTATTTCTTTGACCCATGACTAAAATGTAATTGATACACTATTACTTAGATAAAATACATTTTATTGTTTTTTATTGTAAATGCAAAAATTATCTTTAGTTTTTTTTCATAGTTAGGCAATAAAATTGAATGATATACTAATTATATGGGTATATCCCTCTCTGTATATATATAGTGACTATATTTACCTATCACTTTTCTTTCAAAAATGAATAAAATTATAATTTATTAATTAATCTTATTGTCCTTTTAAATGTATATTTTTCAATTTATATTCTAATTAGATAATTAACCTTACTATTCCCGTCGAATTTCGACGGGTTACTAACTAGTTTAAAAAAATGGATCTACCTCATTACAAAATAGTTGTCATTTTAATATTTCCTATTTATCAAATTATCAAAACGATTTTTTATATTTTTAATCAATAATTATAAATTAACTTTAAAATATTAATATATAACTAAATGATACAACATCAAATATACTATCAATAACAAGATTTATATTTTCATTAAAGTAATTAAATCAAACTAAAATAATTGCTCAAAGTTCATTTGTAACAATGACAAAAAAATGAGAATATCATTTTGAAATGGAGGGAGTAGTTCTCACAAGCTTCTAAAAATAAGTACATTGTTATTTACAATTTAATGAACAAAATACCTGATGCTGCCACACAAAATATGATTGCTTAGGCCCATAGCTTGCAGTACAAGGTGGATATTCCGACCCCTTTATTTGTTGGTTCTACACACAAGTCAAACATAAATTAGGCCGGAGGCGTCTACGTGTAAAACCCCTCCGACGTGAGGATAATTACTTGTTATGGAATTAGAAGGAAAGAAGTACAAGAAGCTGCAAAATGGTGAATATAATGTACTTGAAACTTATATTTTCAGGTGATGTGTTGTTTATAAAGTTCCTCTTCTCATGTGCCCTGCATGTGACATTTGCTACGTGCCACCTTCTTACTGGATGTGCATGAGCACTCAAAGTTAGTGTAGGTGTCATCCCTTTTCTGACAGATTCTTCATAAAATATAACTGATTTTGTGTTAATCTCTTTCTCGTTCTTGTTGTCGCTTCGCCACATGTCACCACGCGAGATCCTATTTTTGTGCTATCTCGATATTACAGAGGTGTGGGCCTTATTGGGCTCCTTAATGGACTTCTGTTTCTCGTTTAGTTTTTCGCATTGTCAACATGGTTCCTCTGTATCATGACTTTGGCATTTCTCTTATTATTTTGTCCTTTTTAACTTGTTGGGCCTTGTGATAATTATTCAAGCCCAAACTTATTTTCTTATGATCATATCAGTAGCCCCCAAGTTCGAGATCTGGATCATTCACGATTCGATCGAGAAACTTTTTGATTGTCGAATCCGCTTCCCACCCTCCAAATCTCGTTAGGCGAGATGAGCATTTTGGTGGTTTACCCCTTGCCACATGTCATTCTTTCCTTGGTTGAAATGGGCGGTTTGTCAAAGTTGATATGTCGCCATCCAGGGAATCGCGCCTCAATTATTGTTTTCAAATTGGGGGGAAATTCAATTTTTGGCATCATTTAAATTTGAAAATTAAGCTCTCTTTTCACTTTTTACTTCCCCATACCTACGTTCAAATGTCTTCATTCTACTCCGGTTAACTAGCCCCTTCTCCGGCGTCCGTTTTCATCATTTCCCACCATTACCATTCCTTACCAGTTCCATCCCTTTCCAATTCATTCTTGCCATTCAACTTTCCCAGTTAGGTTCTTTTGGGTCTATTTGGTGACCTTCGAAGAGATCTTCGCTTGCCCATGAAGTTTCCGACCAACTTCTAGCCAAATTCTTCAAGCCTTCATCATCTCTCCAGTTTTCTGCAAATTCCCAGATACATTATCTTCAAACCTTTCACTTTTTTCTAGGCATTGGTTCAATTCGTGCATTTTTCATGGCTAGAACTAAATCTTGTGCAAGAGAAATTAGGTTTGGTCAAAATAGGAAAAGTGGTGGGTTTTATAGGGTTGACAGAGGGGGTGCAGGATAGGATTTCTCACAAGTACCTAAACACCATGCTCATTAGGCATGGTGCAAATGTCGCTATTTTAGATACCTTAGAAATATGTGGATCTCCATTTCTGCACAAGTCCGTTCCAATGATAACTTTCTTTACCACTTGGGCACTTTGTTCACATATTTGCTACTTCTATCGTCCTCTTTTTTATTCTGATTTCTCAAATATCGGCTTCCCTGCTGCACATAATTTACGTAGTCATCGCTTCTATAAACAGGTTCTCTCTTCATCCAGTGACCTGGGCAACATGTCTTCCTCATCCAACTCTTCATCAAGCCATGATGTTTCAGATACGTTGGCGGCTTCCATGGCTGCGAAAAATTCTTCAAGGCGTCAGGACTCCAATGATGTTCATATTGGTGATGTCTCCGAAGCTAGAACCTCCTCCTCCTTAGATTTCCAAAACTCCTATACATGTTAAGTATGTAATTAACCACAATATTTACTATATTGAACCATATATTGGTGACATGTCCTTTGCCTCCATGAGACAACGTATGGATGGGGTTGTTGCCTATACCTCACAACTAGATGTTAGACTTAGGTTCCCTACTGATCCATTCATTAGTGTTGTTATGCATAAGGCGCAAGCCGCAATTATTGACGTCCATCCATATGCCATTCGTATCTTAACCAGCTTCCTTGTTTTTTTGTAGAGCCATTCGATAAAAACCCACTATCCCTTTGTTGGTTCATTTGTTTGAGGGTTACACTTTTGTTACCAAATGAGATGGGGTGGTTGAAAACCGCTTATCCATCAAGTATAGGAAACCAAAAATTCTAACTCCTCTTCCTAGGAAAGGCCATAACCGGCAATCCAAACCCTTATTTATAACTTCTCGCGTTGGTTGGGCCCACTCTGGCGACCTTAGGGAGATAATTTCCAAGATCTAAACTAGGAAAGCCTTATTATCTGGCGATAACCTTCTTAAAGACAAGATTTTAAAGAATCTCGCCAAAGCTTATGACAAAGGTCTGGCTTTGTTCTCGTGGAGGAAATTCATTGATAGCCCAAGTTTGCTAAGACATGTTGGCCTTCTTGATTATGTCTTTCTCACAAACCAATCTCGCGTTCCCATTGTCCATACTTCCCCCTATCCAAGATGGGACATTCATACGGGAAACTGCTTTGGTCTTGACTGCGGTCCTTGCAAGCTTGAAGGTCGTTGTTGTAACGGTATGCTTGAAGTCTATAGTATGTTTCTCGCCTTTACTTTCCTTTTACTTCTATTTTACTTCATTTCTTTTTCTAATTGTTCTTCTCTTTTTTCTATAGAATTTCGAAGCATGGACATCTCCGAACATCGAGAAACTTTCTCCGGTGTTGAAGACCACAAGAAACGGCTTGCTGAGGCTAGGCAAGCTAACTTATTGACGCTTCCCGCCAACCTACACTACAAAAAAATTGAGATTTTGCTACGAAAAAATTTGTAGCAAAATGTTAAGATTTCGTAGCTAAAGAGTATTGGCGACGAACCTGTTTTCGTCGCAATTTCGTCGCCTATGCAACGTCGCTAAAGGGTATTAGCGACGAAATAATATTCGTAGTCGTAGGTATATTTTTTAGCCACAAAAAATAAATTTCGTCGCCAAATAGTTTCGGCGACAAAATATAAAATCGTCGCTAAAGGGTATTTTTCGTAGCCAAATGAATTCTTTTAGCGACGAATTAATTCGTCCCAAATTATCCGGTCTTGAACTACAAAATATTTTCGTCGCCGAATATTACTATCTTGCTATGAAACATTTTCATAGCTATAAATACATTCTTCTTCTACAAAATATTTTCGTCGCCGAATGTTACTGTCTTGCTATGAAATATTTTCATAGCGTAGCCATCTTTTTTACTACGAAATATTAAACATTTTCATAGCTATAAATACATTCTTCTTCTACAAAATATTTTCGTCGCCGAATGTTACTGTCTTGCTATGAAATATTTTCATAGCGTAGCCATCTTTTTTACTACGAAATATTGTGTTGCAAATGTGATTTTAATCTAATTTGCTGCTCCAAGAAAAAACAATATATATATATAAAAATATTATATTTATCAAAATACTACACATTATCAAAATATAATTAATTATTATTAAAATTGTCGATACATCCTCAAATAACTCCAAAAAACGAAGGCAAAAAAAAAACATGTCTCCAATATCTAAGTTGAAACGACTTTTACATATCTTCACTATGAACCCAATGCAGACGCATCTGTTCTAAAAGGCACTGCAGTAGAACACCCATCTGTGCTTGCCAACGGGGTTGATGCCACTTGTGTAGATAATCCTTCATATGAAGTATCTGATTTCACCACCCCTCTGCCTAAACTGAAGTGGTAATTGAAAATACACCATCACTAATGACTCTTTAAAAATTAGTTGCATTAACATATAATGCATAACAACAAGTGTCCACGTGAAAGTAGAAACAGGGGTGCAGCGCATGTATTGATGAAAGCAATATAAAGGATAGGAAAACATACAATCTCAGTTGGCTTATTCTGGTTGTACTCTTTTCCTTTTGACTCGATAATTTTTCCAATGTCTCTTGATCCCATTCCTCCATTGTATCTAGGGACGAAACATACAAGCAAATATAACTCAGATCCATTTCAAAATAAGGCAAGCAACTATAGCCGATGCAATGAACTGAACCAATAAAAATTTAACATGCAATCACCTCCATCCGCGTCGCGCTTATCGTTGTAAATGTCAATCTTCTCACCCTTCCTCTGTATATTCAGGTCATGTGAAAACTTGCACTTGAAACCCTTGGCACATTGACCCGCCTTGAAAAATTCGCATAATATAGACTTTGGATCAACCCCTAACAAAAACGACAACATTTGAGATAGCAGACCAGTAAAACCAGGAATCAAGACTATAATATAAGGTTGTGGTTATGCTTCATGTCATTTGCAAGGTCAAAAACAAATTGCATTTATGTCACGGAGTAAGGTTAATAACATACTAAAGTAGAAAAAAATGGCACTAATATACTAACTAGTGAGTGAAAGTAGTACATCAAACTAAAATGTCAATTATAAAATTCTGTGCATTTGCAAATCAATTAAATGCAAACCTGTTTAAGTAAACTGACTGTCAAGAGAAATGCAGCAAATATATGTACTAACGTACCAACAGGAACTTTGGGTTGAACAACAGCAATCTTAAACAAGTCATTCAGTTCCTTCTCTCTAGCCTTCTCTTCGTCCTTCTTCTTCTGTTACTCCCACCCAATTTAAACAAATACAAGTAAATCAGCATCAACAGGACCCTCAGAACTAGAGTAAACAATATTGTATTCCAATTAAATCAATACATCAATCATTAGCCAAACTAACAATAAACAAAAATCAATAATGTACAGAGTGAAAATGAACAAATGCAAACCCCCTCGAAACGTGTGTAAATTTATCTCTGACAAGTCGAAGATCCTGGAAATTTGGAGTCAATATCATATAGCTTTTAAAGATATACAGAAACAATAAAACCCATGTAAAAAGTCCCAGGAAGTTGAACCTTGATTGGAGCATGTTTTGAAAATTAGTAGCGAAGGATATCCTCCTCAGCATTGTCATCCAATCCTCGAACAACCAAAACATGGGTAGGACTTGATGATATAACAATGTAACATCTTAGAAAACTGATTCATAAGTACATAATGCATGCAACTTCAAAAAAGCATTGGCATACAGAGCATTCTAACCTGTCTCTCCTTTCTTCCCAAGTGTAGTAGGATTTGATGATGTCATATTCGCTGAAGGAGCATCATCTCCTCTGGTTTCATTACACTGTTTAACACGGATAAGGTGTAAGTTCTCAGTGTTGAATGTGAAAAGATAAACATAAACAAAAAAACATAGATGGCCATGATGTGATGCAGAAAAGCAAACCCAGGCTGCTGTCGGAGATAATAAACAAAACAAAAAGAAAACATATATGCATCAAACAGTATCAGAATATAGAGCTTCCTGATCTAAGGTATGATAAACTGTAGTGTGGCACATCTAACTTCAGAGACGTGTTAGCAGGAGTGACAAAACATAAGAGTATTAAGGACCAACCTGAAAGCACGATATCCGACGTTCAAAATTAACACAGCCACATATGGTGCACATCCAATCAGATGGCACTGTGACACTTTTATGGCTAAGCCCTGATCTTGATGCATCATCAGATCCGAGAGGACCACATACGATAAGGAATAGAAAAAGCATGATGCAATTATCAGTAGCCACCTGCAAAATATGTCTTAGTTTGTAAACAAGCAATAGGCAATACAATTACACAAGAAGAGAGGAAAGACTAATAAACACTGTCCTATTTCCTTATTTGTAGGAGGCCTTTTATATAGAGAACTGAATTGTGTCAAGTTCATTAACAATGCATCCCATTTGTTCAGTCTGTATAGATTTGAAAATTGCAAATCAAATGGATCAGACCCAAGAAAAGTAGGAACAAAATAAAACATGGGGAATATTAACCACATGTGCTTACTTGTCCTTCCAGTAGCGGCCGTTTGGGTTCCCAGCTTCAACCTGTTTGTTGAACCACCTATACAAAGATCACATGAGTCGTGAACAATTATATTGACATCAGTCAATATACTTGGACTACACAATCACCTGTTTAGAACGTTCAATGGCCTGATCAGTCTCGTCAATTGTCTTCATGTCGAAAAGGACCAGCCAGATTGTTGTTGGGAAATTAAAGCATTCGGTTATGAATACTTGGCCGGAGTTGGGAGTTCTCATCGGCAAATTGAAGCTTGACTCGGCCGGAACTAATGGAGAAGTGACCGGCGTTAATGGCTGTTGGCCGGAGTTGAAGGGATTTCGGTCGGAGCGATGAGCAGATCTGAGGCCGAGGGTTACGACCGATTGCTGCGATGCTCATGCGCCTACTCTCAAGCCGTCCCGGATCTTCTCCTCTCAATGGCCGCAGTTACTTCTCTCTCTCAAATTGAAAAAGAAAACAACATTAATTTGTAACTCTATGAAGATTCGCGTATATACCAAACAACAACATTAAATTTGTAACTCAATGAAGATTCGAGTATATACCAATGATGCAATGATGCATAAACTTGGTTCAGGCAAAAACACAAACACCTTGTATGCATTAAGCAAAAGTTTATCCACAAGTGACAAATTATACAGCAACCAACGGAGCAAGCAAATCATTACAACACACAAACGCCACGGTAGTAGCTTCAAACAAATTACAACTTTGCATATAACTATAAATTCAACAAGAACGTAAAATCAACTTTTCATACAAGAAAATTGCGAAAACAAATAGAAAATTTGAAATTGAAGATAGAATTGAGATTTATCATAATACCCGTTGAATCGATTGAGAGCGTACCTGGGAATAGGTTGCGGCCGATTGCTGCTGCTGATGTGGGTTGCGGCCGGTTGAGAGCACGTCTTTGTCTACTCTCAAGCCGTCCGGATCGTCTCTCTCAATCGCCTCCCTCAATCGCCGTTCGTCGTCGTTACCTCTGTTTTGGCTGTTGGCCGCAGTTTAGTTTTAAAAGGGGTGAGCTATAATGAGAGAATCAAGGAAAGAAAAGGAATCCTCCGTAGGTTTTAAATCGTGGGCTGCTAATTACACGTTATATATTTACTCCCTCCGTCCCGGAACAATCTTCACACTTTCCCTTTTGGGCGTCCCAAAACTTACTTCACACATTTAAAACTTACCTAAAATGGAAAGAAATATTTACTATTCCCTCCACTCATTCTCTCTCCTACATTATTTTAATACTCACAACACCATTATAATTTACTATTCTCTCCACTCATTCTCTCTCCTATTTTATTTTCACACTCACAACACTTTCAATATAATACTCTCTCCTTAAAACCAGTGCAAACAGTGTTTGTGAAGATTGTTCCGAGACGGAGGGAGTATATGTTAATCCCATGTATTGATTAAATAGATTGTAATATATGTATTATGAAATGTACTTAAATTTTAGGAGTGATTTTAGCATAATTTTATGAGTGATTTTAAGGGTAATTTTGGCTATAAAATAATTTCATAGCAAATAGTTTATATTTTTGTAGTCAAATCTTATTTACAATTTTGACTAGTGCGGGAAATTTGTGCGCCAAAAAATTTGCCTCATTTAACGACAAATATTTTTGTTTTGTTTTCTTAGTTTAGCATTTGGCTACAAAATTAATATTGTCGCAAAAACATAGAAATTTGTCTACGAATAAATAATTTATCGCTAATGCAAATCTTTTAGCTACAAAATATTTTTGTAGCTAAAAAATTTGTAGCTAAATCCTTATTTTCTTGTAGTGCTAGAAGTTCTCATTTCCCGCCATGGGGATGATTCTGAAGCGATTGACTTGGAAGAAGACAACGTCGCTACTGAGAGGGCTGCAGACCCAATGCGAAGGATTAAGAAGAAATCAAAGACTCCTGTGCAAGCTTCTCCCCTTAGACTGAGAGGTGAGGGTGAAGATGATAAAGAAGAAACCAATGAAGAAGATGAAACTCATGAGGCAACTCAAGATGAAGCCCATGTTGATGAGGCCGATGATCCTGTTGAGCCAAGCCTAATTGATGAGGATGGTTCTCGCTCCTCCAAGAGAGCTCGCCTTTCTGAAGATCCCCAACACTTAACTGTAAAGGAAGAAACCTCCATAGAAGTGAGAAGAGAGGGAAGCTCTAAGAGTGCCGGCCAGCTGGCTCCAAGAAGGTTTCCAAATGACTAACAACGAGGATAGAATTTTTGAACTTAGAAAGGAAATCGCCAGTGCACTTGCTTTGTCAGGTTTTGACATTAATACCCGTGATCCTACGTACAGCATGATCGGCGGTGGCATAGTCCAAAGATCCAACAAAAAGCAACATGTCGCTAAATTTGAAGAATAAGATGCTGATCTTTCTCTCAACTATGCTGGTCTTCAAGTTTGTGGGGTGAGTTTACCGTTTCCCGCTTTCTTCTTTATTCTATTCTCACAGTTTATATGATCCCTAACCTATTTTGTTTTTCCTTGTCAGATTACCAACACCCTTTATAGGTTGAGGAATAAATGTAATCAATTATCCTCCAAGCTTGAAACTCGCGACAAAGCTCGTAAAAGAGCTTTGTTCGAAAAGGAAAAATACAAGAAAAGATGTGTTCAAAGGGATTAAGACTTGGCTGCTCTTCAAGTCGAGAAAGAGAAGGTTGATGAGGCTGTTAAGTCCTTTGAGCAAACCGAGATAGAGCTTTACAATGAAATGGAAGCATTAAAATAAGGGCTAGAGGAGAAGTACAGGCACCTTGAGGCCGAGAATGCCAAGTTAAGAGATGAATCTTCTCAAAATGCCAACATAATTTCATATTTAAAGAAAGAAGTTGTCGCTGCCCGTGCCAAAGCTGAGAAAGAATCAATGGAACTTTATGATAAGACACTTATCCACGCAATGCGAGCTACAACGGCAAGTACAGACGAGATCCCCTCCATTACCACTGAGTTGATTGCCAAATGGGGATCTAAGCCCATTTATAGCGACTTCTACCGCTTGGGCCACAACCTAGTCCCATACTATGGAGATGAACTTAAAGCTCTTGCTGCAGAAGACAAACTCCTTGGGAAGCCAGTTTGGGAGGCTCCTCTGATTGCTGACAATGATGCTCTAACCTTACGGGCTGATCTGATTGAGAAGAAGAACAAAGCACTTGCAACTGCCAAGAAAGCTGCTAGAGTCGCTCTTATCGAACAATGCGAGAAACAAGCCAACGAGCAATAGAGCATGTCCATCTTTGCACTTACAACTGACATAAATTTTGACTCGGGATGAACCATGTAACGCATAACATATCAAATCGAACGAATTTTCGAGACCTGGAAAAACCACGAGCCTTCGGCTCATGATATAAGGTTCATAAACTCCAAAAGGCGTCATTTAGGTCCTCAAATTGGCCTACGAAGTTTTTGTAATTTTTTTTAGTGAAAGCTAAAGTATGTGTGTTTTGAGCAGTGTCAGCACTTGTGTTCAAAAGTGTCAGCACATGTATGAAATCACTTGTGTTCAAAAGTGTGATCAGCACATGTATGAAAGAATGTAAGTGTATGTTAATAGTGCCGATGTCAAAGTTAACGACTGTCAACTTGATAACCTACACTATTTACGAGTATCTCACCGCGCACGTGTCAGTTAATTTCAAAAATGTATTGTTTAAAAACACATTTTTTTAATTCTTTGAAAAAATGCGTTTTTTCCAAGATTTTATTAAATATAAATACTGAAATACAGTTTTTGATGGAATATTTTCAATTTTTAAACTTTGATTGTTTGGTAATAACAAGTTATATTATTATCGGTACATCAAAAAATAAAAATAAAAAACAGTTCGAAACATTTAGAGCGAAAAAAGATGCAATTAACCCAAAAGGAGCAACTAACCAATTGAATTTAGTTACAGAAAATTTTGGGGAAAACATGTATCTCCACATAAGTTATAAAAAATCATGTATTTAAATATATCGACTTGGTGTTTTAAAACCTAAACTCACTGTTTTACGGCCTAAACTCGCTATTTTATTTTCTAGCTTAAAATCACTGTTTTAACGCCTAAACTCATTATTTTATTTTCTAGGTATTTTAAAGCCTAAACTCAATGTTTTAAGGTCTAAACTCAATATTTTTAAGAATAAAAGTGAGTTTTTTATAACTTATGAAGAAACAAGTTTTCATAAAAAACTTACTCATTTAGTTAACCTTCAATTTCATTCATAAACAATAATTTATTTATCTCTTGCAAGCTTTTACTTGTAATGGTCGGGCCCAGGAAAGATAATATATACTTTATTTATTTTAATTTTCTATCAGGTTGAAAATTAGGTTATCTTCTTAGATCAGTGGTCGTAGTCACAATCGGTGTCAAGCTACACATTTTATTAAAATCTACTCCCGTCCCAGAAAAATTTATCCAATTTTAATTTTTATTATTATCTCAATCAAATTTTATCATAATTTTATAAAAATTAAATATCTGTATACAATTATAAAATGACAAAAACTCATGTGAGAATAACAATATCCGTCTCATTCATGAGACGGGTCGGATCCATGACCATGACCCGCCCAACCCGCCCAAGAATACCCACGCACGACTCTCTCTCATCACTCTCTCTCTATACGCAATAACAGGGATCCCCTCCCCAATCGTCTTTCTCCGGCAAATCCTACCTTCAACCTACACACCGGCGACCCAAAGCCAACGCCATCACCAATTTTCCAACCACAACAACTCTCACTACTCAGATTCTCTCTCTAGCCGCTTTCTCTCACTAAACGCAAAGGGAGGGTCTCTCTCTCTAAACGCAAATTACAGAGAGAACAAAGTTTCCCTCCTCTCTCCTCGACAACAATGAATGAAATTGAAGGCTGAATGTGGTGGGTATGAGGTCGGGATTGATGGAGAAGGAGGTGGGTAGGTTAAATTCGTGGTTTAATGGTTGTAATATGTGGGTTTTCGGGTAGAGAGAGAAAGTAGGGGGTGAGGGCCGAATTCTGGGTTGGAGAGAGAAGAAGAGTGGTGTTTAATGGAGGGAGGAGAAGACAAGGAAGAAGATGAAGAGGAGAGAGAGATGAGATATGTGTGTGAGAGACGAGGGAATGAACTGTTTTTATTTTGATTTCGTTTTGAGTAATAATTCTCATTTGTTTAAGTAATAGTTGGTATTGCTATAAGTAATAGTACTACACTTTGTGAAGTAATAGTGTTTTTTTTTTTTTTAACCAATAATAGTTTTAGAAACTGTTTTCATTTTGAGTAATACTTCTCATTTGTTTAAGTAATAGTTTGTATTGCTAT
The DNA here is from genome assembly GCA_022495995.1 of Adenophora triphylla var. japonica. Lineage (NCBI taxonomy): Eukaryota > Viridiplantae > Streptophyta > Magnoliopsida > Asterales > Campanulaceae > Adenophora > Adenophora triphylla. Next base: position 61,288 of record JAFEMH010002694.1, read on the forward strand.
AAGTAATAGTACTACACTTTGTGAAATAATAGTGTTATTTTTTTTTAACTAATAATAGTTTTAGGAACTGTTTTCATTTTGAGTAATACTTCTCATTTGTTTAAGTAATAGTTGGTATTGCTATAAGTAATAGTACTACACTTTGTGAAGTAATAGTGTTATTTTTTTTTTTAACTAATAATAGTTTTAGGAACTGTTTTCATTTTGAGTAATACTTCTCATTTGTTTAAGTAATAGTTGGTATTGCTATAAGTAATAGTACTACACTTTGTGAAGTAATAGTATATTTTTTTTTAAGTATTACATTATCAATGACTTAAAGTAATAATACATTCAGTCATTACATTAAGAGATGGTAACTATTACTTTTTCTAATCCACTGAAAAGCCGAAAAAATAATATAAAAACTAAAAAATAATAATATAAAAACTAAAAAAAAAGCAAAAAACAAAAAAAGATAAAATAAAAAATTGGGCCTAAAAAAAATATGAGAGGCCTAGGAAATAAATAAAGACCAATTAAAAATACAAAGAAGGCCTCAAATTGCTTTGGCTGGAATGAATTTTGGCGTGGACTAGGAATGATTGGTTTGGGCGGTTATGCCCATGGGTCATGGGTCGACCCGTCTCATGCATGAGACGGATCCCCTTGTTCTCATGGGAGACTTGCTCTTATAAAATTGCTAATATAATAATAATTTTAGAATTGCATATAAATAACCAATTTTTATAAAATTATAATTTTTATAAAATTATGATTAAAATTCGATTAAACTGACCATAAAATTTTAGCCAAAATCTAGGGAGAAACTTTCTCCATAAGTTATGGAGAAACGGGTCCCGACTTGTCGCGCGACAATGAACTGGATATCCAGAACCTTATGAAAGTGATATCCAGAAACCTTCAAATGAATATCCAGAAACCTTCAAAATGTTTCTGGATATTCATTTGATGGTTTCTGGATATACATTTGAAAGTTTCTGGATATCCAGAAACCTTCAATAGCAATTTCTGGATATGTCCTAACACATTTTACGGATATGCACCTACGCTTCTGGATATACATTTCACATACTTCTAGATATGCACCTAACAGTTTCTGGATATCAAACCCAAAGCTTCTGGATATCCAGAAGCTTTGGTCTTGGCCTTGAATTTTTTTTTTCTGGATATCTAATGCAAAGCTTCTGGCTATTAAAAATACGTTTCTCCATAGTTATGAAGAAACGCGTTTTTCAGCAGACCTACTCAAAATTTTAAATGCAACAAAGTTATACGGAGTGTCATGTTATATTTTAATCCTTATTTTGTTGAAGGTCGGTTTGATAAATGCAATGTCATAACTTAGAAGTTGAATTAAGGCCACCACGACCAATTAGACATTTTGGATAATGGTAAAAAATACTCTACCTCATGTGTTGTAGCAAGTAGATTAAATCTAGAGTTATATTAAATTTTAGGCACATCCTCATGTTCTTTTATAGCGAATACTCCAATTCAGAGTTGTTGCCTAACTCAAAAATGAATCTAGAAAGTAAAATTTGGACAATTATCTTAATAAATGTTAGGTGCATGCATCATTTAGTTGTATTGGATAACTCAGAATTCATAATTGGGATCCTAAATTTCACGCTTTAGACAAATGTCTTTAGAATTGTTGAATCACTTGTTCCATATTGAGAATGCACAAGTCATGTGCTTAATATATACTTTCTTCGTTTCACGTGAGTTAACATTTATTTCTTTTCTCTCAATCGTCCCACGTGAGTGGACAATGTTCAAAATGACAAAGTTTTTATACTATTCTTCCTAATTATTATCTTTCATACTTTAGTTTTATACTAACAACACCAATCAAGTTACTATTTCTCCCACTCATTCTCTCTCATATTTTATTTTTCATACTCACAAACATCTCATTCCATTAATTGTCTCTCCTGCTTTTCCTTAATTTTTATGCCCAATTTTTTTGTCTCCACTCACGTGGGATGAAGTGAGTAAAGATCATGAGTTACTCATCTCATTGTCGATTGGTTTTAAGATGAAACATCAGACTTGATGCTACCGGAAAATGAGTTTTGATAACTGCACCCCACGTCGTCTACTCGTAGGGAAATCTGGCACGATCGTCCACTCAAGACCTGCACGATAAACACCGTAAGCTAAGCTGGGGGCTTCTCCAGCTAAAGCCCCTACGGTGTGAGAGTAAGTATTTGTTATGCAATAAGCTCAAAACTGAAATGAAGAGAGTTTGAGAGTAGGAAAATGGATTACTTGATTTGCAAGCTGAAGGTTGTATTTGTACTCTCTTCCCGTGATAAGGTGATAAGATGATAGGTGATAGAGTGGTATCATGATACTATAAGTTGATATGATCCTTCTGATTAGTTTCCACCAACTTTAGCCGACTTTTACTCATTTTATGGGATTTTTGGGCGCCTACATTATTAGCTGTCTTTTGTCTCATTTAATGTTAACTTTTGTGTCAGAGATAGTCCCTCCTTTATTGAGCCAAATTTAATGAAGTACCAGATACCTCTTAGGCGGGATCCCATCTCGCCTATATTGATCATCTCACCGGACTTTACTTGCGCAATAATGAGATTTTAGGAAAGTGAGCGAGATTCCCATCTTGTCGAATATAATGATCTCGCTCCTCCCCCTTATCTTATGTTCATGATCCTTTCAATTCACTTGACCTCAAAATGGCGGTATGGTGGTTTGACTGTTAAAATTGAATTATACACGTAGTACGCTAATATATTGATGGTCACCCATAATATTCGTATTTTGCTTGACATTTTGATAACATTTTATTTATTCACATCAAGAGTTTATCATGAAATTATAGCAGACTCTATACACGTACAAGTCTAACGATACACTATTTTCTAGATTCACGTCATCTAAAATCAAAGAGTTCACGTTGTTGTAAGTTGAATGATAACGGGCAATACGACAGAGTTGCTTGATAACCTTGTACTCGATAACATGTTCCTATTCCCAATAATTAAGTCTAGAAATTTCACTCCATGATTGATAAGCTTTGCAAGCATGATCATTTCTTTGGGGACAAATATGGCTTGTCATCTTCGAAAATCATCCCACAGATGAAATGTCACAACGAAAACTTTGTCCTTATCAAAAGGAAAGGGTAATCGATGTGTGGTGGAAGAGCTTTCTAAAGGACAATGTCAATTTTGCTACATTTTCTTTCATTGCGGCCGTAGTTACTTAACACAGAAAAAGACAACAAATTATGACTACTTATCAAATGAGGAAGACTAGTATCTTCAGGCGAAATTTGTTTCGCGTAAAATTAATTTCGTAAAATGATTTTCTGTAAAATATTTTTTGAAAAATGAAAATATTTTTCGAAAAATGAGATAAACATGTTTTCGGCTACTTGGTAAGAAAAATATTTTCCGAAAAAAAATTCATGTATTCAATGAAAATATTTTTCGATAAAAACACAATTTGATATTATGCTGAAAGAGATAGAGTGGGATAGGGTGATAGAGGTGGGGTGAAAGGGTAGGAGGTGGGGATTAGTAGGGGTGAGGTGGGTGTGTGTGAGGTAGGGTATGGTAGGGGTAGGATAGGGTGGTGAGGAAATATAAAATGTAATATGATGGTATGAATGTATGATAGGGTAGGGGTGGGGTAGGTTTAGGGTAGGGTGGGTAGTCGAGAGTGTGGGGGAGGGGGTAGGCTGGGTGGCCGAGAGTAGGAGAGTGGGGTTGGGTGGAGGAGTTGTTAAAAAATAAATAAAGTTAATTACAATTAAAAAAAAAAGTTTGATCGTTGGTGTGGGTGGTGAGGGTTGTTAAAAAATAAAAAAATTACTTAAAAGTGGGTGAGTTGTTAAAATATAATTTTAAATAAATAAAAATATATTTTTTGACCTTGTGTTGGTGGTGGTGGGGAGTTGTTAAAATAAATTTAAAATGATTAAAAAAAATTGATCCGACCGGGGAGGGGGGTGGTGGTGGTGGTGAGTGGGGTAGGGTGAGGAGTTGTTAAAAATAATTTTAAAATGATTTTTTTTACTCGATGGGGGGGGGGGTGGTGGTTGTGAGTGGAGTGTGGTGGGAATTTGTTAAAAATAAATTTAAAATAATTTTTTTTTTATCCGACAGGGGGTGGTAGTGGTGAGTGTAGTTGGGGTGGGGGTGGTGGTGAGTGGGGTGGGATAGGGGGCGGGGGTGGGGGATGGTGGTTGTGATGGAGGGAGAATTGTAAAATCTAATTTTAATATAAATAATTTTTTTATTAGGGGATAGGGTAGGGGTGGTTAATGTGGGATGGGTAACGTCAGGTGGATGAAAAGTTAGGTGTGTGTGTGTGATTGTGTTACAATTTTTCGAAAAATGTTTTAATTAGGAAAAATCTGTAACTCATTTTAATTAGAAAAGTGGGAAAAATATTTTACGAAAAATATTTTCTCCATTTTTCGTTGCTTACCAAACTATAAGATGAGAAAAACATTTTTCAAAAAATATTTTACCACGAACAAACGAACCTTAATCAAAATTTATCCAACAAAATAGGTAAAGACAATGGAGGGTTTGGAGATATGAACATACATTTTTTTTTCATTATTACGGTGTGTCGCATCGCAGGGCATCAAATATTATATTAGCATAACTCCGTCTCATCTCACGATAATCTACAAAATTATCCCTTTTGTACGTTTCACAATAATCTGCACTTTCTCAAAATGAAAATGAAATTCACTTCTCTCTACTCACGACCATTACCTACTTACTCCACTTTCTCTCTCCTACCCAACCATCTACACTCACAATACATCACATTTTTCACTTTTCACTTTTCTCCATGATTCTCGCATCGCTCAAAAAAGTGTATATTTTCCTGGTGGGACGGAGGGAGTATTTAATAACTTTAAATTGTGTGTAAATGAAATTATAAATCATTACCCAATTACATCTCCAATGTCATTAACACAACAACGAGGACACTGGACACATAACCAAGACATTTGCTAGTACAAGAGTACATACTAACATAAACAAATTTCAAAATAAATCATAAGATTAATTCCAATCAAACACTTGCAGCAATTCCATCAGTAAAACAAACTAAGCAATCAAATTCATGCAATTCAACCAATCTGAAACTTCCGTTCCTCTACTCCCCTGCGTTAAACGTGTGATCGAGGTTCAAAGTGCAAGCGGCTCCCCGTAATGCTACCATGTCTACAATACTGCAACTAATATACTACCAAACAGAATTATCCTAGTCACCAGAATCGTCTTATTCCATATCTCTAGAAGCTTCGATTAATCAACGATCCATGGCAGAATAACAGCTCTTTGATTGAAAATTAAGCGACGCCGATCGTCCGTACACAGATCCTTCCTTCTTCATCGGACTACCAGGACTAGATCTAGGAGTCCTAGGCGAATCCAAGCTCCGCAGCAATAGCTGCTTCATCGCAGATATTAGCTCCTCCGTCGGCTTCCGCGGCGGAGAAGTCGACCGGAAACTCTTGCAGAAACTCATGTGGCGGTTCAATGCTTCTTCGTTCCCAATTTGGCGGCTCTCCGATGACCTACCTATCTCCTCCTTCACCGCCTCCGTGCACAGTCCACAAATCCATCGCCCCTGATTCCTATCACGAACTCTACGAATGTAAGCTTCCGTACACTCCTCCGTCAATCCACAGCAATCGCACGTCACAAACTCAGCCTCGCTGATCACCGCCGACGCCGACTGTTGAACAATCTCAATTCCGGTGCTCGGATCCCCATCCTTCATCTCTGTTACAGCCATTGTTTTTGTGTTAACAAAATATGAGCTCAACATATATAACACATTTTTCAAATTATATACTCAGATTAATAACCGTCAAATCTACAAATATAAATAAATTAGCAACGATATTAAACTGAAATTTTCAAATTAAAAAATCGTACCGCCCTTTTCTCCTTGATTTAGGCTTGGCCGTTCCAGAATCTGTCTAAATAAATAATCCACAAATCCGCTTGAGTTTATCCAGAGATTCCTAGTATCAAATTCTATTTTATTCTTAATTTTAATTTCGAAATTACCGTTCTTTTTCCCACTCTCCTTCTTCCTCGACAACTTCACCTCCGATCAACAAAAGCTTGAACAATGCTGCTGCTGCTATATACATTTCAGAGCCTTGTTTGGCTCTTTTCCGATTTGCCGTCACAGAAACTGATTCACGCCGAACCAGGAGCTTTCACACAAAATTCAACTCTCTCTCACTCTCTCTCTCTCTACCATATGCTTACACATCTCTATATCTATATCTTAAAAAATGTGAACGTATTATAAGTGCGCAGATGGTGAAAAATGAAAATGAGAGGGAAGTTATCTTATAAAGGGAAATGCCTACCTAATCATTTGGCGGTCCAGTAATTGTCATACACGTCAGATCAGATTTAAGGTGTATTCGTTCGTACCAATCAACTCATATATCAATCCGTACCAATTATAATTGGTAAAAAAAGTCGGTATATCGAACTCTTGGTACGGTAGTACCGTACCAGTTATGTCTAATTGATTGGTACATGATACGCAAAAGTGACTTCGGTTGGTAAATCGGTAAATCGAGTTTATTTATTAAAAATTATTATATACTCCCTCCGTCCCGGTTCAAATGTCCCAAAATGGTCCATGTACGGGAATTAAGGAAAGTGATGTAGGAAAGAAAAAAAGTTTAATGTTATGAGTATGAAAGTGATGTAGGAAAGAGAAAGCGGGGTAGAGAATAGTTAATGGATATTTATTGTGAGTATGACAGGTGGGTCTCACAAATAAAAAGGTAATAAAAACTTTCTTTTTTTGGGTTAGGACATTTTAAATGGGACACCCAAAAAGGAGAGTTGAGACACTTCGCCCGGGACGGAGGGAGTATATAATAATATAACATAAAAAAAAATCAAAACCTAAAATCTATTTTCAATTCAACAGCCGTGACCCCTTTCTTCTTTCTCTCCTTCTGGCGATTCAATTGCCGATTTGCGATCCATCATTCGACGCCGGTGCACCTCCTCCCACCTCAGTCCGCTGGCCAAGTTCTTCCCACCGCACGCCTCCTCCCCTTCTAAAGGTAAGTTCTCTACTCTCGATTCTCAACTCTCAACCCTCAACCGTCACATTCATGTTTTGTTTAGGGTTTGTTATTTGGTTTTTGTTTCGAAATTTTTGTTTTTTCTTGCTTGGATTTACTGGTTTAGGGTTTGGATAGTTGGATTTACAGATTTTTTTGGCTTGGATTGGGGTAGAAACTGATTTCTCTGTTTCTCAGTTCCCCAGTCTCAACTTTTATGTAAACATAAATATATATTATTGGATTGTTATATGTTAATTTTTATCAGTTATGGTTGAAACTTGAAACAGGATGGAATATTTTTATTCAAAGACCGCTACAGATTCTTCTTCTCAATCGATTCCTCTGTTGCTACCTTTATCTGGATATACTATAAGTGAAACAAATAAAGGGAAAAGGAGGAAAGGGCCTACAAACAAAAGTAAATTATGAAATTATTATACTAGGTGCAAGCTTCCAAATGGTGATATAGATTCCAAAAATTGCACCTGTAACTATTGCAAGGAGACCGTGTCGTGTGACTCGGAGAAGAATGGCACTAGTTCTTTGAATTACCATAGAAAGAAGTGCAAATTACACCCATTGTACGAAGATGCTAATCCAACACAAATGAGGTTAAGTCGGGATAATGTGAATAGAGGGACCGGATACAAAAAGTATAATAAGCAGAGGTGTGATGATATATGCATTGAGATGATCATCAAGGATAAGCTTCCATTTCGGTTCGTGGAAAAGGAGGGATTTGTGGTGCAAAAGAATGACCTACACCTGGGCTGCTACCCCCTCAGTCCCAATGTTATTCTAATAATTTTTTTTAGCAGTAATGCTTGTCACACTTCATGTTTATACCTTTTATCATAATGTTATTCTAATAATTTTTTTTCCTATTATTCAGCTTTTGAAGGAGTCGAGGGGAATATGAATTCTCAAACATCAACTAATTAATGATTGTGATATATTGGTTTCGAAGCTGTTGCGTTTATTAGTATATTATGTTTAATCACCATATTGTTTAATTTTCAAGACTTCTGTTGTACTATTTTTTTTAGTTTCAAGACTTCTGTTTAATTAATTAACGATTGTGATCTTTTGGTTTCGGAGTTGTTGTACTATTTACAAATGCATTTTTTTGTCTATGTTTACATTTGGTATATTCGAATACCAACCAAGTACCAACCTACCAATAAACTTGGTATATCGACTTTTGTGATTGGTACTGGTACATATTTTTGTATTTCAATTCATATTTGATTGGTACATGGTATACGTAAAATACAGTCGGTATACCAACCGAACCACCCCTAATCAGATTCTGAAAGCGATCTTTTTAATATTAAGCTAGTAAGAATGATCGGACGTTCCTCGTCATAACAAAAACGAACACCTATAACACATATTTTCGAAAACACCCATTAGATTCTCTATTTATAAATACACACATATAACATCTATCACACCCTCTCTGCTCCCTCATTTTTTTTTTCACTCAAAACTTTAAAATAAAATATCTTAAAATTTAGAAGTTAAAAAAAATCTGAAAGCACCGTTGTATTTGTATCGTTAAAACGAATCAAACTAGTAGTATCAACAAATAATCTAAATCAAATTTCTTAAGTTCATTATTGCTCCAAGTTAATAGTTGTTTTTTAGAAGTTGACATTTATTTTTACACAACTGTTAAAAGAACAACTAAAAGAAGTTCACAGTTGATTTAGTTAATATCATAAATTTTGCATGAAAATGTCTTCTATTTTACTTAATTCACTATTGTTTTGGCTAAATTCACAATTGTTTTTAGTCTTTTATGGCCTCCAGTTTTGTTTTGTTTTTTTATTAAATTAACAAAAACAATTGTGAACTTAACTAAAAAAAATTGTAAACTTAACAAATATGTCAAATAATCTTATAAAATTGCAAAAAATAGAGGAAATAATATACTAAAATAACTGTGAACTTAATAAATATGTCAAATAATTTCATAAAATTGCAAAAATAGAGATAATAAAGATAAAAAAAAATAGAGAAAATTACGTCATAGTCCCTCAATAATATCTAATCTACATCCTAAAACAGCATATTTCTTAATCTACTTCCTAATCCTAAAAAATATTTTATCCTACAATATAATCCCTACTTAATTTAAATGATATAATTATACCCCCTTCCCTCCCCACCCACCTACCATGTCACAAACACATACACACACTCTCTCTCACACACACACACTTTCTCTCTCTACTCTCTCTCTCTTCCGTCACCACCCCTCCCCTCCACAACTTTCGGTGTCGGTCCCTCAATTCCGGCGACCGTCCCCCTCAACTCTGGTGAATTCCAAACTCTCACACATACACACTTTCTCTCTCTACTCCCTCTCTCCCAACACCACCCCTCCCCTCCACAACTTCCGGCGCCGATCCCTCAACTCCGACGATCCCTCTCTCCCGTCACCACACAAAGGATGAAAATTTCGCCATGGCCAACCGCTTGATGCTCCTTTCTCGTCTCGAAAACAACAACGACGGCCAATTGCCTATTTTTTTCGGTCGTGTTTTCCGGTGCAAAACTTGTGACAGGGAGTTTCAGTCCTTCCAAGCCCTTGGCGGCCACCGTGTTAGTCATAAAAAAAGCCTAAATTATTCACTTCTGATCTGTTAATTAACTCACCTGAAAATCCTAAGACGCATGAGTGCTCCATTTGTGGTCTGGATTTTGCGATTTGCAATTCAGGCGATTATCATTTCAATCAAAGAAGAGAGCTCAAAATATATAAAAAAAAAAACTAAATTTTGAGAATATTTATGTAATATCGAGGATAGTTGAAGATGATGTCTAAAGGAATATTTTTCTTTAGTATTAAAATTGTTGTTATGAATTGGAAACATTTTTTATTACATCATTTGGAATGAAACTTGCAACAAATTGTTGATGTGAAATAGCAAATTTTTAATATTAATTTTGAGACGGAAGTAGTACTATATTTTATTTAAGTTATACATTTTGTTCAACTGAGAACAACTGTTGTAGGTTGCAGTCAGAGTTAATAGCCGACTCAATTGACAAAAGAGAGCAATTGAGAATTAAGTTTTTAGTATTTTAGTTGACAACTGAGTTACTGATAAGTTAATGATAAATTAAGTTTTTAGTTGTTTGGTCGCCGAATTTGGTGGTCGCCGGAGTTAATCGTGTTTTTAGTATTTTAGTTGACAACTGAGAACTTACTTATAATTTAAGTTCTCAGTTGTTTGGTCGCCTATGTTGATCGTATTCTTAGTAGTTTAGTTGACAATTGAGAACTTACTAGCTCTTAGTTGTTTGATCGCCGGAGTTGATCGTGTTTTTAGTGGACACAACTGAGAACTTAATGATAAGTTAAGTTCTCTGTTGTTTGGTCACCGGAGAGGTCGCTGGAGTTGTTGATCGCCGGAGTTAATTGTGTTCTTATTAGTTTAGTTGACAACTGAGAACTTACTGATAAGTTAAGTTCTCAGTTTTTTGGTCACCGGAGTTGGTGGTCGCCGGAGTTAATCGTGTTCTTTTAAGTTCTCAGTTGTTTGGTCGCCGGAGAGGTCGCCAGAGTTGATCGTGTTCTTAGTAGTTTAGTTGACAACTGAGAACTTACTGATAAGTTAAGTTCTCAGTTGTTTGGTCACCGGAGAGGTTGTCGGAGTTGATCGTGTTCTTAGTAGTTTAGTTAACAACTGAGAACATACTGATAATTTAAGTTCTCAGTTGTTTGGTCGCAGGAGAGGTCACCAGAGTTGATCGTGTTCTTAGTAGTTTAGTTGACAACTGAGAACTTACTGATAAGTTAAGTTCTCAGTTGTTTGGTCGCCGGAGAGGTCGCCGGAGTTGGTAGTCGCCAGAGTTAATTGTGTTCTTAGTAGTTTAGTTGACAACTGTGAACTTACTGATAAGTTAAGTTCTTAGTTGTTTGGTCGCAGGAGAGGTCGCCGGAGTTGGTATTCGCCGGAGTTAATTGTGTTCTTAGTAGTTTAGTTGACAACTGAGAACTTACTGATAAGTTAAGTTCTCAGTTGTTTGGTCGCTGGAGAGGTCGCCAGCGTAAAAAAAAAAGTCGCCGTAGTTGATTGGTTGCCGGAAGTGTTGACCGGAGAAGATGGAGAGGGGGTGACCTAAGGTGATGGGTGGTTGGAGAGAAATTAAATTGATAAAGAAGGTGAACTTAGTAAAATAATAGGAGGGTAAACATAGTAAAATGATGAGAGGGTGTACTTGTTAAGCTAGGGATTATATGGTTAATCAAAATATAATTTGTCTTAAGAGGTAGTATTGTTTTGTTAGATGGATTATATGGTAATTGCCTCAAAAAAATAACTGTAAAGTTAATTAAAAATAAATGTGAATTTTACTAAAACAACCGTTAACTAACAAACATGTCAAATTGTATGTTCAAAAATTATGAACTTAACTAAATCAACTGTGAACTTCTTTTATTTGTTATTTGAACAGCTGTGAAAACAAATGTGAACTTATAAAAAACAAATATGAACTTGAAACAATTGTGAATTTCAGAAATTTGATTCAAATTATATGTTTGCTACTAATTTGATTCGTATTGACGATACAAACACAACGGTGCTCTCAGATTTTATTTTTTTTGACTTTTGAATCTTAAAACATTTCATCTTAAAGTTTTGAGGGGAAAAAAACGAGGGAGAAGAGAGGGTGTGACAGGCTATCCCTTAATGACAAGCGTGTCTTTAAATTAGCGAGAGACTAGATGAAATTTTGATTTTATTGCCGGATTATGTGGTTAAATTAAAAAATATTTATTTTAATTGGTTTTTTGACTTGGGACGAAGAATCTAGCGATAATTTCCCCTTCTTAAAATATATTCGAAAAATTTCTTCACCATATGTATATTAGATGTAGTATTATAATTAGACGAGTGAATATAATAATTTCTCTACCATACGGATCAATAACAATTTTTAGATTTTTATTATAAAAATCGAATTTTCTATATGTTCTTAGTCAATACATTTAGTTGACAATTTTTCTTTAAAATACGTATTATTATAGGTCGAAAAAAGTATAATAATATTGTATACATTATTATATACTACTCACAAGTCACAAGTACTTCTGTGTTATTTTAATCTAATGAAAACTCGGGGATAATACTAGTCATAAAAACTTCTCAGTTCTTTTAATTTAATAAAAACTTGAGAAATGATTTGTTTAAAAAGAAATTCCAATCAAATTCTCGTTAAGATAGGGTGTGATTAGGAACAGTGGTGTTTGGTTGGTAATGGCCGTTGATGGGGATTGAAATGAAGAAGATAAATGGTTGCTGGAGTTTGTGGTTGTGGTGACCAGTAATGGTAATTGTGGTCCAGGAAGCACTTGATTTTGGCCCTCTCTCGTTTTGTGTTTCCCCCACATGTGGTTTTGATACACGTTGTCCTTTTACGCAGCTTCACATTTCACAGCACCCAGTTAATAATCAGTTAACAAACTAATCTTCCTTAAGTTCCTTCCCTTCCAATTTAATGTTTATCTTTGATTTTATAAAAAACAATATACTCCGTATATGTATATATATTATATAATGTGTAATAAATTAAATAAATTAATGATATAATTATTTAAGCTATTATTTATAATTTAAATGAGTAGAAAGTAATTGGTAAAAATGGTTTCTTTTTTGTAATTATTAAATTTTATGAGAATAAAGTTGCTCAAAATAGTGTTTATTACTTTCTACTATCATTATTTAGTCACTAGTATGCCACCCGTGCGTTAAACGCACAAAAAGAACACTTTTTAAAATATAAGTTAACCAACCAAAAAAAAATCTAATTTTTGATTAACATAAAAGTATCACCAACACAACCAATGGAAACTGTCGTCTCTGTAATTTGAATGACAACCGTATATCTGTTGGAGTTAATGTCATTCTCGAAATAAATACAGTATCACCATCATTACTACCATGAAGATAATTACTTTAGCTTGCTTGCTTGGTCTGTCATAGGTATATTTTTGGATTAAAGGGTAGCAGTGGGTTTTTGAATGGCTATTATAGGAGATGTTGTTTTGGAGTCTGAATATGTATGCCACAATGTCTAAAACAGAGTAGTGAATGAAATGCGTGTTTTAGAGGTTAGATATAACTGATAGTATAGGTTCAACAGATTACTTGGAGTATTTGATTGTAACCTGTAATTTTGCCATGAATGAATATATAAGTAAACCACCATTGGTCAATCAATTTTCATAACCATTGATCTAATCTACCAAAAGTAAACCACCATTGGTCAATCAATTTTCAAGAACACCTTTCAGGTTGGTTAGATCTTTTTCATCAGCATCATAATAATCCTTTACCTCTCCAGAATTCTCACAAAATTGTTGTCTTTTCTTTGATAGTAACCATGTGTTTGCATAAAATAGGATAATTGGACTTACAAATTTTTCTTTTATTCCTTGTCTTCTTAAAGATCCAATGACCCTTTTGAAAAATCCAAATGGCAAAACGATAAGATCTTTGATCTATAGATCATGGCTTACAATTTCCTTGACTGTATCGGAGCACCAAGGTTGACTATTACAAAAAGGTTTCCTTTCACAAAAATTAAAAGCAAGTAAAATAGCAGTTATTTAAGCTTCTTAGAGCTCCATAAAAATAGCAAGAATGTTATCATTGTAAAATGTAAACCAAACATCTGCATTTAAATCTAAGTATCTCTTAACATCCAAAAAGAATTATACACAAACAAAGTCAAAGGAAAACATGTGCAATAGACTTATGTGTATTTAAATATTGTAATAGATATATCATATACGGCAGCTACAGAAGTGCTCAATAGTCAATATGACAATGCATTACTGTAATGAACTACTACACAGACATAAGCTTGCAAATTCTGATATAGAAGAAACCCATAAAAGTAAACATTCATGCAACAACTGGTATCAAAAAGTTTCTCGTCGATGTAATAGGCCACATCATCTAAAAAAATGAAATCATAGCAAAATGAGTAGTCTGGAGGCACTCCCATATTTGGTGGGGACCCATAATTGGGTTGTGGCTGCCCCCAGTTATTGGGATGTCCCCCGCCATAATTGGGTGACCCTTGTGGCTGTCCTCTCCAGTTGCTGCTAGGTGGCGGCCCTTGCCTCTTCAGAGCATATTCGGCCTATACTCGTTGCGAGTCAATAAACTCATTTTCCCATGGCTGTTAAATTAAAAACAATTAGAAAATGTAGGTAATGCAAATAAAACATGAGAATTTTTTACTTTGAAATACCTTAATATAACGATAAAGATTTGGAATCAACTGGTCTTCCTCGTGACTCATTCTACTCCTAAAGTGTGTACCACAGATCACTCTGCGGAATCAATATGTGACCCATTGATAACAAAAAAAGATTCCTGTGTTAACAGGAGAGCATAACAATTATCACCAAGGAAAGGAAAAGGATTGTGGCTTTTAAAAATAACATATGATGTGTATTCAGTTCAAGATGCTATGGTGCCTTCTTTGGCTTCTTCAAGAGAAGCTTGATGTCGGAGAACAAAGCTGATGAAGAAGTAAGAGATGCTTTTAGTATGCACAACGCCTGCACACAAGGTAACAACCACTTTCAAAACCTTATATAGCTAAAATAACCACAAATGGAATTGCAAATTTACTAATTTAAATCCATACCTCATCTATGCCAATGCTCATTTCACATTCTTCGACATCAGAAAGGGGAACTTTCAACTTATCAAGTAAAGACATTGTCGAGATAGATGATAATGGTGCTATGACCAAATCATCTATCACCATGAACATCGCCGGACCTCGGAGAATTCCTCCAGAAATATTGAGGCCTTTGAAGGTCAAAACAGAATAAGTTTCATCCCGCATACTAGACTGTGTTAGTGAAGATTCAAGGTATCCACAAATATGGCTATATATGTCTTGTAACTGTGACAAACATAAGTAGGAGCACTTGTTGCTTTGAGAGTAAAAATTGGTTCTTGCAAACAATGTTCCAACCCAACTTAGGGTGCAGAAGCATATCCTTAAAATCCTTGGATATCATGTATCGACCTACATTCAACTTTGATATGCTTTGATAGAGCTTCTCTACACTTCCTGCAGAAGTACTACCACTTAAGAGACCAACAACTTTTCCTAATGGGATAGTGAGGAAGCTGACAAGGAAGTCAGTAATCTAGTCACTTCTAAGTTATAACAAGTCTTTTCTACCATCTTTTCTTCTTTTGCAAAATTCAACATAAATAACAAATAAATAGACAAATATAAAAAAGGCCTAATGAATGAACCCAATAATCTAGATTTTGTGTAGCTTGACTTGAATTATAGGCTTAGTAACGCAATATTGTCATAGACATATAGACCATGAACAACTTTTTATGAAATGGAGGACAATTTATGAGTTTTAGTCACCAAATGTTTGGCACTCCTGACCACAATTTTTTTTTGGACGTGCGATAGAAATTAAATAGATTGAACAAATTTGATGTTGAGTATCACACATATTTCATTTGATCTTTACCGCTCATTATCAAAAGAGACAAACTTGTACTCCATCTAAAGCAGTCACCGCAGCATAGTAACAAATATGACGTTGCAACAGTGTCATAATGTGACAATAGTGTGAGTATGAAATAGAAGAACCACATAGAACTTCATGGGTGAAAATAGTTGGAGAATTTCTTACGAATCAGCAGATTGTATATTTCAATATATTTCAATTCAACAAAACAAATGTATATTAGATGCCACTGTGATTTTTTCTCAATAACTGAGAGAAATACTCAGCAAATGTACCTAATAAGGTTCAGAACTTGAAACATCCAAGCCGGTTTTTGCCACTTGGACTCTTGCAAGTGGAATGTGCTATCTTCGTGACGTGGCGAAGCCAGAGCTCTAGGGAAAGGGGTCAATAATTAACA
This sequence comes from Adenophora triphylla var. japonica, assembly GCA_022495995.1. NCBI lineage: Eukaryota > Viridiplantae > Streptophyta > Magnoliopsida > Asterales > Campanulaceae > Adenophora > Adenophora triphylla. The sequence goes on from JAFEMH010002694.1 coordinate 77,326, forward strand.
TATTTTTTTCCACGTAGTAATACATAATACAGACTAAATTGTAAATTTTATTAAGGAGGCCAAAAAATAGGATACACTACATAATTTGTTTAAATGCAAGAAACTTATACTATTACTCCATCATTCATCCTCCTTAATATGACTTTCTAGTTATCAACCCTATCAACCCACAATTTTATTCAGAAAAGCGTAAGAGAGGCGAAAGTGGAACTTCACTATAAGGTGCTGGAATAGGTTTTACCTAGATCATAGGCTTTGGCAGCAACATTAGCAGCAATGTTGGCGGAGATCTGCCTAATGTTAGTTAGAGGCGGATAAATCATGCCCTTAGCAAAGTGCTCATCTGTTACTTGAGCAGCCAAAGCTTTCGCTATTCAGAAAGAACATAAGAGAATAAAACACAGGTACACTGATTTCTCGTCCCTTGTGTACATTAGAGATATCATATGAATGAAACATAACACAAGAATATCAGTTAATCTTTATCCATTTGAATTTGGGTCAGCAAGAAAAACTAATTTCTAAATTAATGATCAGCTTTAGAAGTTTTCACAATATGATAATCTTATGATTACAAAAACATGATGAAGAACTTACATGCTGCCAAAAGCATTTCATCATGCACACAAATAGCACCAGAGATAACTAATCCAAAACCAAGTCCAGGGAAAATGTATGCTTTGTTTGCCTAAATAGAGAAATTTCCACAAGAAAACCAATACCACAAAATCAGTAACTAATGTTACACTCATTTTTGACAAGAACAATAGAGTGCGTGAACTTATGGAACCTGGCCTGGAATGAAGAGTTTCCCGTTGTATTCGAAAGGATCAAATGGACTACCACTGGCAAACATTGCGCGGCCCTATTTTGAAATAAAGAGAAGGCATAAAATTGGTTACATTTTATATACCAAAGAACAACATAGTAGTACTTAAATTGGAAATATCTCCTCCAAAACTGTGGTCAAAAGAAATAGATATGTAACGGTAAATGCTAAAAGGGCACACAATAATCTTTCTTAGAAGATTATGATGCATAGTCAGTTGATTTTGATGATTCAATAAAAGTCAGAGCAACCGATTACAAAGCATTGATGGTTCAAATCAAGATCTCTCTTGAACCTACGTTTCATACTTTTCAGGAAATGATAAAAAGCTCCCCATTCATTTGAGGAACTTTTTTTATTGACTATTTACTGATAATTGAAGTATTTCAAGCTATTTGACTTTAAAAAAATATATTTATTTACCTCACTCCAGGTATAAGCTTCTTCAGCAGTGCACTCAGCTTGTGAAGTGGGATTGGAGAGAGCCATGATAAGAGGTTTCTGCAAGTCATTAATTTACAAAATTGAATCACTCGAAAAGAGAGGAGGTGGATAGGCTGAGGGGAGAGGATGGGGAAGGAGGGTACCTCATTGAAGGAAGCCATTGCTTCAACAACCTCCTGCGTGAATTGCTTTCCAACTCCAGATGTCCCAATCAAGGCAGTTGGCTTGAACCCTAACCCTAATCAGAGGTAGAGGAAACATATAACCAAAATTAGCATACGATAACATATATGAAACCTAACCCTAATCAGAGGTAGAGGAAACATACCGGGTTTAGATCCATTTCGAGGGATGAAATTGAAGCCGACATCGATGTGAAATTCTTCAGACGTCAACTATCTGTGACCAGAAAGATCTTCCCGTGCAGCTTGCCAGCGCTAGCTTTGTTCCTTCTTGCAGACATTTCTTTGAATTGTACCCTTGAGTTCAACATCATCCTTTCCAAAAACTTTATTTCATCAGTGAGTACCTTCACTTGGTCAACTGGTGGTACTGGAGATGTAGGTACATCTACACTAACATCAACAGGCTCTTCCTCATCAGCATCATGAGCTTCAACAACAGGGTCATCCGGGAACACCACAGGTAGATCTATAGTGCATCTAGTACACTCTAACACAGGTTGAATGCCAAATGGTTCAACCTTATCACAGATTCAATCAGAAATTAGAATTTCAACCCCTTACCTTACACAAAGACCAGTTATCAAATAGGAAAAAGGGAGGTCAGAAGGTAACTCCTTTTCAGCAAATTGGACCACACTACCAAAGATAATCTCATCAAGGTTGAACTCTTGACCAGTAAAAATTCTATGAATGAGATCAGCATGTGGCATAGTCACAATGTTTTTATTTGAAGTGGGTTTCCAATTGAATGTAGAGATTTTAAACAGGAAACCACATAAAGAAGTGAGCATTGTGCATTTGAACTGAGTGTGCCAGGTAGGATCTAGACCATTAGTGAGGGAATTGGCTATAACATCCTTAGGAGCCATAGGAGGAAGAATGTGAGGACTGGGAGCATGAAGGAAAACATTAATCATAGCAGGAGAAAAGTTAATAAGCCTGCCACGAACCAAGACCTTTTCAAAGCTAACATCCCTTGGATCTTGAATAGATTGAACAAGATCCGCATAAAATTCACTCACAAGAGATGGATAATAGCTATTTGGGTACGAGACAGAGTAGAGGAGACCCTTTTATTCTAGGTATCTTTTCATTCCTACATCCTCAAAAGTTTTATCAATAACCCTTTCCACCAAAAAACCTTTTTTCCTAAAAAAGGCAAATCTTTCTTTCACAGATTTTGACATAAACTTTTCTGGGGAATGAGGGCTTACCTTCCTTGAGGAGGGTTTGGATCTTGGGGAATGCCTAGGCACAGGCATTAGAGAAATGGAGGAACTGGCTTTCCTTTGGCTTCTTCTTGGTGAGGGTGCTGATGTGATCACATCTTCAGCTGCATTCTCTTTTTCAGCTTCCAGTTCTTCTCTACCCAGCTTGAAGGTTTCGTCTTCAGCTTCATCATCATCTAAGCCTATATCAGATGCTTGGGCAGAGATGGAGGCTACAGCTTCAGCCTTTGATTTTCTCATCTTTCCCTTTCCCTTCCTAAGGTCCAAGAGAGCTTGGAGAGGAATGTGCTCATCCTCATCATACTCTTCAACATCATCAGCCTCTTAATGAACCCCAGAATACCAGTTGCCTGGTGAAGATTGAGCAGGGGCTACAGGAGGATTAACAGGAGGGGATGGAGTTGGGGATGAGGTAGCACCAACGGTAGCAGTAGCAGGGGACAGAGGAGGTGTGGAGATCCCTCTAGGAGAAAAATCCTCAAGAGTAACTATGACATGAGGAAAAATGTCACCCATATCTTGAGCAGCAAACTCAACAATCTCTTCAGCCTCCTTTAATTCCTCAAGTTCTACAGACTGAGCCCTCCTAGATACCACCTTAAAAGCTTCAGCATCAGCTTCATCTGATTCGCTAGAGTAGACAGTGAGACCCCCTAAGTACTTCCTTCGTTGAGGTTGGGGTTGAGCCTTTCCCGAAGAGCTACCTGATCCAGTTGCAGATGATTTGCCCCTCTTTCTCTTCAGGTCAGCAGAAGAATCATAATCCTCATCTTCTCCTTCAATAAAATCTGGTTCAGCCATGTTAGGGCGAACCTTGGGGGTGTACTCACCCATATTTGGCGAGAATCCCCTTTGATGGAGAGACCAGTTGGGGCCTTTCGCCAAGCCAGCAACAGCGCCTACAGCTTTTAAATCCCCGGGGTTATCAGCAACAATGGCATTATCCGGAGCACCAGGGAGAGACATGGATATGGGAGCCACATCATCATCAACAAACAATTCCATGGCAGCTTCGGTTTGGGCCACCGGAGATGGAGGAGACGAGCTAACGGCGGTCGGAGATGGAGGATTTGAATGGGACGCCATTGAATTTGGTTACGAACATAGGAAGAACAGAGAAGGGTTTTGAATTTCTAAGGGTTTTTGAAGGTTGAATAGTGGCCGGTGAGGGTTTAATGGAAAGGGGTTAGGCATATTTAAGTGATGTGATGGCATGTCATTAATCACAACTAGGCTAGGTCACTTTGTAATTGGAGTTTAATTAGAACTAAAATTACCTTGAGGCCAGCCGAATTCCTTGGAGTAGTAGTGCCCTTAAATTCCTTGGAGACTTTAGATGATAAAGATAAACACAATTATCTTAGAGAAAAATAATCATTGTAGATAATGTACCTACCATAGAGAAAAAAATAAAAATCCACATACATATACTCCCCCTAAACACATGGACATCAAAAAAATATTATAAAATTTTGTTGAGCATAAAATTTTTTTAACAAAAATTAATTCGAACGAGAAAAACATTTGTTTAAAATTTTCACCAAGGACCAGGTTGACCTAAAATTATGACTAAACAAAATGATGCATAATTTACAAACAAGTGAAGGATAAATCTCAGTATATGTGTGGCATAGCATGTCATTACATCAGGGGACGCATTTCCTCTAAGAAAGTCAATGAATTGAAATCTTGTCTTGCATGGCCTCTAGAATGCTTCCGCACACAATCTTTTTGTGGAAAATATATTATGGGTAGCTTTCACTCTTCATTATTCTCATGGATAGCCCTCTTTCGAATGATCTTGTCAATTTGACTCAAACTTTCTCTTGATGTCATTTTGATCACATTGAAATGACTTCATACCATGGGTGGAGTAGTTGTTTCCCTTTTTTTTTTTTTTTGCACCCACCAAGAGACATCCAGTAGGATAAATTTTAAGTCAACAGTTGTTGACTACTTTTTAAGAAGAATTCACAATTCAGAGAGGAGACAAGTCAAAGATGCAATACAAGTGACCACACTGAGATAAATCATGCAATGCATTTTTTTTGTTTTTTTTAAATTAAATATACAGGTGTTAGATATGATGTGATCATACGGGGGATCACACCTTCAGATGGCACACAAACTCAGAGACTTCCTTAAAGTGGAAAATCTCTGGAAATCAAGGGCTTTGGTGAAAATATCAGCCAACTGTTTTTCAGTGCTAATTGATTTCATGCTAATGATTTTTTGCTCAACAAGATCATGAATAAAATGATGTCTATTGTCAATGTGTTTAGTGCGTGAGTGTTGAACAAGATGTTTTGATATTTCTATGGCACTTAGATTATCACAAAAAACAGTTAGGATATCACTTTTAAGACCATAATCTTTAATCATCTGATTCATCCAAAGAAGTTGAGAACAACAACTGCCTACAGCCACATATTCTGACTCAACAGTAGATAGGGATACACAGTTCTGTTTTCGACTATACCAAGATACTAAGTTGTTCCGAAGATAGAAACAACCTCCAGTTGTGCTTTTCCTATCATCAGTGTTGCCTGCCCAATCAGAGTCACTGAATCCTACCAGATTTGTATTGGTTTCTCGAGTATAGCTTAGCCCTAAATTGACAGTTCCACCAATATATCTAATAATTCTTTTTACATCTTTGAGGTGGGATAATTTTGGGCAAGCTTGATATCTAGCACACAGGCATACACTAAATATGATGTCAGGGTGACTTGCTGAAAGGTACAACAAGCTCCCAATCATACTTCTATATAAGGTGGGATCAACATCCTCACCATCCTCATCTTTGCACAACTTTTGAGATGATCCCATAGGAGTTTTGAGGTGAGAGGCATTGTCAAGGGAGAGTTTCTTAACCAAGTTTTTGGCATATTTACTTTGAGAAATAAAAATTCCTTCCTTACTTTGTTTTATTTGAAAGCCTAGAAAATAGTTTAACTCACCAACCATACTCATTTCAAAGGTGGTGGTCATACTTGTGACAAAAATAGTCTAACATATCTTTGGAAGAAGATCCAAATACAATGTCATCAACATAAATTTGGGCCACCAATATCCCTATATTTTCTCTTAAAATAAATAGGGTTTTATCTACCTCACCTCTCTTAAACCCCATTTGTATGAGGTGCTCAGTTAGCCTCACATACCAAGCTCTAGGGGCTTGTTTTAAATCATATAAGGCCTTTTTCAGCTTATAGACATGATCAGGGCAATGGGAATCAATGAAGCCCTTAAGTTGCTCAACATAGGCTTCTTCATTTAGGACACCATTCAAAAATGCACTCTTTACATCCATTTGATGTAGAGTAATGTCCAAATAATAGACAATGTCAAGTAGATGCCTAATTGACTCTATCCTAACAACAGGAGCAAATGTTTCTTCAAAATCTATTCCTTCTATTTGGGTGTAGCCTTGGGCTACAAGCCTAGCTTTATTTCTGGTAATTTGCCCATTTTCATCAGTTTTGTTCTTAAAAATCCACTTAGTTCCTATTATATTTCCTTCTTTAGGTCTAGGAACCAAGGTCCATACATCATTTTTATCAAATTGATTTAGTTCCTCTTACATGGCAACAATCCAATTATCATCTTTCATAGTTTCTACAACATTCTTAGGTTCAATATTAGAAACAAAACAACATGAACTAACCTTGTTTACTTGTGAATCAACACAACTTAGCCCAGTCAATTTACGGTAGTTAACCCTTGGCTTTTCCCTTGTGCTAATTTTGTCATTTACATCATCCACCACTTGAGAAATTGGGTGATTCTTTTGTACTCTGTTGGGTATGTCTTTGGTTATATCCAAATTTTTGCCTTCACAGTCAGAATCTTCGGATTCTAAACCAGATTTTGTTTGTCCTGATGTAGGTGATGATGTGCTCACATCAGTACCTGCATCTTTTTTCTGCAGTTCATTTTGCTGCGTCTGTTCAGTTTGATTATGAGACTCCTGCATTGTCTCTATGCAATCTGAGACATCATCTTCAAGAGTTTTTAAATTTAGGTCAGCAGTATCATCAAATGTAACATTAATTGATTCCATCACAGTTTTAGTTCTAAGATTGTAAACTCTATAAGCATGACTATTTGTGGAATATCCAAGAAAAACAGCTTTGTCACTTTTGGAATCAAATTTAGATAAGTAATCTCTATTATTTAGAACATAGCATATGCATCCAAAAACATGAAAGTATTTAAGAGTAGGTTTTTTACCAAGGAGGATTTCATAGGGAGTCATGGTTGATCCAACTCTTAAGTAAACTCTATTTCCTATGTGACAAGCAGTATTAAGTGCTTCAGCCCAAAATCGTTTAGAGATGTTTTTAGAACTAAGCATGACACGAGCCATCTCTTGCAAAGTACGATTTTTTTCTTTCAAAGAACCCCATTCTCGTTGAGGGGTTTTAGGAGCTGAAAATCATGGGTGATTCCTTTGGAGTCACAAAATCTTGAGAACAAAGTGTTCTCATATTCAGTTTCATGATCAGACCTAATTTTGATAACTTTCTTACCATACAAATTTTCACCTTTTTGTACCAAATTTTAAATACCTCAAGTGTTTCAGATTTTTCTTTTAAATACAGCACCCAAGTATATCTAGAGAAAACATCTACACAAACAAAAGAATACTTCTTTTTACCTAAGCTCTCAACCTCAATAGGTCCCATAAGGTCAGTATGGATTAATTTCAAAATTTCAAACGTGAAACTTTTGTCAATCTTTGAATGAGAGGCTTTGGTTTGCTTGCCCTTTTGGCAAGGACCACATACACTTGATTGTTTAAAATCAAGCTTGGGCAAGTGTTTAACAGCATCAAATCTAACTAATTCTTCTATTTTCCTATAGCTAGCATGTCCTAACTTTTGATGCCATAGTTCAAGTTCATTTGTTTTGGAGCTAAGCCAGGATAAATTGTCACCAAATTTGTAACAATTATCTTGAGACCTTACTCCAGTGAATAGGCATTGATTAGTGTTATCAAACACTTTGCATTCATGTTTGTCAAAATTAACATGTAAATTGTCATCACACAGTTGGCTTATACTAATAAGATTAGCTTTCAAACCTTCTACATGATAGACATTTCTTAGTTTAGGCATGTTATTCACACATAAGGTACCTTTACCTACAATCTTACCTTGTGCTCCTCCCCCATAATTCACATTTCCACCTTTGACAGTGGTGTAATCAGTTAGGAATTCAGCATTACCTGTCATGTGCCTTGAACACCCGCTATCAAAGTACCATGAGCTTGCAATGCTGCTCTTGAGAGAGGTAAAAACTACCTTGCATTCCTCACTCTTCTTTTCTATCCATACAAACTGACCTGTTTTCTGGCGATGTGAGTGGTGATGTGAGTGCATCCGACCACTCATCTGAAGAGCATCTTTTCCCAGATCATGAATCCTTTTATAACAAAAAGGTCTTATATGTCCTGGTAAGAAGCAGTAATGGCACACAAAGCTTTTCTTCTTGGTTGATGATTTCAGGTTATGGAAAGTCTTAGGTTTTGAGGAACTACATTCTCCTTCTTTTAAAAAGTTTGATTCAAAACCAAGACCTATTTTCGAAAACTTACCCACATTAAGAACCTCATCAAGAGTTGCCTTTTCAGTATTCATTTTTTCAAAAGTTTTCTTGGCATCTGTGAGTTCGGTTTTGGTCTTCTCAAGTTCAATGTCACGTTTAGTGAGCATGACCTCAAGTTTAGCTATTGAATCTTTTTGGTTGTCATTTTCAATGATACATCTTTAAGTTCATCTTTTACTTTTGATAGTTCGGTAGAGAGTTTTTCGCTACCTTTTCAAAGACGGCAATTTTTTCTACACGCTTTTCCCAATCGGCATATAGCTTAGCATAAGCATCAAGAAGTTCTTGATAGCTTCCATCATCTTCTTCTTCATTCTCAGATTTCTTGTTCAGCGAGGAGTTATAACAGTTTATAATAGATTCAGAAGATGTGATGGTAGATGTGATAACATCTGAAGCTACATCAGATTGATGTTTATGATTTGGAGGCGAGATTTCCATGATTGCTAAGTTTAGAGATTCATCTTCGTCCTCACTATCACTAAGGGTCGCACTTAAGCTCATCCCCTTTTTCTTCAGAGTATTGGCACATTCATTTGCATAATGCCCAAAGCCTTTGCAGGCTCTACATTGAACAGATTCAGATCTGTTTTTAGAAAAACTAGTGGGTTTCTTGAAACCACTCTCAGTATCCTCTTTCGGTTTATCAAAAGTAGTTGGTTTTTTAGAAGGAAATTTGCTGTCCCTTTTGTTTTTAAGAAATGAAGAATTTTTTTTTGTTAAAAGAGCAATATCTTCGGTTTCCAAATTTGAAGTATCAATTTCATTTGAGATTTTTTCAATTTCTTTTGGAATTGAGGATACTTTAGTAAGAGCAGAAGCAAGAGCAACACTTTCAGCTTTATGTTGTTGCTGAATAGAAAAGTTCATTTCAAACATAGTTAGCTTACCCACAAGAGTATCTAAAGCCATGGTTGCAGTGTCATTTGCTTCTTCAATAGCAGCGATTTTAATGTTAAATTTATCAGTGACAGTTCTTAACATTTTGCATACTAATCTAGCATTTGAAATAGGCTCACCTAGGGAGAGGCATTCATTTGAGATTTCTCTCATTTTTCCAGAATAGCTTTTTATGTCCTCTGTCTCATTCATCCTCAAGTTTTCAAACTTGGTCATGAGAATTCTTAACCTAGTGGCTTTAACACTATCATCACCTTCACAGTGAGCTTGCAAAATATCCCAGGAAGTCTTTGCTATATTTTGATTTAAAACAAGTCTAAACATGTGTTCATCCACATGACTTGAAATAGCACCAAGAGCCTTGGAATTGTCAAGAGTGACCTCATCAGTGGTCCATTCTTCCTCAGGTTTAAGTTTATATACCCTTTTTGAGGTTTTCCCCTCTTCATTGTTTTTAATTTCAATCTTAGGAGGGGACCATGAAATAATTATACTAAGCCATACTCGTTCATCAATTGCTTTGATGAAGAGACGCATCTTAGCTTTCCAGATGGCATAATTAGATCCATCTAAAACCGGAGGACGGTATTGATTCAAGTGTCCTTCCATAATGACCACTCTTTCTTGGATCTCACTCTTTGAAGTCGAGAGTGGCTCTGATACCAATTGAAAGAAATGGAGCGGCTAGGAAGTGCACAGGAACACGAAAATAGCTGATGTGAGTCCTGATGCTATCGCACCAGCACTATCACAACAGAGAATTGCAGCGGAAAATAAATAGAAAAGAAATAAACAGATATTTTAACACTTATCTACAGCAATATGTTGTAGACAATAAACCTTCTCTTATTAAATAACTTCTGAACCGGTTACAAAATAGAAACTAAGAGAATGACAAAATAACCAAAAGAAACTCTCACAAGAAGACAACTCCTCTTGAGTATCTAATCCTTCAGCCTTTCGGAGTATATAAAACGTGTACAATGAACAGCCTTGGGTCTTGTATTTATAGCCAAGGAGTTCTAAGCTTAACGGGTAAGGATGAGCTTGATCAATATCATCAATCTCCTTTATCTCTTTATCTTCTTCAAGCCTTCTTTATCCTTTGTGAGAGTCCTACATAAATGACCAAAATAATACTAAAACACAATAAACTTTCTATTAGTAGGTTAGTAATCTTAAAAATAATATACAAACTATTTACTTAATTTAACTACATAAGAAAGTAACAAAACATAAAATAAGTCAACCTCTTTGACTTGGCTAAGTGTGATGCTATCACACTTTCAGAGTTGAACAACATCATCTGATTCTTCCCCATTCGCTGAAGTTCCTGTAAAATCACTTTCGATCCTCATACTCTGACCAACATCAGCAGGTTCTTCGCTATTTGGGAGTTAACCAACATATTTAATGGTCCTTCACCATACGGGAGTTGACCAACATTCGATGGTTCTTCACCATCCGAGAGTCTAACAATCGCAAGCCTCAACTCATCTTCTCTCTCTAGAAATCGAAGATCTAGGGTTTAAATTTGAACAAGAAATTGGGGATTTTGAGACAATCAATTGAGAAAATCTAAATAATTGTACTCAATTTCCTTGGGAGGAATTAGAATCGCCTAAATGGATTGGTGGAATTCTTCGGAGGTACCAGAGGTGTGGTGGGGGAAGAAGGAGGTGTCTGGGTTGAGGGTTAGGATGAAGAAGGTGAGTTGGGGATAGGGGCTAATATGTAAATTATTATTTTAACTTTAGCCCTTATAAATTAGTTTGTAAAACCTTTAACTTTTTAATTTTACATTAAAAACCTTTTCATTTTGATAGTTTTAATTTGAATGGTATTTCCTATTTTACCCTTGAAAATCAAGTCACATGCGATGCGATGCACATGCTCATTTAACTGAAAAAATGAATGTCGTTAGCGCTAGATACCTTAAACGAGCATACAAAACAGATGAGGTAATGTACTTGTAACGAAAACTAGTTTATTTATAAAAACCAAACAAGCCCTATTGTTGGGGCAATATATTTGCATTTTTTTTCTTTTTATTTCAAAGAAAATAAATGATAGTGTTCGGTGGTTGATTCGCTCCGTTGCGGACGCAAAAAAAAAAAAAAAAAACTTGAGTAAAGAAATGATGAAAGTGGATTCTGGGGCAGCACCCCCGAATTTATTTTTTTATTGTTTCTTCATATATAATAATATATAATAGTACAACTTTAGATATAAATATAGTTAAGTATCTACTTTAATAGTGACAATAATACATCAGTTGATATCAACACATGTATAACATAATTATACGTATCAAAAGATTCAACATATATAATTGTTCAACATCTAAAATCACACCCACAAATAAAATATTATAAATATAAAACATTTTATTTAAACATATACTTCCTCCTTTTCCACTAAAAGTTATACTATTTACTTATTTGAGTGTCTCATTAAAAAATATACTTTTTAAAAATGAAAATATTTTAAACTTATTTTTATTCAACGTGACACACTTAAATACCCAAAACAATTATTCACTTACACTTAATTCTCATGTCCAAAACAAAAGTTTAATTCTCGTATCTAAAATAAAGTGTATTTTTTAGTGCAACGAAAAAAATATAGTTGTATTTATAAAGTAAAACTTAGTTGAGTTTAAAAAAAAAATCAAGCAAGGACCTGGGTGCCTCCCTTGCTAGGTCCGCCCATGATAACGTTGAACGAATGGAATAGTACACTATCATTACGATTTTTAAATGACCTATTCTACTTCAGATAATTGAGTAGGGGTGAGTTTGACATTGTTTTCGATTGTTTGAAAATGATTTTTCAAAAGTAATTTTAAAAAAATCGATTATTTTGTATAAAATATTATAATTTATAAATATGTTTTGATGGTATATGTTCAAAACTGATATGAAAGATAAATACCAAAAATTGATATATGAGAAATTGATATCTCAGTTGTTTAAAGGGTATTCAACATCATATTCATCTTTAAATTTAAGCATATGAGAAATTGGGATAAACTGTGAAAAATTGATGAATGAATTTATCAATTTTTTATACTCAATATTAATGAATAAGAAATGAATATCTCAATTTATCAGTTTTTATACACAACTGTGAAATCACACAAAAGTGAATTCACACAACCTTAAAATCATTTTATCTATTTTATTCCCAAGGTTACGTGACAACAAATTCATCGTTACCAAATGAGAAATTGACTCATCAATTGTGAAAAATTGAAAGATGAATTTGTAGACTAACATTATAATAAATTGATTTTTCAACTTTTTAAATGACATATAGTATCACACAAATGTAAAATCACACAACTGTGAAATCAAACAACTGTGAAATCAATTGATAAATAATTTTACGAGTGAAAAATGAAAAATGACACAACTGTTAATCATATAAATGTGAAATCAAACAACTTTGAAATCACACAACTGTTTCATACAACTGTGAAATCAATTGAAATGAAAAATGATTTTTTTTTCAAATTTTTACAAGTGAAAATGAAATTTTTATCTTTATATCTTGAATGTACTAGTTTAATTCATTTTAACGATACGATTAATACATTGGTTTCAGATTATTTTTTTGATTTCTATATTTTGAGATATTGCATTTTAAAATTTTGAGGGGAAATCAATTTATTATAATTGTGAAATCACATAACTATGTAATCGCACAACTGTGAATCACACAATTGTGAAAAATAGTGTGACATGAGTAAAATGGTCCAAAAACTTATTGGCGAGATTTGAAAATGTCATTCCTTAAAGATATTATCCGTTTGGCTAAAATACTTATTAGTCAAAGCCTCTTTAAAAAAAATGTGACATTCATTCTCATTTATTCATAATTGACTATAAAAACTAATAAATTCCTTTCTCAATTTTTCACAATCGATACTCTATTTTTCAGATATTTAAATTTAAAGATGAATTATTTTCGAATACCCTTTATACCAATGATAAATCAATTTTTCATATATTTAATTAAATGATGAGTTTGTTTTCGCCTACCCTTTATATATAAATGAAAAAATCAATTTTCTGTTGTTTGTTGTTGTCACATAACCTTAAAAATAGCATATATAAATTGATTTCATAATTGTGTGATGTCACATGTCCTTTAAACAATTGTGAAATCAATTTTCATGTTATGCTCTTTAAGGCTAAATATTTTGTTAATAAATGCATGGTCATATACTCATTAAATAATAGAGAATCCAATTTATCACTTATTTCTCACTTGTAAATAATTGAAAAATTCATTTCTCAGTGGTTTAAAGTTAAATAAATGTGTTACCACATCTTCTATGAATAACCGATAACTGAATTTCTTAGTGGTTTAAAATTAAATTCATTTCTTGTCCAGAAGATAGTTAGCAAAGGATTTACACCGTATCAATTTACCCCCATTTCGCCACTCAACAAGGTTAATAATGGGGATAATCCTAAGCAAACTACATTGGGTAAGCCAAACCTTTTCTGAATCATCAAGAGCATGTAGAGTATGAGAACAAGCACACGGATTACACAAGTCATTGAGAGTTAGGGATTAAGTAACAAGCAAAGAATATCATCAGGGAGAGCTAAAAGCAAGCTAGAAGACCCACTACAAGTATTAGATGACATAGATTGATGAATCAAATGTACAATCCAAGATCCAATTTTGATAATAAACTAAAAATAAACAATTCAAATACAACAAATCGGTCTATATACAGAGAAAAGGGAGGAAACCTGAGATTTTATTAATCTTGACATGATTGAAGGAAGATTGAACAGAAATCTGAAATCGATTATTACAATCTCTCTCCACCATCTTACAAAAATTGTAAATAAAAACATATATATGAGATTAAGAAAAGCCCTAGATTTGTCTATCAATTACTTCTTTAAAAATCACTAACTCTTCTTTCAGACATTTATTATGGAACGAATGAAAGTATTTCATATTCTATTACGGGGGATTTACTATATAATCACTCAAACTTATCAATTTTACCTACTAATAAAAGGAATATTTCATCTAACCATATAATTCCTAACTTAATAAGTACATTCTCCTTCTTATTGTACTAAGTTCAATCTACCATCATTTTACGAAGTCCACCCTCTTTATCAATTTACTTTCTCTCCAACCATCATCACCTTAGGTCACCCCTCCCCATCTTCTCCGATCAACAACTCCGGCAACCACCAACTCCGGCGACTTTTTTTTTTTAAAATCTCTGGCAACCAAACAACTGAGAACTTAACTTATCAGTAAGTTCTCAGTTGTCAACTAAATTACTAATAACACGATCAACTTTAGCGACCACCAACTCCGGCGACCAAACAACCGAGAACTTGACTTATCAGCAAGCTCTCAGTTGTCAACTAAACTACTAAGAATATGATCAACTCCAGCGACCACCAACTCCGGAGACCACTCCGACGACCAAACAACTGAAAACTTAACTTATCAGTAAGTTCTCAGTTGTCAATTAAACTACTAAGAACACGATCAAGTCCAGCAACCACCAACTTCGGTGACCTCTCCGGAGACCAAACAATTGAGAACTTATTAGTAAGTTATAAGTTGTCAACTAAACTATTAAGAATATGATCAACTTCGGCGACCACCAACTCCGAACTACTAAGAACACGATCAACTCCGGTGACCAAACAACTGAGATCTTATCAGTAAGTTCTCAGTTGTCAACTAAACTACTAAGAACACGAACAACTCCGGCGACCAACAATTGAGAACATAACTTATGAATAAGTTCTCTGTTGTCAACTTAACTACTAAGAACACGATCAACTCCGGCGACCACCAACTCCGGCGACCAAATAACTGAGAACTTATCAGTAAGTTCTCAGTTGTCAATTAAACTACTAAAATATGATCAACTCTATCGACCAAAGAACTGAGAACTTATCAAAAAAATCTCACTTGTTCAGTGAACAACAGAGAACTTCTCAATTGTTCTAAGTTGTCAACTAAGAATGCAACCAACTCCAACCGGCAACTAATAAGAGATCAACTCTAGCGACCAAAAATTAAGAACTTCTAAGTTGTCAATGAACAACTAGCAACCGAGAATTTATCAAATTTTCATAGTGTATTATTTAACAACTGAGATATCTTAGTTGTACACTCAAACAATTAAAACAAGGGCAAATTGCATTTTAGTTACCTGAGTTTGTCAAGATGTTTCAATTGGTTATCAAATTTGCATTTGTAACAAGTTGGTTATTGAGTTTGTCATTTTGTTGCAATTAGGTATATTTTTGGATGCCCAGTTAAAAAACTAACGAAGGTTGTAACATGCGTGTCTCACGTGTGTTACTTAAGGGTATTTTCGTCTTTTCCATAGAGGGAGACTTGCACCGGTTATTTATGGGTGTTAAGTGTAAAATTTTGTCAAGAAATAAACAATTTTTTTTAAACATCCTTCTATCATCAAATTCAAACCCAACAAATACCCCACCACCACACTCACCTTCTCTTTAATAACCGCAACCACCACTCATCATCCCTCCACCCTTTCGCCGCTGCTTCTTCTAGTGCCAATTCTCCCAAAATTGAGCTGCCTTCTTCTTCCCGCGCCATCTTTTTCCTCAATGGTGGTATCTCCTGCAGCTGTATTGGCTGCCTCCTTCTCAACTGCTGTTGCTGCTGATCTTTAGCCATTTCTGCTGCAGCAATAGAGGCCGACGGTCCGATATCGGAGTTTAGCTCGGAGCCATTTACCATCGACCCATTGCAGATTGAACCATTTACCTCCGACCCAGATTTCATCGTGAAATCCTCGTTTGTCAGATCGGTGCCGCCGCTGAGTGACCACCCTAGTTGGATTTTCTCATTTATCTTTTACTGATGAGCATCTACTTCTTCATGATTGTTTAAATTTTCAACCTCTTTCGTGAGGAAATTGTTGTCTAATGGCAAACTCCGCATCGTGCTATCGAGAAGGTAAAAACCCATGTTGAGAATCCCCTGCGGGTAGCCGGACGGCCGGCGAATTTGCAGCGCAACAAACCATTTGCTCAAATGGGATTGATATTGAAATGGAACAATCAGATTATCGATTAGAACACTCACCGTTCCGACGAGAATGTCCCGGAACCACGAAACAGTGTAGATTTGATACAGGAGCCAGAGCGACCGCGCTCGTGGGGATGGCGGCCGCGCTGAAGGACATGGGGACGAGGTTTAAAGACTCTGGACAAGAGAGCGACCGCGCTCGTGGAGAGAGCGACCGCGCTCAAGGCAATGAAGACCAGGCATCAGTTTCGGAAGAAGTGCGCGACCGCGCTAGAGGGGAGGGCGACCGCGCTGAAGACGGTGAAGACCAGGCATAAGTCTCGGGAGAGTTGCGCGACCGCGCTAGGCCAAAGGGCGGCCGCGCTCGTGACGAGGAGATGTAGACTGATTGCGTTTTAATTACGGAAAACTCTTTAGTTTTGGTATTTTATTATTTTTGGGAACTCTTTTATTTACTGCCTAGGTAGGAGTATAAGTACTTAGTCTTCTTATTATAATAAACAACTTATTATTCTTGATTTTCAATTCAAAGAGATTTCTCTTTATTTTCTGGTGGATTCCAGATCTGTGTTCAAGGATTCACCGCTTGTGAATTCTTGTGTTTAGTGCGCTAAACACGAAACCTATTGCTTACGTCTTTGCGTCGGTTGGTATCGAGCAGCCATATCCTGTCTTTTACATCATACTGAGGAATTATGGGAGATCAGGCTACCAAGGCTGATATCGAGGGGATTACTAACGCCATCGCTGCGTTGACGACACAGATCGCCGCGTTGGTTGCTGCTCAATAGGGTCAGAATGATAATCGAGACCGTAGGGGTGAAAGAGACAGGGAAGAACACGTCCGCCGCCCTCAGAGGGCAGAGAACCGGGAAGAAGAAGGGTCCAGTTCGGAGGAAGAAATCGTTGAGGATGATGGAATAGAACAAGGTAACAATCAAAATTGCCATGATTATAGAATCAAGGCTGAAATCCCTTATTTCTATGGAACGATGGGGATAGAGGATTTTCTAGACTGGCAGACTAATGTCGATCGCTTCTTTGAGGTCATGGAGGTACCTACTAATAAGCAGGTGAAGATGGTAGCGATTCGCTTGAAGAGTACTGCTGCAGTATGGTGGGATAAACTGGTAGTGCAGAGGCGACGACAAGGGAAGGAACCAGTTAGGACTTGGAGATGGATGAAGCAGTTGATCTCAGGGAGGTTTTTGCCCTAGACATGAGCGAGATTTTGTATAAGTTGTATCTCAATTGTGTACAAGGCAAAAGGACGGTTGATGAGTACACTACTGAGTTTCAGCGGTACACTGCAAGGGTGGAGATTGACGAGTCTGAGGAACAAAAGGTTGCACGCTATATCAATGGCCTGAAGGGCTCAATACAGGACAAGATGGGTTTGCATCAAGTACGGAACTTGACAGATGCTTCTACTCTGGCCTTGAAAGCGGAGCTTATGGAAAAGTCGAGTACAAGGGTCTTTAATGCTCCTTTTCGTAAATAGATTCCACAAGGCAGCACTGATGACTGGAATAACAAGGAGAAAGGGGCGACTAGTAGCTCGGCAGGGAACAACTCAATGGGAACAGCAGTGGCAGTGGAACCGTGCGACAGCGAGCCACTCGACAGGAAACAAGGCACCGGTACAGAAAACAGCAAATCCGTATGCCAAACCGACGGGAGATAAGTGTTTTCGCTGTCATGGATATGGCCATAGGTCCAACGTTTGCCCTAGTAGGCAGACTGCTGCATTCTTAGAGGAGGAAGATGAAGTAGAGGATGAGAATGATGAGTATGAAGGGGTCGAGTTTGCGGAGGAGGAATCCGAAGAACATGTGGGTTGTGTTCTTCAACAGATATTGTTATCTTCCAAGGATGAGGGACAGAGGAAGAATCTTTTTCGTGCATACTGTTCCGTTGCTAACAAGGTATGCAATTTAATTATTGATAATGGTTGCACTGAAAATTTAGTTTCGCAGAAATTAGTTGATTTCCTTGGGTTGAAAACTGAACCACGTGAGAAACCCTATGGCTTGGGGTGGGTGAATACGGGTTCCGAACTTAGAGTGTCACGTACTTGTAGGGTTCCCCTTTCTATCGGGAAACACTATAAGGAGGAAGTCATTTGTGATGTGCTGAATATGGATGTATGTCATGTATTACTGGGTCTCCATGGCAACATGATCATGATATCACTTATAGGGGCAGGGATAATGTGGTGATGTTCAACTGGAACAAGCACAAGATTCCTATAGCTCCTGTTTCACGGTTTGAGAAGCAGGTTGAGAAGGATAAGCCGGTGTTGATGCTTATTCAGAATGAGAAGGATCTTACCGCAGCTATTGAGGAGTTCGAGTATTTTTGCCCTATAATCATTAAGGGGTTGTTGGGTTCTGTCAGTGTGGAGATTGGGTTGCCAAGGGACGTTGAAGAATTACTTGCAGATTTTCAGGAGTTACTGTCCGATGAATTGCCCAATGATATGCCACCTATGAGGGACATTCAGCATCAGATTGATTTGATTCCGGGAGCTATCTTGACAAACCTCCCGCATTATCGCATGAGTCCTAAGGAGAATGAGATACTTAGAGAGCAGATTGAAGATTTGCTGCGGAAGGGGTTTATTAGGGAGAGCATGAGTCCGTGTGCAGTACCGGTTCTGCTTGTGCCGAAGAAGGGTAATCAGTGGCGTATGTGTGTGGATAGCCGAGCCATCAACAAAATTACCATCAAGTATCGATTTCCTATTCCCCGTTTGGAAGACATGCTTGATGAGTTATTCGGGTTGAGGGTGTTCACAAAACTGGATTTGCGCAGCGGGTACCACCAGATTCGGATTAGGCCAGGAGATGAATGGAAAACAGCCTTCAAGAGCAAGGATGGTCTTTATGAGTGGCTTGTCATGCCATTCGGACTCTCGAATGCCCCTAGCACTTTCATGAGATTGATGAATCAGGTATTTCGACCTTTTATTGGTTCTTTTGTTGTCGTTTATTTCGATGATATCCTGATTTATAGTAAAGATAGAGTTGCACATCTCGATCATCTTAGACAAGTGTTGCAAGTCCTAAAAGATAATCAGCTCTACATCAATCTTAAGAAGTGTATTTTCTGTACCAACAAGTTACTTTTTCTGGGTTTTGTGGTTGGTGAGGATGGAATTCAGGTGGATGAGGAGAAAGTGAGGGCCATAAGGGATTGGCCAGCCCCGACATCTGTCACTGAGGTGCGTAGCTTTCATGGCTTAGCTACTTTCTATAGGAGGTTTGTGCGGAATTTCAGTACCATCACTGCTCCTATTACTGAGTGTTTGAAGAAGGGTAAGTTTCAGTGGGGTTTTGAGCAAGAACAGAGTTTTGCCCTCATCAAGGAAAAACTTTGTACTGCACCAGTTCTTGCCCTACCCGACTTTGATAAAATATTTCAGGTGGAATGTGATGCGAGTGGTGTAGGGATTGGAGCTGTTCTCTCACAAGAAAAGCGACCGGTGGCTTTCTTTAGTGAGAAATTGAGTGAGGCGCGTCAAAAGTGGAGTACTTATGATCAGGAATTCTATGCTATTTTTCGGGCTCTGCGACAGTGGGAGCATTATCTTGTTCAGAGGGAATTTATTTTATTCTCTGATCATCTTGCCCTAAAGTTCTTGCACAGCCAGAAGGTGATCAACAAGATGCATGCTCGATGGGTTAGTTATCTGCAGAAGTTCCCTTTCATTATTCAACATAAGTCCGGGGTTCAGAACAAAGTGGCAGACGCTCTGAGTAGGAGGGCTTCCTTGTTACTTACACTGTCTCAAGAAGTCATCGGGTTTGAGTTGCTGAAGGAGCTGTATGGAGAGGATACCAATTTCAAAGAATTATGGTTTAAGTGTGTGGGCAAGCATCCGAGTGCAGATTTTCATGTCCGTGATGGTTTTCTGTTCAAAGGGGATCGATTGTGCATTCCTGTTTCGTCGTTGCGTGAGAAGTTGATCCGGGATTTGCATGGGGGAGGCCTTAGTGGGCACTTGGGGCGCGAGACAAGACCATCGCTAGCTTGGAGGAGCGTTATTTCTGGCCTCAACTGCGGAAGGATGCGGGCGCTATCGTCAGGCGTTGTTATGTTTGTCAGGTATCTAAAGGTCAATCTCAAAATATTGGTCTTTATTTGCCTTTGCCTATTCCTGATGATATATGGCTCGATTTATCTATTGATTTTGTGTTGGGTTTACCTCGTACTCAACGAGGTGTGGATTCTATTTTCGTAGTAGTGGATCGATTTTCCAAAATGTCTCATTTTATTGCTTGCAAGAAGACCTCGGATGCCTCTAATATTGCAAAGCTGTTCTTTAGAGAGGTTGTACGTCTTCATGGTGTTCCTAAGTCCATTACTTCAGATAGAGACACTAAGTTCTTGAGTCACTTCTGGATTACATTATGGCGTATGTTTGGTACTGCGTTGAATCGGAGTTCTACAGCTCACCCGCAAACAGACGGACAGACAGAAGTTACTAACAGAACACTGGGAAATATGATCAGAAGTATTTGTGGGGACAAGCCGAAGCAGTGGGATTTGGCATTGTCGCAGGTGGAATTTGCTTACAACAGTGCAGTCCACTCGGCTACGGGTAAATCACCATTTTCTGTGGTTTACTCTTCGACTCCAAGGCATGTGGTGGACTTGGTACCATTACCAAGGGGTCGTGGTGTGAGCCAAGCAGCTGAAAATATGGCCAATGAAGTATGTGCTGTCAAAGAGGAGGTTCGGGCCAAGTTGGAGGCAACGGGATTGAAGAATAAAGCTGCTGCGGACAAGAAGAAACGGGTCAAAGTTTTCAAGGTTGGGGATGATGTTATGGTATTTCTTCGACAAGAGCGTTTTCCTGTTGGTACGTATAAGAAATTTCAACCTCGCAAGTATGGGCCTTTCAAGGTGACTAGGAAGATCAATGACAATGCATATGTGGTGGCTCTTCCTGATAACTTGAACATCTCGAATACCTTCAACGTAGCTGACATGTATGAGTATCACGCGGATGGAGTTCTTTATCCTGATGAGAACTCAGAGTCGAGATCTTTGGAGATGGAGGAGACTGATACAGGAGCCAGAGCGACCGCGCTGAAGGACATGGGGATGAGGTTTGAAGACTCTGGACAGGAGAGAGACCGCGCTCATGGAGAGAGCGACCGCGCTCAAGGCAATGAAGACCAGGCATCAGTTTCGGGAGAAGTGCGCGACCGCGCTAGAGGGGAGGGCGACCGCGCTGAAGACGGTGAAGACCAGGCATAAGTCTCGGGAGAGTTGCGCGACCGCGCTAGGCCAAAGGGCGGCCGCGCTCGTGACGAGGAGATGAAGACTGATTGCGTTTTAATTACGGAAAACTCTTTAGTTTTGGTATTTTATTATTTTTGGGAACTCTTTTATTTACTGCCTAGGTAGGAGTATAAGTACTTAGTCTTCTTATTATGGTAAACAACTTATTATTCTTGATTTTCAATTCAAAGAGATTTCTCTTTATTTTCTGGTGAATTCCAGATCTGTGTTCAAGGATTCACCGCTTGTGAATTCTTGTGTTTAGTGCGCTAAACACGAAACCTATTGCTTCCGTGTTGCGTCAAGATTTCAATCGTGAGAGAAGACGATTCCGATTGGAGGATTTTCTCGTCCACACGGAAAGAAAGCTTGTCGTTCCATTTGGGATTGGTGTGACCTTTCTGATCAACACGGGTGGTTAATTTCTTGTTGGGATTGAGCCAGGCAATGGCGTAGGTACGCATTGATTTGTTAATCGAAACTAAATCTTGGGCGAAAATGAGATTGATTTCGAGAATATGGAAAGGTGCTACTTGGATAGAGTCGTCTGAGGAGAATGTGATGGTGGAGGAAGCGGCCGGGGTGGGAATGGTGGCATCCATTTGCCGTCGTCCGACCGCTGCCATGTGAAGAAGAAGAAGAAGAAGAAGAAGAAGAAGAAGAAGAAGAAGAAGAAGAAGAAGAAGAAGAAGAAGAAGAAGAAGAAGAAGAAGGGGGCGTTGTCAAGATAGAGAGAGAAAGAAAGAGAATGGAGAAAGAGTAGTTTTTTTTTATATTTAACTTCCTTTTATTTTTTAAAAATGTCAACTAAACCCCCTTAAAATTATGGGGATCAAATTCGATGAAAAACATCAAAATAGCCCTTAAGTAACTCACGTGAGCGGCACATGTTATGCTCTTCGTTAGTTTTTTAACTGAGCATCCAAAAATATACCTAATTGAAACAAAATGACAAACTCAATAACTAACTTGTTACAAATGCAAATTCGATAACCAATTGAAACATCTTGACAAACTCAGGTAACTAAAATGCAATTTGTTCTTAAAACAAAACAAATATAAACTAATTGAAACAAAATCTCAACAGCAACTTATTTAAAAAATTATGAGCTTTTTATCTTAGATTTATAGATGGAATTGTACCCAAATTGTTTCACAGTTTGCTCAATAAAGACCATGAATGAAGTGAACCCACTTGATAAAAATCAACAACATCGCAACCTTGGAAAATTTTTAACTTGAAAGCTCTTGGCATGTGAAAGTACAAAATTGGCAAATCATTTTATAGTAGTTATATGGACATCTATATCGGTAACCATTTCCTAAAGCATATTTAGACATATTAGCAAAAGATATACTCTACTTTTTTTCATCCCAAAATAAATATCCAAAATATATTTATTTATTCTTTTACGTAATAAAGAGTAATTTTGAATATTTTTTAACATTCATTTTGAAACGAAGGTATTAATAAATTTTGGACATTATTTATTATTTTTTTGGACAGGGGTAGTAATATTATGGTCAATAAATAAAAGAGATCAACATAATTAAACTACACAAATCAAAGAAGGGTTGCCTAGTGGTACCACCAGTTCACAACAAAACTTTTAAAACCAAGAGTGTCAAGGTTCACAACATCAGATTCAACCAAAAATAAAATATCATGCTTGAAAGGTCCTGTTTACTCTAAATCAATTTAAAGGTTAGACAGTTAAGGTTTGACAGCTGAGGTGAAATCTTAGCTGTCAGAGGTTAACTGGTTTTAAAGATTGGAGTTAAATGTGCAGCGGAATAAAAGTGTTTGAAATAATGTAAAGACACGTGAATAGTGTATGTGTGTGTATATGTGTGTGTGTGTTGTGTGATAATACCAATTGAACACAAGGAATTTTAAGGTGGTTCAGAGTTCACTCCTCCTACGTCCACCCTCACTGTCAACCTTGACAAGTGAGATCAATCCACTTAAATCTAGTTCCCGTTAAGATTTACAAAGGATTGAATAGGCAAGTTCCTTGAACTTCCTCTTCCTAATAAGTACAGTCTATTAGGGATCAAGCTCTAATCTGAGCTATTCTCACTACCCACTTAAGGTCAGTCTTAAGGGGTTCTTACAAATCAGTTTATACACTCCGAGATCGATTACAAGTGTCTTAATATTGTTTTGATTGTTGGTTGCAGGTTGAGAAGGTTTGGATGCAAGGTTTGTAGAAGTTGGGTGTGTGTGAAGATTGGGGTAAGTCTTCAGTCTTGGAGAGTTCCTTTTATAAGCTAGGAAATAGCCGTTGGAGGAGACAAGGAGACAAGGGAGTGAATGCATGTTGGAGTTGCATTTAGTGCCTTTGTTGATCGGAGAAAGCATTAGCTGGAATCTCGCAACCAGGCATGTGATTATTATGAAGATGAGCCGGCAACATCTCGTATGGAGAGATTGGGCAAGGCACATCTTGGTCATCACAGATTTCTTCATTGCCGTTGATGTTGAAGATCATAGCCGCTGAGGGATGAAGTCTTTCTTTGTGAGAGAACCTTAGCTGTCAGAGCTAAGTTCTTGATCTAGAAGGTTTAGGCAATATGTAAAGTATCATACTACACATGTAATTAGATACATTAATGTATATGAGTGGTTTTGAGTGATATCTTTGTGAGATGATTGAATCATAGCTGTCCAGTTGATATATATAGAATTGCAGATTGAAGTTGATGGCTTAGCTGTCCAAGGTCTTAGTGTTCAAGGTCATATGTTATCTTGGCCGTCGATAACATATGATATATTTCTTTGTCAAAACCTATGGTAACTATGTGGCTTACATAGTTAGGTCCTAACAATTTCCCCCTTTGTGGCAAAGTAATATATCTAATAAAGATATAACCTGCAAGATACTCAAGAATGAATATACCAATGAAGATGAGAACAATCTTCTTGATTCAATCAACTGAGTCTTTAAAACAAAACATATTATCCAAAATAAACAATGTTTTTAAAAGCAGGAATTAAAGGTAGGGATTTAAAAGAGGACTTATCCAAAAAGACATAACATTTTCTTAAGAAAATTCATCTCTTTCTCTTCTTGCTGCAAGGATCTCCTCTCTTTCTGCAAGTAGCACTCTCTTCATCTTGTCCTCAACACCTCTGTAGTACATCTCATTGTTCCATTCCCAGCTCATCTCATCATCATAGGTGAAGGATTGGTTTTGCCTTTCCTTGAGAACAGCTTTGGACAAGGGCTCTTCATCATTTCTCAATCTCATAGTACCCCATAAGGGAGCCTTCTTTGGTTTTGAGCTTTGACCCCTTGTTCCTGCAAATAGGTTAGAAAAGAAGGGGTTTGATTGAAGAGTGATGGGTTGTTGAGTTTGAGGTGGATCACTGAGACAGTGAGAACAAGAGAGGTTGAGAGTTGATGCTGTTTCATCACAGAGCACTATCTTCATCATCACTTGACACAATAACATTTGGAGCAAGACCAGAGGCTCTTTTTCCCAGTTCACAGCCTTCTTCATCGATTCAATGGCCTTTCTTTTGGAGGCCTTCCTCTCGCATTTTGACACAGTTGAGGCTTCCAAAATGTGTCTCATCTTGGTTATCATTGACCTTGTAAATCTTTGCATGTCCGTAATGGTCACATGATATGGGGGCACAAAAGTTGAAGGATTGAAGTTTGGAGGAAGGTTGGATTGGAGAGATCTTGTGTTTAGGGAATGAAAGAAGAGGGTACCGAAGATGAAGGGGAAACATAGCCGTCAGCTTGGTCTTGTAATGACAAACATGATAATGGATTTATTGAGGCAAATCCTCCAATACATTTCTTTGGCAAGCTCAATGCACATGGCATACACCAGTGGATGAAGGCATATAAATGCATTCATTGATATTTGAAGAGAGGAGCCGAGAACAACATTTCCCAATCTATTATGGTAGAGATATCCATGAAGTTGGGTAGTAAGGGGGCTTTGTGAAAGAAGGAGTTGGGAAGAGCTATTCGTACTTTTTCCATTCCTCATGGGCAAACACTATGAGGCCACATCTATTCCTTGCATGAATCATAATGGAATTTTTGCTTAACACCAAGGATTGGAGACTAGGTGAGGATTGGCAATTTCAGGAAATGGGAAATATCCTTCAATCTTTGGTGGGCAGCCATGATAGAGGGGAAGGAAAAGTCAATGTCACAATCTAAAATCCAAGGTTCATAAGTAGGAAGGATTTCAGATTCAAAGGAGGGATCAACAGCTTTCTTGGTTTTGATCGCCTCACTAGGTTTAAATTGAGATTCTTGGCCGATTGAGGTTCAGATCAAGAATGGGTTGAGGTTCGGTTTCGGGGAATGGGTTCAGAGCGTGAATAGGTTCAGTTCAGAATGGGTTCAGTGCGTAAATGGTTTCGTGTTCAGAATGGTTACTTTCTTGGCCAAATCTCTGTGTTTGATAAGTTTCGTGGCTTTTGGGTTTCTTCCTCTCGTTAGCACTTGTCTTAAGTAATAGATAACAAACAGGGACATGCATGGGATCCTCTAAGGAAAGTCCTTCGTAAGCCTTTAAAATGTTTTCGTGGATGGGGGAAGGATCCGAGGGACCGTCGAGGGAGATTCTTGACTTGAGAGAGGGATAGCCGTCGAATGGGAGACATAGGGCTTTTATTCCCCCTTAACGTAGGCTCATCCTTTTCGTAGCTAGAGCTATTCCCCTATCTTTTCAACACTTGGCTCATTTGGACTAATGTTAGAGGGATTAAGATTTAGGATGCCTTGAGCCACGTAGTCATGAGGTGAACTAGATTGGTCTTTGGATGATGAGGGTTGAGGAGTGGTTGGTTTCAACTTTTGGATAGGGGAGCATTTATATCTGTTTTTCTCTTCCTAGAGAAAGTACTGAGAATAGGAGAAGGCTTAGAGATTACCTTGGATGGGGTTTCAGTACTTGAGACAACCTTAGCCGTCGTGATGAAGCTTCCATAGCCGTCCAGATGATCATCCAACCTTAGCCGTCCTCACTTCCATTAGTGATTCAAAGAACAGCTCTTCTCATATCTTCATCAAACTCATCACCTTGGGCTTCACCAAAGAAACACAAAGATCGTGATTTCTTCTTCTTCACCATCATACTCATCAATATCCTTGTAGATAGGATCCGATCGAGTCTCTTCACTGTCAAGCATGTTCCTCGGCTACCATCTTTCCTTTGTCAGCTTTCTTGAGTACTTTCTTGCTCAACAGCCTATCTCCTCTTGAATTTGCTTTCCTTTACTAAGCTTCTTTCCCTTTCCTGTTTTCTTCATCTTGGCTAGGCTTTTTCTTCTTTTGATTTTGGCTTGGGAAGTCTCTTGAGCTCTTTCTTTTATGACAACACCTTTGTCATGCTTTCTCTTGGATCTTTTATCATTCACCATGTTCACCAATCCCCGCCATATCTTCATATCCTTCTCGCTTTCTCTTTCAATCTTTGAGAGGCTTCATCAAAATTCTCGTAGCTGTCCCCAAGCTCTAATTTCTTCTTGCCCTTCGCCTTGAAGGTGCTCAAATTGAAGCTTCGGT
The DNA here is from genome assembly GCA_022495995.1 of Adenophora triphylla var. japonica. NCBI lineage: Eukaryota > Viridiplantae > Streptophyta > Magnoliopsida > Asterales > Campanulaceae > Adenophora > Adenophora triphylla. Next base: position 104,405 of record JAFEMH010002694.1, read on the forward strand.
TGATACTAAAGCCGCAGACTCAAGCCACTCATCCTTAAGGGGAGGATTCAACCTTGGAATAATATGATGGAGAATTCCACTCATGAATCTGAAATTGTTCATCCTTGGATTTTGTTTCTTGTATTTCCAAGGAGAGGGAGATATGGCTAATTGAAAGTTGTGAAGTAAGGCAACACTCCAGTTAACTTCTTTGGTTATCAAACTTAGGGCTTGCTTCCATTCATTGGGACTTATTTGATCAAATGATGACTGCTTTCCATCAAACCCTTTGATCACAACATCCATTAGGGTTGATTTGAACAAATCAAGGTCCTTCTTTTGATTGGTTTGTCCCGAACCAATAGATAATTGCAGCTTGGTTTGTCAAAGAACCTTTTGTAGAAGGGTTCCAGGTTGTTGTCCTTTCTATTCCAGAGATTTGAAATACCATTGCTTTTGATGGGAATGTTGTAAACCTTGGACACAATCTTGGGGGTCACATTGATTTCAAAGTACCTTCAATGATGGTTTTGATTGCCCAGATGATAGTCTTTCTCCTTTCATAAAAATTTCTCTCGCACGCCTTCTCATAGATAGGAGGTTGAGCTTCCATCATATTGCAAAGATGATTGGATTCCAAGAGTTCTTTGATGAGAGCTCCAACATTGTGCTCATAGAACTCGGGTTTGATGTAGTATCCATGGGCTTCGTGGTAAGACATGTTTGAACTTTAGAACAGAGAGATTTAGGGTTTATGAGAAAAAGAACAGAGGGAATTAAAGAATGAATTTGGAAGGGAGAATAGTGATTGTTTAACTGAGGGATTAAATCGCAAGGTTAAATGATAGTTTTGATATGGGGATTGGTGGAGTTCAACGGCTAATACGTGGGTTACTGCAACGGTTAAAATTTTGCATTTAAGAGGGAGACTGCTCATGAACAGTGATATTTGTCTCCACTCATTACTTGTACAATAACTTCCCATAAAACATGGGAGTTATTTCCGTACACAAAGGCGAAATTTCGTAGTGAATAAACAGAGTCATTAATAGATATATGTTAGTGGCAAGTTCCAAAACATCCTCGATTTGGCAAGAACCAAATTCATAGCTGTCAGACTTAATTACCAGCCAAGTCTATTTTGAATGATCATTGCCTCTAATTGGACCGAAACTGAATTTGGCTATATAAGGAAATGATTCAGATGAAGAAATTTACCAAATTCATTTCATTCATAGAGAAATGGGAAGACTTGTTTCAAAGTTCACCCTAGCAAAATGGCTAAGATCGCAAAGAGACTTGTTTTTCAAAGTCCAAGGGTAGATGAAACAAGAGAGGCAAGGTTTGAGAGGGAGTTTCTGTTATATAGGCTCCAAACCGATATAGGTTTGGAGCAGGAGGTGGATCAAATACTCAAAGATGATCCCAATAAGGAGGAGGAGATGAAGGAGAGAGAGATAAGAAGAAAGTTTTGGGAGGAGGAGAGATTAGCACTTTTGGAAGGTGAGGAGAATAGGTTAAGAGAGAGAGCAAAAGGTAAGGGTAAGGCTAAGATAGTTGAAGGGGGAACCGGTGGTCCGACACCTAAGGTTAAGCTGTCAAGAAAGGAGAGAGAAGGAGAGTCAAGTAGGCCGATTAAGGACAAAGTTGAAAGGGTTTATACCTTGGGAGAGCTAGTGAAGCTTGACAGTGATGAAAGGATTAAGGTTGACACAAAATTGGTCAACTCCGATTTCATAGCTGTCAAGGAATTCACATTTGTCACCGAGGGATTCTCTAACTCTTAGCCAAAAGGTTCTTGAAGGAACTGGAGATAACTTTGCAGAGTGCAAAGTTCTCCTTCCAAAGTCTATATGAAGTTGTTTTCTCAATTTCTCAAGTGTTTGAGTCCAGTGCTCTAAATGGTGAGGAAGATGAAGGTCCTCGATCTGATCAAGCTATCATTGCACGAGGCAAGTGCAAACTCTTCAGTACCTTCGCTTTATCTCACCACTTAGTGAGTATCCTCCCTATAATGCGGTTGAAGAATGGTGGCCAAGGAGGGTCTGTCCTTCTTTGCGCTTCTCAACCTCTCGCAATTGATCCATTCATGGAAAGGCACCCTGTTTGGTTGGAGAGATATGGAGATATCAAAGAGAGTGCATACCAAGCTCCGGACATTATTCATAGTGATAGAGGATATGGGGATGATTGCTTCCAAGATCGGCTATGGGATAAACAGATTGACGGTCCTTAGTCAAGGCTTTTCAGAGGTGTTTGTTGAGATGAGAAGGAGGGTTGATGAAGCTTTTTTTTGGTACTATGGGTTTATGGTTGTTTTTATGGTGTTTGAATTTACTGTAATGTAGGAATGAAGTTTGGTTTGATAGGTAAGAAGCTTTTGTATTGAGAAATAGGTTAGGCATCAGACGGTGTTGTTGGCAATGACCATAGAACATGTTTGGTTCCAATGAATAAGAGTTTTTCCCTTTGATTTATTTTGGTAGATTAATCATGCCTAGCATTGCTCTCAACATCTCAAATCTTTTCTCATCCATAGCCTTTGTTAGGATGTCGAGACATTATTTTCGGTACACACTTTAGCAAGACTAATGTTTCCTTTTTCAACATGGTCTCGATGAAGTGATGTCGACCTCAATATGCTTTGTCTTTGAGTGTTGGACGGGGTTTTTCTGTCATGGCAATGGTACTTGAGTTGTCACAAAAGATTGGGATGTTGGACAGATCAATTCCAAAATCTTGTAATTGACTTTTGAGGTAAAGTATTTGTGAACAACACAAACCGGCGGCAATATATTCGGCCTCAAAATTTGTTGAGGTGGCTGCGAGGTTTGCTTTTTACTTGACCATGAAATGATTCTAGATCCAATGAATTGGCATCCACCACTTGTGGATTTTCTATCTAGGTTACACCCTGCATAATCGTAGTCGGTGAATCCAATTAAAGAAAATGGGGATTCAAAAGAGGATACCACAATCCATAATCGGGTTCCTTTGAGATATCTCGAATTCTCTTGACAATGAGAGAGATGAGACTCCTTGGGATTTGCTGAAATCTAGCACAAAGACAAAGACACTAAACATAATGTCGGAGTCTTGAAGCTATTACATAGAGAAGGGATCCAATGTAGCTCCTGTAAAGTGTTGGATTTACACTTTGGCCATCGGGATCGGCATGAAGTTTGGTTGTGGTTGACAGTGGAGTTTTAGCAGGTGAAGAAGATTGCATGTCAAACTTTTTGATCATGTCCCTTGTATATTTAGCTTGGTTGATGAATATTCCTTCCTCCATTTGCTTGACTTGAAGGCCCAAAAAAGAATGTAAGCTCACCAATCATGCTCATTTCAAACTGGTCCTTCATAATATTCCCAAATTCGGTGCACAAGTCTTCATTTGATGATCCAAAAATGATGTCATCAACATAGACTTGGATGAGCAACCGATCATCTCCATATTTTTTGATAAACAAAGTGTTATCAATATGGCCCTTGGTAAATCCTTTACCAAGGAGATATCTGGATAGGGTGTCATACCAAGCTCTTGGTGCTTGTTTAAGTCCATATAGTGCTTTGTCCAATTTATATACATGATCGGGAAATTTGGGATGCTCAAATCCGGGAGGTTGAGAAACAAACACTTTTTCATTTAGGATTCCATTTAGAAAGGCACTCTTAACATCCATTTGAAACACTTTCATTTTCTTAAATGAGGCATAGGCAAGAAATAGCCTTATAGCTTCAAGTCTTGCAAGCGGTGCAAAAGTCTCATCATAATCAATGCCTTCTTCTTGTCTGTATCCTTGAGCAACCGATCTAGCTTTGTTTCTTATTACAACACCCTCTTCATTCATTTTATTCCTAAACACCCATCTTGTTCCTATGACAGTTTGGTTCTTTGGCTTAGGAACAAGCTTCCAAACTTTGTTTCTTTCAAATTGCTCTAGCTCTTCCTCCATTGCTTCTATCCGATCTGGGTCTTGGAGAGCTTCATTTATCTTTTTGGGTTCAATTTGGGAGATGAAGGCACTCAAAAGAGAGTCAAGAACAGGCATGTTAGGTGGTATGTCCATTTTGTGTATAGAGCGAGATCTATATAGATGTTTTTGTTTGGAGGGATAATGTGGGTAATTGTTTCGAGTTGAGGATTTGATTGAGAGGAGTTGTTATCAAATTGGATAGGGTCTTCTTCAAGGGGATTTTGATTTTTGGATGAAGGAAGGTTAATTGATGCATCATGGTCGAGATGCACCATTCTTTGTTGAGAGAGGATTCATGGTATCGAGGCAAAGTTGATTGTTTATTTGTGTCTCTGGGCACTATATAGGGAAGGGAAGGTGAATCTTCTTCGGGGATGAGACAAGAGGGGTCATGAGCAGGAGAAACCTCGGGAAGGTTATCTCGAGTTGCCCACAGCTTCATCAAAATCACATAGTTCAGTGTGACTTTGGTCATTATTTTCATCAAAGTCTACATGAATTGATTCCTCTACAACAAGTCTTCTTTTGTTGTAAACTCTATAGGCTTTGCTTGTATTGGAGTATCCAAGGAAAATTCCTTCATCACTCTTTGAATCAAATTTGTCAAGATTATTTTTCCCATTGTTGTGTATGAAACATCTACTTCCAAAGCCATGGAAGTATGAAATGGTTGGTGTTCTTCCATTCCAAAGTTCATAAGGAGTCTTGGAGTGAAACTTGTTGATGAGGGTTTTGTTTTGAACATAGACGGCGGTGGTTCTTGCTTCACCCCAAAAATATTTGGGAAGGTTGTGTTACGACGACATAGATCTTGCTTTGCCTCACAAATTGTTCTATTCTTTCTTTCGCAACTCCATTTCTGTCGAGGAGTTCTAGGAGCGAGAAAAGTTATGCTCAATCCCTTTTTGATCACAGTATTCTTCAACACCAGTGTTCTCAAATTCCTTACCATGATCTGATCTAATTTTGATGATGGATAAACTCTTTTGGTTTTGAATTTTATTGAACAATTTGACAAGTTGTTCCAAAGTATCCTTTGGATTCAAGGAGGATGATCCAAGTAAATCTAGTGTAGTCATCAACTACAACAAGAGAGTATCTCTTTCCACCAAGAGATCTAGTTCGATAGGTCCAAAAGGTCCATGTGAAGAAGTTGAAGAGGTTTAGAGGTATCTAGTCTGGTTTTGGCGGTGAAGGAGGTTTTCTTTTGTTTTCCACATTGACAAGCTTTGCATAACTTGTCCTTTTTGAAGGGTATGTTGGGTAGGCCTTTTACTAGGTTGGAGTTGGCTAGTTTTGAGATGCTTTTTAGGTTTAGGTGAGCTAATCTTTTGTGCCATAACCAAGACATGTCGGATTATTTGAAGGAGAGAAGGCAATGGGCATCGAGGAATCCACAATTTCAAGGTTTAGACGGTAGAGATTGCCTTTTCTTATTCCGGTGAGGATTGATTTGTTGTTGACATCCTTGACAATGCGGTGGTTCTTGGAACATTCAACATGATATCCCTTATCACAAATCTGACTAAGGCTAATCAAATTGTGCTTGAGACCTTCTACATAAGATACATTAGTGAAAATAATATCTTTAGTAACAAGGTTTCTGATCCTTTGACTTTGGCTTGAGAATTGTCACCAAAAGTTACATTTGGACCATTTTTGGGGGCATATTGTTGTAGCCACTCCTTGTTGTAAGTCATGTGTCTGCTGCATCCACCGTCCAAGTACCATATTCCTTTCCTAGGTTCCTACAAAACAACAAAATATATTTATGGTACCCTTTATTCTTTTGGGTCCAAAGGATTAGAATGTCTTTGGTCCCCTAGCTTTGTTCATTGCTCTCTTTCCAAAGTAATCTTGGTTTAGGGCATTATAATATCCCATGATTTGCGGCATATAGGGAGTGGGAGCAATAGGTTGGGTTTGATTAAGGAATTGGTTGGGAGAAGAGAATAGATTTTGGTTATGAAGCTGAGAATGGCTTGGGGAATTATGAGATGATCTAGGAGAGGTATTGTGTTGGGCATGGTTTCTTCCATTAGAGAATGGCCGAGTTAGGTCTTTGAGGTTTGGCATATGAGTGATGATCATAGAATCTTTGCTTTGTCTTGGAGACCTCATTTGTTCACCATATCTTATTTGTCTAGGGAACCTCTGCCGTCCACCATGTCTTGGTTGTCTAGGAGACCTCTGCTCTGTCATGTCTTGGTTGGTTCTCCTTAATTTGCTCCTTGATTCCTTTCTTTTGCCATATGTATTTACCTTTGCTTGCTTGTTCTCCTTTTCCTTTTAGTTGTTTTAGAATGGCTATATGATTTTTGTCGGTGTGAGTGGGGCTATACGGAGTTGATACATCGGTGTGGCTGGAGCTAGCTTCATCCATTTTTCCTTTTTCCTTAAGATCTTCCTTGGTTTGGATAGGATAAATATTTTCTTGGACTTTGACATAGTTCATGCTTTCAAGAACCATTTTGTCAATTGCCCTTTCATCGATAAGAGGGGTATATGTGTATATGGTAGGGTTGTTAGCTCCAATTCTGATTTGTCACTTGGTAGTCTTTGGTTGTAGCTAAAATGGGTCAAGGCTTCTCGAGAACTATTCCAGGTTTTAAACTTCTTTACGAAGGCTTCATTTTCCTTTTCAAGATTGACATTGGTTTCGAGAAGTTTGGAATTCATAGGCACATCGAGATCTTCATTGGCTTTTTCAAGCATAAGGTTTTGGACTTTCGGACCTTGATTGGCTTTTTCAAGATTCTCAATGGTTTTACTTTGGGATAGATTGTCGGTGAGTAATGAAGCAAAGCCGAGTTTGGTGTCTTTTTATTTGAATTAATAAAGTCTTGACTAATTGTTTAAATTCTTCATTATTTAAGGTATTAAATTGAGGTACTGTTTTAGTTCCTCGGCAACGACTAAGGCTTCAAGATCCTCTTCATTGTCTGAGTCTTCATCATCTCCGAGTCATCAAGCATATCATTGCTTCTTCTCCTTCACTTTCGAGTCACTTTGTACTCACATTCCTCATCACGAACTTAGATGAGTCGGCAATCAATACTTGCTCTTTATTCTTCTCATTCTTCTTCTTTGTGCAATTATAGCGATTGCATCTTGAACTATGAATTATCTCTTTAGAGTATGAGAATTTCTTAGGCTGTCGACTTTCCCTAGGTTTCCTTGGTTCGGGACGGTCGGAGGAGTAATGTCCAAGCTTCTTACAGTTGAAGCATTCAACTTTCTTTTTAGGGTTCTCTTGATCGAGGTGGATGGGCTATAGCTTCTCTCAAAGGACTTCTTATGTGCTCTCGAGGTGTTTCGACGGCCCATGGATATGAGGCTTGGTAGATCTCCTTGGGAGAGGTTATTTGAGGGAATGTTTACTTTTTGGAGGGAGAGAAGAACCATAGAATCAATATCTTGTTGGGTAATTGGTTTTTGGGTGGTTTCTTGGGCAGCTAAGGCAAGAGTTTGTGAAATGGAGGGAACGAGGTTGAAGTTTTATCATTCCTTCTAGTTCATAGGCTTCAAGTTTACCAAAGTATTGTTCAACAGTCATGGTGCTCCATTACGAGCCTTCTCTTATTGGCAAAGCTACCTTTTCATATTCTTGAGGAAGGTTGGAGTATATTTTGAGACACAAGTCTTGGTTCTCAAAAGTTTTACCATGATCAGCAATGGATCTTACCAAGTCTTCAAACCTTGGTTTTGCAGCACTTACTTTCTCACCAGGGTAGAATTTGAAGTTGTCAAGTTGTCTAAGAAGGTTGTATAGGTTTTGTGTTCTAACACTAGTGTGTTTTTGGAACTTGGTATGAATGAGTTCCCAAGCGGCCTTTGCGAGATGGTTCCTTGGCAATTTCTTGAGCAAGAGAGTCATTAACACTCTTTTGGAGTATGTTTTTGACTTTAAGGTTGGCCTTCGACTAGTCGTCTTTACGAATCTGTCCGCAGTGGAGATTTTACTTTGCTAGGTCCACCATTTGTATCCAACGATACGGGGTATATGACTTCATTTTCAAGGGCATACCAATTCCAAATACTATTGGCATCAAGGTATGTTTTAATTTTTGATGCATATATTTCAAATGATCCACAGTCATCAATATGGGGAATGTCTTTCTCATTATTTCTCCTTGGTTGAGGCATGATGGGTTGGTAGTTGATCCTTCACAAGTTGTTAGACTTTTGTGTGTGAAGACAAGCTCTGATACCAATTGAAAGGTCCTGTTTACTCTAAATCAATTTAAAGGTTAGACAGTTAAGGTTTGACAGGCGAGGTGAAATCTTAGGCATCGAGAGGATGCTTGGTTTTAAAGATTGGAGTTAAATGTGCAGCGGAATAAAAGTGTTTGAAATAATGTAAAGACACGTGAATAGTGTATGTGTGTGTATATGTGTGTGTGTGTTGTGTGATAATACCAATTGAACACAAGGAATTTTAAGGTGGTTCAGAGTTCACTCCTCCTACGTCCACCCTCACCGTCAACCTTGACAAGTGAGATCAATCCCATTAAATCTAGTTCCCGTTAAGATTTACAAAGGATTGAATAGGCAAGTTCCTTGAACTTCCTCTTCCTAATAAGTACGATCTATTAGGGATCAAGCTCTAATCGAGCTATTCTCACTACCCACTTAAGGTCAGTCTTAAGGGGTTCTTACAAATCAGTTTATACACGAGATCGATTACTGAAGTGTCTTAATATTGTTTTGATTGTTGGTTGCGGAGTTGAGAAGGTTTGGATGCAAGGTTTGTAGAAGTTGGGTGTGTGTGAAGATTGGGGTAAGTCTTCGGCCTTGGAGAGTTCCTTTTATAAGCTAGGAAATAGCCGTTGGAGGAGACAAGGAGACAAGGGAGTGAATGCATGTTGGAGTTGCATTTAGTGCCTTTGTTATTTGGAGAAAGCATTAGTGGAATCTCGCAACCAGGCATGTGATTATTATGAAGATGAGGCGCAACATCGTATGGAGAGATTGGGCAAGGCACATCTTGGTCATCACAGGATTTCTTCATTGCTGTTGATGTTGAAGATCATAGCTGTTGAGGGATGAAGTCTTTGCTGTGAGAGAACCTTAGCTGTCAGAGCTAAGTTCTTGATCTAGAAGGTTTAGGCAATATGTAAAGTATCATACTACACATGTAATTAGATACATTAATGTATATGAGTGGTTTTGAGTGATATCTTTGTGAGATGATTGAATCATAGCTGTCCAGTTGATATATATAGAATTGCAGATTGAAGTTGATGGCTTAGCTGTCCAAGGTCTTAGCTGTCCAAGGTCATATGTTATCTTGGCTGTCAGATAACATATGATATATTTCTTTGTCAAAACCTATGGTAACTATGTGGCTTACATAGTTAGGTCCTAACAATGCTTAAACTAGAATTTAGCATAAAAATAAGTGACATGAACCCTTGGCTTGCAATTATTCCTTCTCACTGAATTCTGGAATACGGTGCCTCCATTTTTCTTCCTGATATGAAGGTTTCAGTGCTGTGAGGGTTTGCGTAGGAGTTAACCAAACACAATTGAGATTTATGTCAGCAACAAGAAGATCGATCTAAGGTTGCATCTGTGCTCTGAGGGTTTCGGTGCAGCCAGATCTAAGATGGAGGTAGATTTGATGTTTTTCCGTTGTTAGTGGTCGGACTTGGACGGAATGGGGGAAGGGGATGAGTCGCCGGAGGAGGGATAGGGTTTTCACAGATCCAATCATCGTCGGAAATGGAGGTTGCCAGTGTGATGGTCGGCGTGAATGGGAGACAAACGGAGGTGGGAAGGGAAAAGGGTGTCCGGAGGTGGGGAGGGGAGGGTGACCGGAGATATGGGGGTTCGCCCGAAGTGGGGTGACGGGAGAGATGGAGGAGGGAGAGAAACTTAGTCTCCTTTTATTTCTTCGACGCAAAACGTTTTTCGGAAAATATTTTTCGTAAATTACTTGTTTTTCGATTTTGGTTGTTTTTTGAAAAACGTTTTTCCCATTTTTTGATATTTGGTTGTTTTTTGGAAAAATGAGAAAATATTTTTTGTAAAATATTTTACGTCCTTTCTAAGTAAAATGACTTACGGATTTTTTCTAAGTAAAATATTTTTCGAAAAATGATGTCTTTCATGTACAACTCATATTTCACAAAGTACAACATTCTACTTTCTCATTTCATTCTCTTCCAATTTTGTTTTATTCACGAAATGATTAACATAATATATATATATATATATATATATATATATATATATATATATATATATATATATATATATATATATATATATATATATATATATATATATATATATAAATTTAAGAAGATGATTCAATAAATCAAAAAAAAAAAAAATAATTTTAAATTTATTTTTAACAACTCCCCACCCCATCACCCCAAGCCCCCCTCCCCCATTGGGTCAAAAAAAAAATCATTTTAAATTTATTTTTAACAATTCCTCACCCTATCTCTTTCAACTTATCTCAAATTGTGTTTTTATCGAAAAATATTTTCATTAAACACATGAAAATATTTTTCGAAAAACATTTTCCTTACCAAACAGTCGAAAACATGTTTATCTCATTTTTCGGAAAACATCTTCATTTTTCGGAAAAACATCTTCATTTTTCGAAAAATATTTTACAGGAAATTATTTTCCGAAAAACATTTTACGTTGAAACAAACGGAGCCTTAGACAAAGAAAGTGTGGGTAAGAGAGTGTGTGTTTTGTGTTTGTGACGGGCGGAGAGGGCGTAGTTATCTCATTTAAAATGACGAGTGACTATATATTTAGATAAATTGTTCCTGAAACTAGGACGTAAATTAAATAATATGTTATTTTAGGACATAAATTTGATTTTAGGCCTACGGACCCTAGAGCCCCTCTAGGGAGATTTAATCTTTTAAGAAATGACCTTTTACTAATTCCTCACACACCCCTCGCTGTTAAAAGACGAAAATACCCTTAAAAAACAAGACGTATGTTGCTTCCGATTTTGCCATGTGCCTCGTCAACCTCTCACTTTCACTGCTTCAACTTCGGCGATACAAAACCCTCATTTTCAAAAATCATTTTCTATCTCTAAATCCAGGCAAAATTCAGGCGATTTACGGTGAAACTGAAGAGATTTCCGGTGAAACTCAGGCGAAACTCTGTTGCAGTGAAGAACGCAGTGAATTAACTCATAAAAGGTAAATTTCAGAAAAAATTCATCGAGTATAATGAATTTTTACTTTATTTCTTTGTTTTTTATAGATTTTTTTCTTCGTTTATGATTTAAACAGTATTTTTTGTAATATTATATAGAGATAAACAATTTTTGAAAATATTTAATACTAGTTTTTCAACATTTTGGTTCTGATAAACATTTCTTCATCATTTTCTTAAAACTATGTTGTTTGATGATTGTTGATCTCTCACACACAGTTACATCCAAAATTACACGTAGTCCACATACTGATGATGATATAGACCGGTGATGGTCTTACATATCTAGGTGTGGATTTGTGTGATTTTGATTCAACCGTGTGTGAATGATTTATGAGTTCACACAGATGACATTGTAAGATCTCAGGTCTTATGAAATAAAAAATCTCATAAATAAGTCTTATAACATAAGATCAATTACATATAAAATTGGTCTTTTGACAATGTTATAAGACTTAGAATTGTCTTTTTGTTAAGGTATACAAAAGGGTTCGCATGCCTTGTAATCACATCATAAGGACTTTTTATATGTTTCAAATTTATTTATAAGACCTATAATTGTCTTTTAGTTAAGGTATACAACCTATATAGGCATCTTATAAGGTCTAATGATTGATTATTAAGGTAATGCATACAGTATGTCTTATAAGTAACATATAAAACTTTCTAAGTATGTTTGAAATTAGATATTCTTCTTATTTAAGTTTTATAATTATTATATGAGACCTATCTTAATGGTTTATGAACACATAAATTGTAGGTCTTATGACAATGTTATAAGACCTAGAATTGTCTTTTAGTTAAGGTCTAGTATATTACTCATAAGACTTACTTTGAATGTAACTGTGTGTTTATAAACTCATAAATTGTAGGTCATAAATTATTTTGGTCTTATAAATTATATATAAGACCTATTTGAACATTGGGATTATTAATTTTATTTTTAAAAAGTCTTAAGTAACATATAAGACTTATTAAAAAAGTCTTATAAGTAATATATAAGACTTATTAAAGGCTGAAATTGAAAAAATTCAATTGCATTGGGATTATCTATAGTATAAATGAGGGAAGGGCCATGAACAGTTGAATGAATAGTTCCAATCACCGAAATTTCCATTTTACCCTTAAAAATTTTTTAAAAAAATTAAATTTTGCCCTTAAAAAATGTGTCCTCGGACACGGGCTTAATTAAAAAAAAATAAAAAAATAACGTGTCCGAGGACACGGGCTTATTCTAGTTAGACAATAAAAACAGTTGCTCTTATAACATTGTCATAAAACCATGTGTACATTGTGTAGGTCTTATAAGACCATTGTCATAAGACCATGTATAGGTCTTATAAGACCATGTGTAGGTCTTATAAATAGGGCCAAAGAAAGAACAGGGAAAAATAAGATTTTTTTTAAATATAGCTTTTTAAAAAATTATATACAAAAATAACATTTTCAAAAATTTAAGTACCAAACTAACACTTTTCATTTGAATCCGGAATTGGTAATTCCGGATTAATGCATTCCGGAATTACCAATTTCGGATTTGATTTTTTTTTTTTTTCAAAATTGAATTTTCGAAAATTATATTTCCGTTAATAGGGAGCGATCGCGCTTCTAGCATGGAGCGATCGCTCCTAATGTACTCCGGCGTTACCAATTCCGAATTTTTTTATTTTTTTTTTTGCAAAACTTATTTAATTAGGAAATTAATATGTTCTGGAAAAAATAGCGAGCGATCGCGCGTTTTGTGGGGGCGATCGCTCCTAATGTAATCTGAAATTGGTAATGTAATGACCCTAACCCTAGGCACTATTTTAGCATCCCTTTACGTGCATTTTATGATAATTTTTAACTTTATGTACTTATTTTATGTCTTTGACTTTCATAAAAAGTTAAGATGATTATGAAATAACTTTAAGGCTTTAAGGGTTTAATTGGAAATAAAATAAAGTAGAATGGTGGAGTTATAATAAAATAAATAAATAAAATATTATGAGTGGGTGAGGTGTTTTTTGTGTAAAGAATAGAGGTTGAGGTGTTAGATGTATTTCCTTAGACTTTGAGGGGCTTAAGTGGAAAGTTAAATTAATTATTTATGTTAGTCAAAGGGAGAGCATGGGAGGCCATGTTTTCTTACTTTTTTCCTCACCTTCTTTATTTACCTCCCATACCTCCTCATTCCATCATCTTCATCTTCCTCTTACTTCCTCCATTTCCTCCATGGAAATCCATCCATGAACCTTCCCTTTCAAAATTCATAGCAAATTCAATTCTCTTTCATTTGAAGATCCGTTTGTACTTTCTTGTTCGTGACGGCGAGGGGAGCGCATCAAGCCCGGAAGATAAATATTTCGTTCACATCATTTTTAGTAAGTTATTATGACTTCCTTCTAATAATTGCTCAGTTTATGTGTTATTGAATCTCTTGTTGAAAGAAAAGGATTTTTGATATTTTGAATAATGTTAATTGAGTTGAAATGGTTTAGTCAAGGTTGAATTGATTTTTGGGTTGTAAAATGATGATCTAAGATTGAAAGAAGAATGGTATAGAGTGATTGTGAATTTTAGTCAAGTTATTTACTTGGGAATGAAAGGAATTAGGACTTAAATGAACAAGAAGGAAATTAATAGTATGTGGGTTTGTTAAGTAGGTGTTTGGTGAATTAGAATTGTGAGGACCCCGACCCGGAACCTACACGTGTCCCGAGCTGGAGCGTACTCAAACTAACCCAAAATTTCCTTAACTTTTAAAACCTTTATTTAACTTTCAAAAATAAATACAATTGTTGAAATCATTTCAAAATAAATCTACACCTTTTCACAAAGGAGAAATGGCTGTCTAACTTAGAAGGTAATAAACTGTTTTAGTTACAAAACAGCCTTGGTTATAACATAAAATGAAGATTTATAAATACATTTCCGTAAATGAATTATACCAAAGTACACTTTCTATACCAACCTAATCATACCCCGACAATTCCCACAATAACTTCCAAACTCCTTACCGCCCTTACTTGGCTGGTCCATCTGTCTCTAATCTAAAAACAAGAAGGGAGAGGGGTGAGAATAAATCTCAAGAAGCTATTATGAATGCAAAGAAGATGCCAAACAAGATGCAATACATCAACAGACATATCCACATAATCGTAGAGGCTCCCGCCGCCAACCGTCCCATACCGGTTGGAAACAACGACCAGCTCATCATGAATATATCACAACACATAAGTACGATAAAGTAACACTTAGAAGGATACTGAGCCAAGGTTTTATCTCCAAAAGGATATACACATCCGAGCAGCAGCAACATTTGATGAAGCGGTTCCGAAACCATGAACAATAACAGTAACATAGGGATTCTGACACACGTCATATCCCCAAAGGAAACTAGACCATCTACCTCAAAAAGAGATGCTAGCCCACTAATCCCACACAAGGGGGACAAAACTGGGTTACCAATGTATGAATTATAATGAACTTGGCTCGGTGCCATTATAATTCCATAACATTGCCCAACAAACAAATACCAGCTGGATTTTCATAACTAAGCATAGTAATAACATACTTGCTTAACCAAACATTGTATGATCCAAAGTAGGGATACATACCACAATAGCATATCATGAAGATAGCAATACTATAACAAGTATTCAACATCTTAGCACAACGGCTATAAATCTCTGTTTCCACATGTACAGTTTAGGAATTCCAAAGTAGGGAATCCTACAACAATAGAATATCATAAAGATAGAAATACTATAACAAGTATTCAACATATTAGCACAACGGCTATAAATCTTCGAACCAATCCCAAAACAATTTAGGGATTCCAAAGTAGGGCATCCCAGCATTTATATCGAAATATATCAATGAGTCCAAACAAGATTGTCGAACAATTCCTGAGTCGTATTTAAAGTGCTTCCTTAGTTCCATTTAAACCCAATTAAGGTGCCCTTAAATGTTCTGATGTAACTTAAGTGTAAAAAGGGTAATTCATACCTGGTTTGGATTAGGTTCCACTAATTCATAATGGTTAAGAGTCATGTCACTATGTTGTTGGTGAATCAATAAGAAAAGAGACTAAGGAGGATCTGGCATGGTGGGCGACCGCCCAGGCCACTTGGGCGACCGCCCAAGTGGTTCTAAAGAACACCCAAGTTGCTGCCCTCTTGGGCGACCGCTCAACTCCTCTTGGGCGACCGCCCAAGAGGTTTTCCTAAGGCATTCTTGCTTCTGGCAGCATGGGCGGCCGCTCATGCCCTCTTGGGCGACCGCCCAAGTGCCCAATCAGACTTTCCCCCAGATTTCATTTATTTCACCAAGTTTTATTTCCTTTTCTTTTATTCTAACTCAATATTCAAGAATACCAAGAGGATATCTAACTTAACCATTTCTCATCCTAAATCATTTAAACCCCAAAATAATATAAATCCAATTTATTCACCACAAGATTTTCAACCCATTCTAATAACACATTTCAAATTAAATCTTCTAAACTAATTTCACCCATTTCTTATACTCCAAATTCACTTCCATGAACAATAATATCATCCTATGTTATCTACCCATTTCTCAACTACAAAGAGGATTCCAAACATTCTAAACTAATTCCACCCATTTCTTTCATTCTTTAACACTTCTAAGAACAACCACATTTCCTTATGACCTTAATCAATTCCTCCATTTCAAGAAAGTTTCCAAGGCATCCAATAAGCATTTTAACAACAATAACAACAATAAATATCTCATGAACAATTAGAGGAAAGAAGATCATAATAACTCACTTTAAAATAGGAGATGGATTTAGGACTTTCTTAGCTTGATGAACTCCTCTTGGTCTCCCGATTACAAAAGTACTCTCGGATCTATAAATGGTGAAGGATTGCACTTGGTAGGAGCTTGAGAAGAGGTGGGTTTCCAAATGTGTTTCCATGAAAGTTGAGAGATAAAGGGAAGAAGAAGAAGATGAAGAAGGAGGGAGGTGGAGTATAAAGTTGATAAAGGAGGTAAGGGGGGGCGGATATGAGGGGAGGTAAGGGAGAATAAAGAAAAAGGTATGGTCCCCCCAATACCAATAATTTAGGCTTTCCACATTTTATTTCTTTCCCCCTACACAACTAAAGCCTAACTACTCACATTTTTATTATTGTAAATTATTATACTTTCTCCATAGACTTTATTTAATTTTCTCAATTATCTCATCCTAATATAAATGATCTAAGATATAAAATGAACACACAATATTAACGATAATATTAAAAGCACACCATATGATGTTAAATTAGTGCCTAGGGTTAGGGTCGTTACACTCACTCCCCCTTAAAGAAAATTCGTCCCGAATTTGACTGTCACCTACCTAACAGATCAACCCGCCTCGGTTACATGTATACCTCAGACTTCAATTCCCAATTAGTCTCTTCAATTTCACCCCAACAAATTAGAGATCGATATTTTCTTCCCAAACTATGCCTCATACGGTTTATCTCAATGTTAGAATGATAACTACTATTATACGCACTCAACCCTTGGTAACCATACATCCTATGGACTACTAACATCCATTGTTTATGCCCGTAGCATATCATCAACCATAAGTAATGATTCCTCAAATTTTCACAAGGTTAAACTTAATAGCATTCCTACCTTCCCAAAAGAACCTTCCCGAACGATGTCTATCTAATCCATTTAACACTATGGGTTTTATACCATCGAACTATCCCCTAACATAAGTGAGGACTTTATTAATAACATCTCATCAAGCTATATAAATAACGAGTAGAAAATATAATTCAACCTGCTATAACAAAATAACATACCCTTCTTTCCTTCCAATGTAACTAAATCACAAAATCTATAGTGATAAAACTCTCAAGTTCAACCTAGAACTCTAAAGATTTAATAAATCTTTTAACGTCAATATTCTATTATCACAATTCAATGTTTCCATTATGCCAAAGTCCAGTGACAGATCAGTATTCAAATCAAATGGTTGGCCGCCCACAACGGAGCCGATCCAACTCCAAAACAAAACTGAGTTTACAGTGACCGACACAATAACAACTCCACAATTTATCAAATCATTTCTCGGATCAAAACTTGAATACAATTAATCATTATAGGGGACTAGGTTGCCTTTTTACTTGCTTCTGTACGAACTATAACTTTAAAATAACATGTCTTTCGAAAATTTACAACATCTTTCAAAATTTCAAACGATAATATAAAAAGGGATTCAAAGAGACCCGAATGGTTTATTTATTTAAAACCGGCCCAAACCAGTTTTAATTAACTAAACCACTCACAATTTAAGAAATTTCAAAAGATTGATAAGCTAACAAAATAGCTCGAGTGATTTAATTATCTACAACCGTCCCATACCAGTGGTAGATAGTTAAATTACTCACAGATTTTAATTTACACGAAAACGGTTTACTGACCTTATTAAATCAACTATCCCCGAAGGGCACAATTGCTCATGCTGAAGTTCAGTATACAATCCAAAGTTTTAAAGCACATTTAAAACAATTCTAACATGATATTCTTGTTTGACTTCTATTTATAGTGTAGCCACCACTCATAATATTTTTACTTAGTTAAATTCCCTATTAGAAAACACAATCTCGTAATACTTATTACTATCTCCGATAAATAACACTAAAACATTCATTAAGATTATAAACTTGGTAAAGCATCCTCAATTCAATAATTCTTCAAGTCGAATATTCGACACCTTTACTTAATTTGAGTCATCTATTCCCTACCTTTGACATTGGTATTGTACTTAGCAACAACATTTTGTAAACATCTAGTTCCCGATCAACCACCAAAATTTCTAAATAAGAAATTATAATTGGAACTCACATAGATCAATCATTCCCAAATTTCGATTAAACATTACGGTATAATCTAACTTACCTCCCTATAACCATCAACAACTCAAAATCCGTATAGCGTAAATATCTTCCGAGCATCACACCAATCCCTTATATGAGTCACGCAACTAAGTCAACCTATACGGTGTAATCATCCTAAAGTATCATGTCTTCCAATAAGATTTATCCTCATTTTATTTTCTCAACTAATGATAATCATCTCTCAAAATAAACCATATGCATGTTTTACCAATTCCTGAAGTTGATCCTTTAAGTCACCAATAACTGTATCTATTATACTTCTTCGCATTTACCCTATTTACCTCTCCATCACTAATACACAATCCACAAATCAAAACGGTCATACTATATATATAAATGTTGTCTTAAGTATATCCTTTAAACCAATTTTCACTGTAATTGTAACACTCCGAAAAATTTAACTAATAACCATTGAGTATCCTACTAGTTTCTAAAATCAGTCATACAAATCGTCAACAAGTGCTAACGAATACTTATTCTTCACAGTTACCTATTTAAGATCTCTATAACCTTATAATTAACCACCAAGTATCATCTTTTCTAAATATAGTACTAATTTATCCTTACGGAGAGTCGCTAAGCTAGTTATCTTCTTTATCAATTAATTTCTCAAGTTGAATCATCAATTCCATCATCCCAATTTGTATACTCTATCTAGGGCTCCGAATACCAAAATAGTAACTTATATCAACTCTAAGCTTCAATGTCCTGGTATGATACCTGATGAAAACCCATTTTTGAAACTCACATAAAAAGCACCACTTAGTCAACTTATAGGGTGATATCACTTACAAAAATATCTGATTTCCTATTCAAATTAGTAGCAAGAATTCAATCAATCTCTCCTTAGAGACTAAACTTATAGCATATAAGGCAAATATATGTCAGTTCCATAAGATCTCGGACTCGCGATATTTTATAACCCATATAATCCCACTTAGACTATCACTTTCAATACTAGTCTCATATATCTAGTCTCCACCATGAGACACCAATGAATAACTAACCATGCAATTATACAACCATAAACCACTCTTAATTAGGCCATGTACCTAACCTCAACTAAGAGTTCACAAATTCATTTATCACTGTACATGAGATAACTCAAGTGTCCTTTACTCACATAACTCAAATAACCTTCATATTCTTTAGATCATATTTTCGACATTTACGCATATATAATAGCAATTAATAATTTATCTGCCTCAATCACACGCGGAGGCAAATCAAACATAGATAAGGAGACTCACTTCTTGCGACAGTCCTCCCCAAATACGACAACTACTCAAATATTTCAGGTCAATATAACAATAATTCACGGGTTGGTATATCTACCATAACCACCGGCAATCCATGCCCACTTAATCATAGCTACCAAGATAAACAAGAATGATTCGAGGTACTCTCCCATAGGAGTAGAACCTTCAGCACATAAGGCAACTTTTTAGGCCAATTATGCAAATAAAGATGAAATGTAATGCCACATAAGAGCGAATGAACGAGGACTTATAAAGTATGAACCCTAACTCCTGAGACAGGTAAAATACCTCAAATGATGGTGGAGGAATCTATCTTTCCATAACTCACCTTTCCTTGATTCCTTGGATGGTCAATATCATTTTCTGTCTTTGAACAAATTCCTGCACTAAACTCTCGACGTAAGTTATCACACTCTCTCACTCAGCTAGACTCTACCCGAGAACTCTAACCGAGCTCTGATACCAACTGTGAGGACCCCGACCCGGAACCTACACGTGTCCCGAGCTGGAGCGTCCTCAAACTAACCCAAAATTTCCTTAACTTTTAAAACCTTTATTTAACTTTCAAAAATAAATACAATTGTTGAAATCATTTCAAAATAAATCTACACCTTATCACAAAGGAGAAATGGCTGTCTAACTTAGAAGGTAATAAACTGTTTTAGTTACAAAACGGCCTTGGTTATAACATAAAATGAAGATTTATAAATACATTTCCGTAAATGAATTATACCAAAGTACACTTTCTATACCAACCTAATCATACCCCGACAATTCCCACAATAACTTCCAAACTCCTTACCGCCCTTACTTGGCTGGTCCATCTGTCTCGGAATCTAAAAACAGTAAAGGGAGAGGGGTGAGAATAAATCTCAGCAAGCTATTATGAATGCAGCAAGATGCCAAACAAGATGCAATACATCAAAAGACATATCCACATAATCAGAGAGGCTCCCTGCCGCCAACCGTCCCATACCGGTTGGAAACAACGACCAGCTCATCATGAATATATCACAACACATAAGTACGATAAAGTAACACTTAGAAGGATACTGAGCCAAGGTTTTATCTCCAAAAGGATATACACATCCGAGCAGCAGCAACATTTGATGAAGCGGTTCCGGAACCATGAACAATAACAGTAACATAGGGATTCTGACACACAGTCATATCCCCAGTGAAACTAGACCATCTACCTCAAAAAGAGATGCTAGCCCACTAATCCCACACAAGGGGGACAAAACTGGGTTACCAATGTATGAATTATAATGAACTTGGCTCGGTGCCATTATAATTCCATAACATTGCCCAACAAACAAATACCAGCTGGATTTTCATAACTAAGCATAGTAATAACATACTTGCTTAACCAAACATTGTATGATCCAAAGTAGGGATACATACCACAATAGCATATCATGAAGATAGCAATACTATAACAAGTATTCAACATCTTAGCACAACGGCTATAAATCTCTGTTTCCACATGTACAGTTTAGGAATTCCAAAGTAGGGAATCCTACAACAATAGAATATCATAAAGATAGAAATACTATAACAACTATTCAACATATTAGCACAACGGCTATAAATCTTCGAACCAATCCCAAAACAATTTAGGGATTCCAAAGTAGGGCATCCCAGCATTTATATCGAAATATATCAGTGAGTCCAAACAAGATTGTCGAACAATTCCTGAGTCGTATTTAAAGTGCTTCCTTAGTTCCATTTAAACCCAATTAAGGTGCCCTTAAATGTTCTGATGTAACTTAAGTGTAAAAAGGGTAATTCATACCTGGTTTGGATTAGGTTCCACTAATTCATAATGGTTAAGAGTCATGTCACTATGTTGTTGGTGAATCAATAAGAAAAGAGACTAAGGAGGATCTGGCATGGTGGGCGACCGCCTGTGCCACTGGGCGACCGCCCAAGTGGTTCTAAAGAACACCCAAGTTGCTGCCCTCTTGGGCGACCGCTCAACTCCTCTTGGGCGACCGCCCAAGAGGTTTTCCTAAGGCATTCTTGCTTCTGGCAGCATGGGCGGCCGCTCATGCCCTCTTGGGCGACCGCCCAAGTGCCCAATCAGACTTTCCCCAGATTTCATTTATTTCACCAAGTTTTATTTCCTTTTCTTTTATTCTAACTCAATATTCAAGAATACCAAGAGGATATCTAACTTAACCATTTCTCATCCTAAATCATTTAAACCCCAAAATAATATAAATCCAATTTATTCACCACAAGATTTTCAACCCATTCTAATAACACATTTCAAATTAAATCTTCTAAACTAATTTCACCCATTTCTTATACTCCAAATTCACTTCCATGAACAATAATATCATCCTATGTTATCTACCCATTTCTCAACTACAAAGAGGATTCCAAACATTCTAAACTAATTCCACCCATTTCTTTCATTCTTTAACACTTCTAAGAACAACCACATTTCCTTATGACCTTAATCAATTCCTCCATTTCAAGAAAGTTTCCAAGGCATCCAATAAGCATTTTAACAACAATAACAACAATAAATATCTCATGAACAATTAGAGGAAAGAAGATCATAATAACTCACTTTAAAATAGGAGATGGATTTAGGACTTTCTTAGCTTGATGAACTCCTCTTGGTCTCCCGATTACAAAAGTACTCTCGGATCTAAAAATGGTGAAGGATTGCACTTGGTAGGAGCTTGAGAAGAGGTGGGTTTCCAAATATGTTTCCATGAAAGTTGAGAGATAAAGGGAAGAAGAAGAAGATGAAGAAGGAGGGAGGTGGAGTATAAAGTTGATAAAGGAGGTAAGGGGGGGGGGGGCGGATATGAGGGGAGGTGAGGGAGAATAAAGAAAAAGGTATGGTCCCCCCAATACCAATAATTTAGGCTTTCCACATTTTATTTCTTTCCCCCTACACAACTAAAGCCTAACTACTCACATTTTTATTATTGTAAATTATTATACTTTCTCCATAGACTTTATTTAATTTTCTCAATTATCTCATCCTAATATAAATGATCTAAGATATAAAATGAACACACAATATTAACGATAATATTAAAAGCACACCATATGATGTTAAATTAGTGCCTAGGGTTAGGGTCGTTACAAGAATCCCTTCCTTGAAGTTTGAAATAGGTTGGAACGGTTAATTTGAGGTTTGGTCATATTTATTCTAGTTGTGATGAAAGAGTTTTGAAAACATTTTATTTGAGTTTTTAGAATAAATGAAAAATAAGTTTGAATGACTTTTGTGAGTTGCAAGTTGTTACAATTCCTTTCCTTGTATCTTCATATGTGTGTTTATAAATGGATTCTTATAATATACTTGTTGTTGGTGAATTTGATCAAGCTAGTTGCTTGGGAATGGAAGGAATTGGAAATTAATTGAGTAGAAGACATTAATAGTATGTGGGTTTAGTTAAAATGGGTTGGAATGGATTATGTGAAGTTTGGGTATAATTTGCTAAGAGTAATGAAGGTGTTTCAAGAGGAAATGGCTAGTATGGTTCCTTTTAAGTGCTGTCAAAAATCTGCATTTGGCTTGGTTGGAAACAAAAAATTGTAGATTGCTGAAGTTACAGATTCTGTCCTGCAAATTCGTGAAGGGCACGAGTCGTGCCATGCCCCAATTCGTTCCCACGAGTCGTTTCTTGGAAGCCCATTCGTTCTGATGAGAAAGATGCTATTAAGGCACGAGTCGTGCCATTGGGCACGAGTCGTGCCCTGCCCAGTTTTTGTTGATGCAATTTTAAGGCCAATTATCCCTAACCATTTAATATGTATTTTAACCAATTGAACATTATAATTAAAATTCAACATATGGACTATCGAATGATGTCTTCGCAACCAATTGGTAATATAGGAAAGTTGATTATTTTCGTGGCCAAAGGACGTGGAATAACGTATTATCCTTGAACTCTAAATTGGGATATTTCTTGTATTTGTGATTTTTATATCATAACTTATTATAGTAAATGTGTGGACCTTGTATGTTGCACATTTTGGACTCATTGATATATTTCGATATAAATGCTAGGGTTCCCTACTTTGGAATTCCTAAATTATTTTGGGATTGGTTCGAGGATTTATAGCCGTTGTGCTAATATGTTGAATACTTGTTATAGTATTTCTATCTTTATGATATTCTATTGTTGTAGGATTCCCTACTTTGGAATTCCTAAACTGTACTTGTTGAAACAAGGATTTATAGCCGTTGTGCTAATATGTTGAATACTTGTTATAGTATTGCTATCTTCATGATATGCTATTGTGGCATGTATCCCTACTTTGGATCATACAATGTTTGGTTAAGCAAGTATGTTATTACTGTGCTTAGTTATGAAAGTCCAGCTGGTATTTGTTTGTTGGGCAATGTTATAGAATTATAATGGCACCGAGCCAAGTTCATTATAATTCATACATTGGTAACCCGAATTTGTCCCCCTTGTGTGGGATTAGTGGGCTAGCATCTCCTTTTGAGGAAGATGGTCTAGTTTCACTGGGGATACGACTGTGTGTCAGAGTCCCTATGGTACTGTTATTGTTTATGGTTTCGGAATCGCTTCATCAACTATTGCTGCTGCTCGGATGTGTATATCCTTTTGGAGATAAAACCTTGGCTCAGTATCCTTCTAAGTATTACTTTATCATACTTATGTGTTGTGATATATTCATGATGAGCTGGTCGTTGTTTCCAACCGGTATGGGACGGTTGGCGGCAGGGAGCCTCTCTTATTATGTGGATATGTCTTTTGATGTGTTGCATCTTGTTTGGCATCTTGTTGCATTCATAATAGCTTATTGAGATTTATTCTCACCCCTTCCCCTTTTACTGTTTTAGATTGTGCTGAGACAGGTGACCTGAACCGGTGAGGCCGGGGATAAGAGTGTGGACTTTTGCTTTTGGGACTTGTCAGGTTATGTATATGAGTAGGTTGTCTGGGAGTATTTATTAAGTATTACTCTTTTGGAAAGTTGTATATAAAACTCTTTTGTAAAACAAAGTTATTTTGGGGTTTTCGATGTAATTGATCAGATTATGATTTATTGAAGTTGTTGTTGAAATTCCTCCAAGTGGAGATATTATTAGTTGATTTATTTTGGCAGTTTGAGAATTGGTTTTCTTGTAAGGTGAAATAAAAGTTTTTTTTTTTAATTTAAGATGGGTTTTCTTAGTTTGGGCTTCTCAAGCTCGGGACACGCGTTAGGTTCCGGGTTGGGGTGCTCACAGGTAATTCCGGATTTTATTTATTTTATTTTTTTAATAATGAATTGAACTGAATTTGAATAAAGTAATGTTTTTTTTTTGAAAAATTCAAATCCGGAAATGCTAATTCCGGATTTGCTTTACAAAACCCTTCTTCCCCAGCAGATCTGTAAACAACCAACGTATAATCAAAACTCAGTGAAGAAGAATGAAAAAAGAAGGAAGAAGAAGAGGAGAGTAGGTAAATTTTTTCCAAAAAAATCTGAAAATTCAAGAAGTTGATTAAGAAGTTCAAGAAGAAGAGAAGAGAGGTGATTAAGAAGGTACATTTAATCCCTCTTATTTTTTGTTTGAAATTTAAATTTAGTATTTATTTGTTTTTTTTTTGTAAATGTAGTGATATTGTTAAATTAGATTTTTTATAATTTATTTTTTCAATTTTTAGGAATAAATATGGCTGGAGTTCCACTTATTTTCATGTGTTATTGGGGAGGAAATGATGAATACCCGTTTGAAGGTGAACATTTTGAAAGGGGACCAAAATGTGCACTTAGGGCTAAAACTCGGTGGAGTTACAAGAAGTTGATTAAAAAGTTAGCTAAGAAAATATGGGTAGATCGAGCTATTGTTCAGTTGCAAGTTACATGTAGATATCCTCATCTTGTCGCTCCCGGGATTGCAAATTACATTCCATTTGTAATCGATAATGATATGGGTATGGAAGTCATGTTTGATGTTTCTGCTTAGTTTGGTGGGTTGAGTAGCTTACAATTGTATGTTAAGATAAATTTAGTTGATAATGTGAATGTTGAGGAGTTTGAAACCCATGAGGAGCCATTCCAAAATGAGTATGTTAATGACATGGATACCTTCCAGATGGGTTCTTTAAGCTGCTATAGTCAGAGGGATGCTGGAACAAGTACACAAACATATGTGAAAGAGGAAGAGGGTGAGGAAGAGGAAGAGGAAGAGGAAGAGGAAGAGGGGGAGGAAGAGAGAGAGGAAGAGGGAGATGGTGAGGGTGAGGAATTGTATAATGATGATGATATTGATTCAGAATATGAAGAAAATATTGGGTTGCTTCTAAATGAAGATCGTGACGATGGATATGATGATTGCAGTAGTCCTACTGATGATAGCGAGAATGAGGGAGAAGATTTGGCGTTACATTTGGTTTCTTACGAAGAACCACAACATCATGTGCATGAGAGAGTCGGGTATCAATTTTATCGTGATATTGGAGAAGGATCAGAGATATATGATGATAACCAATATGACTTTGCTGAATGGAATGTAGAACATGATGAAATTGCCAAAGGTATTCGCTTTTCAAAGAAGACAGATGTGCAGTATAAAATGAAGTTGTTTCATATTAAGAAAAATCTGCGCTTCAAGGTAAAACGAAGCACAACCCGAAAGTGGACTATTGAGTGTTTGGTGAAAGATTTTCCGTGCAATTTTTATGTGAATGTGAGTTTGAAGAATGCCGGGTATTGGGAAGTTACCAAATACAAGGGTCCTCATTCTTGCTTGGGAACTGAAATTAGCCAAAATCATCAAAACATGGATGCTAAGTTCATAGGGCAAGAAGTTTTGGAACTGGTTAAGGCTGATCCCGAGTTGTAGATTGCACTAGTGAAGGCGGAAATAAACAAAGCCCATGGGAAGGAAGTTTCATATAGAAAGGCATAGTGTGGAAAACAAAAAGCTATTGCAGAGGAATATGGAGACTGGAAAGAATCTTATATAAGACTGCCACGTTTGTTAGCAGCCATCCAAAAGTGGAACCCTGGAACCATTATGGAGCATTCTGATCCTCCTCCTCCCGGTGCTTTGGGTATGTTTGATCGTGTGTTCTGGGCATTTGGCACTTGTGTGGAAGCATTCTCTCATTGTCGTCCTGTTATTTCTGTTGATGGCACATTTCTGCATGAAAGATATAGAGGGGTTATTCTTATTGCCATGGGTGTCGACGCAAATGATAGTCTACTTCCTCTCGCATTCGCTATTGTTGAAAAAGAAGACTATCGAAACTGGTGTTGGTTTCTGAATCTTCTTTGCAAACATATTGTTAAGGGTCGTGAAGTCTGCTTGATATCTGATCGGCATAATGGCATCCTTTCCATGGTTCGAGACATTGCCAGCTGGCCACGAAATGTTATCCACAGATGGTGCATGTTGCACTTGCGAGCTAATTTTCTTAAAGCTCACAAGGGCGTTGGATTGAAAGATCTTTTTTGGCGTGCTGTTAACACCACCCAAGATAGAAAGCTTAAAAGCTATTGATGGATAAAATTCCACTGTGTAATAAAAATACCTTGCAAGTGTACAAGTTACCGAAGTAGCAACGTACAAAAGTAAGGGTCGAACCACAGAGACTCGTGTGCTTTAACAAGTTGATTTAATTAGTGTAAACGAAACAAAAGGGAAAAGGGTTTTTTGATTTGATTGAATTATAAAACTAAGAAAGCAAAATAAATAAATTAAAAATAATAAGAGACAAGGGATTCATGGATTGGGGATCATAACAATTATCACTTTATGCTTTTTATTTCATGTAAAAAGGATTCAATCTCATTCTTGGGTTCGTTCACAAAAATCTAGGGTTAAGATGTTCATATATTCCGCAGGTCAATCAGAACATTAGAACCCTAATAACTCTATCATGTTCATATATTCCGGTAGGTCAATATAAACATTCAAGAATTTCAATTAAAAACTTAAGAACAATGGAACCTAGATTCGTTTGATTTCCGGTAGGTCCTCAATTGAATCCATTCTTCTCAACAATGGTCAAATTACAATTCATCCACGCAAGTGCAATGATTTGTATCCAAATAAATTCAAGAGGTCAAAAGTATATTCCGGTAGGTCAATACAATTGATCTCAAGAACAATAATTAAAATCGTTGAGAAGAACAAGAACAAAAGAGCGATAGGAAGAATTAAAGCTTTAGCATAAAGATCAAATTGCTACTCACCTCAATCCATGAATCAAATAGTTTAGCCTTGAATGGCCATTAAAATAAATAAAGCAAAACCTTGTTCTTTCATCTTCAAAAATAAATAAAATCTAAACTAAAAATAGAGAGAGAAAATAAAAATCAAAAGATCCAAAGATCCCAAAAGAAAAGATAAAAGATGATACAAAACTAGTCTAGGGTTGTTTATATAGGAGGAGGGAGGTGGAAATCCTTTTTGGAAACAAATTAGGGTCAAAATCCTAGTCCAAGTAGGAAATCCCCCGAAATCCGTGGCTGATTCTGTGCAAATCTGTGGAAAATCTTTAGAATCCTTCCAAAATAAGAAAACTGGCTGCATCTGTCCGTACATACCGGGCGTGCGCCCACTGAGACCGGGTGTACGCCTGTTTTTAATCTGAAAGCTTCCGGGCGTGCGCCCACTCAAACCAGGCGTGCGCCTGCCTTGCCTTGGCCCTAATTTCCTTCCTTGCTCCCATGTTGGCCTCCTGGCCCAGCAATGGCCTTGCATGGCCCCATTTGCTTCCTACTTGGCCCAAGCAGCACAAGCTTTCCTCGGCCAGCCTTGCCCAGCCACAATTGCCTTGGAAATGATTTGTACCAATTTCATTATTCGTTTCGTCCCACAATTTTGCAGTCGCACTTTGATCACTCTAATGAATTCTTTTGCACTTCGCTCTTTAGGATTTTATTTTTCATTTAATCCCACGAATTTTTATATATCAAATTCATCCAAAAATTCCATATTTCCAATTTAGTCCCTTAATTTCCAATATTTCCACTTTGGTCCTTGAACTTCGTAATTTCCGTTTAGTCCCAAATTTTCCAAAATTGCAATTTGATCCAAAAGCTTCCAAAGTACGCTCCAATCCTCCATTTTCTCAATAATTGCACTTCAACCCCTGTACTTTCAAAACACTACAAAATACATTAAATTCTCAAGGTTTCGAGCACCAAATAAGCTAGGAAATATATCTTTTGGATGGGTAAAACCACATCCATCAAATACCCCCAAACTTATCTTTTGCTCGTCCTCGAGTAAAACAAAAGAAATAAACAAAACAAAATTACCCTAACAAATAAAAACAATCAACAAAAATATTTTTGATATGTTCTCAATATATACAAGGTTGTCGGCCAAACAAGTCTCAGATTCTCACAAAATATGCTAAACAAGTGCCAATAAGAATATGCAATTACAATCACATTAATGCATCTAACCCATAATTTTTCACCTCGGCCTGAATGATGAATGAAATATGGGAGATCATTGTCACCAAAATAAGATATTTTATAGGGTCACTAACCACATGCTCTAAATCAATGATACTAAGATGAAATTTCTGCACAAGGGACACTCATATGCATATTTAAACAAAACTGTCAACCCGGCTACTCTTTAGGGATCAAATATGGCTTTATGGTTTGTAATGTATCGAGATAAACACGGGCTAGGTTCACGGTTACAAATGAAGATAAGGACATACGAAGTCAAGCAAGTGAAACTAGAAAGTCTTCATCATACATCCTCACATTGAAATTATCACTCCGCTCCAAGCCAACCCATTGATTTAATCCCCAAACTTATAATTGCATACTTTCAAACTTGGGATTGATCACCTTTCTTTCTTTTTTATCACTTTCCACTTCAACATTAGAGAGGGCAAGGCACTTTTTTTTTTTCTTTTTTTTTTTTTTTTTTTTTCTTTTCTTTCATTTTTTTTTCTTTGCACAAATATATCACGGAGAATGTGCATTTAATACTTTGCTCAAGCCCCTCTTTTCATTACATAACAATTCATAACCCCCTTTTTTTTTTTTTTCATGACCACTTTCCACTCAACCCTTTGATTTTTCAAACTTCACCCAAAAATTCCCATTCATTCCCTAGTTTCACTTTCTTGAAAAGGTAAGAAAATAGTGTATAAGTTAAAAGGGTAGGATAATGAGGGTACAAAAGAAGGCGAATGGTGGTCTAAAATAACCTCCCACTTTGTGAGAGATTCCATTCTTTTTCAAGCTCAAAAGGGGTTCTAGCGGAAAATTTTGTATAAGTGACGAGAAAGTTAAAGGCTCACAAATAGGGTTCAAAGAAATAGCCACATATCACTTCCCGAATAGCCTAATTGATGTGTTATTGACAAATATGCAAACATGTTCTAGGGACCCCGAGAATGTCAAAGTGATCCTATAAAGGTCTCCTAAATTGGTAACAATGATCAAGAAAAATGATGGAAGTGAATGGTGGTGCAATTGTGTTTTACATGTATTAATGCAATTCTAATTAACATATTCAAATTGGCACAAACTAGCAAAACTCAATCAAAAACTCTCTCAAATCATCACGGACGTTGGCCAACTTCCAAACATATAATGAGAACAAAATTTTTAAATTTTTCTATTTTTTTGGAGGGTGACACTATATACACTCCCCTATAAACCCACAAACTCGGAGAGATATCTACCCCCAAACTCAAAACATGCTATGTCCTCATAGCAAAGAGAACAAAAACATGTCTTGGGTTCAAAGGACAATATGACACAACAAAACAAATAAATAAAGCAAATAAAACATACCTACTTGGGTTGCCTCCCAATTAGCGCATTTGGTTAAGGTCGTTAGCCCGACCGTTGCCCCACTTACTTGGGGTTGAGATTGGCCTCAATGGATTTGGCCTTTGCTTTTCGGCCCTTTGACCACTTTTGATTTTCTCGGGCACAAACGCCCACTTCCTTCCATGCGTAGGTCCCTTTCTTAATTAATTCAGGTGGAGCCCACGAAACTTTGGGTGCTTTATGCTTCACCCTTTTTCTTTTCTTTTTGTTGGGGCTCTTGCCCCCAAACTTAGTTTGTTCCTTCACTTGCGGAACATCTTCCTCAACAAGATCAAAGAGGTTATCTTGAACAAAAATATTAGCAAAAATAGTCTCAGATAAATCAAGCAAATAACTCTCCTCTCTAACATTAAGTTTTGAATGCCCTTGTGGTAGATGTGATGAAATCGACTCTTTATGGGAGTCGTGTGGGGAGTGATACGACCCGTTACTCCTAGAGTATTGGTCGGCTTTAATGTTACTAGCCAAGGGGCACACGTCCGCATTATCCCCACTTTTCTCACATCCATTCACATCATATTTGACAATTGGAAAATCGGTTATGGCTCCTACAAAACCATCTGTGGGGGAGGGTTTCTTATCATTTTTAAGCATACAAAATTTACATTCCTCCCCCATACCTCTCAAGGACACAACCCCTTGACACACATCAATGGTGGCCTTAGTTTCAAACATAAATGGCCTCCCAAGCAGAATGGGAGTTTTCGCTGTTCCTCACTTGATCCCTCCATACACATCACATAAAAGTCAATAGGGATAATGATTTTATCGATTTTAACCAACACCCCTTCAATAACCCCTAAAGGTCTTTTGATTGAGAGATCCGCCAATTGCAAGTCTCTCATGGGTGGTTTCAACTCACATACCCCCAAACTTCTAAAAACATGAAAGGGCATCACATTAACACTTGCCCCAAGATCCAACAAACCTTTAAAATTTTGACCCCCTAAAGAAATTGGGATAGTGAAACACCCGGTCTTTTTGAACATGTTTAATCTTTTCAAACTCCACACCTCTCTGGGTGTGGTTTTCACAACATTGGGAGGAGGGGTTTCTAAATTTAATGCGTAAAATACATATTGAACCTCCCCAATCTCATCCTCTTCCTCACTAACATTATCAATATTATCACATTCAAAATTATCAAGGGAAGAAAGAACTACCGCCTCAATCTCATCACTTTCATCCCAAATAGTCACTATAGACTTGGCTTGCTCGTGGATTTTGAAAATTTTCTTGTCTTTGGCCTTGTACCGCTTCCACCAACTGTCCAATTTGGGTCTGTAACTTCTGCATGGCAGCCTCATGATTTCTGAAGGCTTGTTGTTGTTCCATCTTGTACTGTTGTTGCTCCATCTTTAACTGCATCATGGGCTCTTCCCAAGGCTCTCTATTCCTCTCAAAGGGCCCCTGAGGTGGTGGTTGGGGATGGAGAGTTTTATTCGTTGATTTCCACCCCATGACAGTTGGGATGTCTCGGTCCCGCTTGCCCTCCTAGATTGTATGCATTCCCGCATCGAATATTGTTGCTTGGTGGGAACCTTTGCATATATGATCGCATCGTTCGCACTCGCTCATGATTATATAAATGGGGACTAGTGGTGGGGCAAACTTCATAAGAGTGAGTGTTAGAACCACAAGTTACACAACTATCATGCATTACATTACCAACAGATGACACATTGGAAGCAGAATTGAAAGTACTACTCATGGCCAACTTATCAAATTTTTGATTAAGAAGCGCAATTTGTTTTGAAATCTCATCACTCAACCCTATTCCATTCACACTATTTGTTTTACCCTCGACCCCTTTTGTTGAGAATTAGATGCTAATCTCTCAAATAGATTTTGGGTCTCATCCGCAGCTTTGGCTCCTAAAGAGCCTCCTACTGCGTTATCCACCATAGCCTCGACGGCTTGTGTCAACCCCCCATAGAAAGTTTGATGCAATAAAGGCAAAGGAAAATTATGGTGGGGACATTGCACCAAAAGCATCTTAAATCTGTCCCATGCTTCATGGAATGCCTCAAAAGAGTCCTGTGTGAACCCTATAATTTTCTGTCTAAACGTGGCTAACGTAGCATGTGGGAAGTATTTTCTCAAAAATATATCATGTAATTCATCCCAAGTATTTATGCTCCTAGGTGGGAGCAACATGAGCCACTTCTTAGCATTATCCCTCAAAGCAAAGGGAAAACATTTCAATCTTAAGTGCTCATCAGTCACACCCTCTCTCAATGGAAAACTCGACACAATCATCATATATTCCCTCAAGAAATTCAAAGAATCTTCAGAGGGGAGGCCATGAAATTGAGGGATCATGTTAAACAGATGGCCTTTTACCTCGTAACTTTTTGTTGCATCATTCAACACAATGCATGACACAGATGTGTCCACCCGCGGCCTAGAAAAGGCATCCATAGTGGGCGCTTGCAAAGCCATATCAATTTCAGGTTCTTCTCCCTCGGTGGAGGAAGTTTCTAATTCACTCAAAGTTACCTCTGTCTCGGTGACGAAGTTTCGTAATCAGCCCGGCTCACTTGAGTAGAGGGAATGCCTCTCTCAACTCTGTCTATATCGTCGTTCAAAGGAACCAACTTAGGATCCAATGACCGGCGACCAAACATGCACCGATTAAATAAACTTGTTAAAAATCACAACAAGTCCCCGGCAACGGCGCCAAAAACTTGATGGATAAAATTCCACTGTGTAATAAAAATACCTTGCAAGTGTACAAGTTACCGAAGTAGCAACGTACAAAAGTAAGGGTCGAACCACAGAGACTCGTGTGCTTTAACAAGTTGATTTAATTAGTGTAAACGAAACAAAAGGGAAAAAGGGTTTTTGATTTGATTGAATTATAAAACTAAGAAAGCAAAATAAATAAATTAAAGATAATAAGAGACAAGGGATTCATGGATTGGGGATCATAACAATTATCACTTTATGCTTTTTATTTCATGTAAAAAGGATTCAATCTCATTCTTGGGTTCGTTCACAAAAATCTAGGGTTAAGATGTTCATATATTCCGGTAGGTCAATAAGAACATTAGAACCCTAATAACTCTATCATGTTCATATATTCCGGTAGGTCAATATAAACATTCAAGAATTTCAATTAAAAACTTAAGAACAATGGAACCTAGATTCGTTTGATTTCCGGTAGGTCCTCAATTGAATCTATTCTTCTCAACAATGGTCAAATTACAATTCATCCACGCAAGTGCAATGGTTTGTATCCAAATAAATTCAAGAGGTCAAAAGTATATTCCGGTAGGTCAATACAATTGATCTCAAGAACAATAATTAAAACCGTTGAGAAGAACAAGAACAAAAGAGCGATAGGAAGAATTAAAGCTTTAGCATAAAGATCAAATTGCTACTCACCTCAATCCATGAATCAAATAGTTTAGCCTTGAATGACCATTAAAATAAATAAAGCAAAACATTGTTCTTTCATCTTCAAAAATAAATAAAACCTAAACTAAGAATATAGAGAGAAAATAAAAATCAAAAGATTCAAAAATCCCAAAAGAAAAGATAAAAGATGATACAAAACTAGTCTAGGGTTGTTTATATAGGAGGAGGGAGGTGGAAATCCTTTTTGGAAACAAATTAGGGTCAAAATCCTAGTCCAAAATAGAAAATCTCTCGAAATCCGTGGCCGATTCTCGTGCAAATCTGTGGAAAATCTTTAGAATCCTTCCAAAATAAGGAAACCTG
This sequence comes from Adenophora triphylla var. japonica, assembly GCA_022495995.1. Taxonomy (NCBI): domain Eukaryota; kingdom Viridiplantae; phylum Streptophyta; class Magnoliopsida; order Asterales; family Campanulaceae; genus Adenophora; species Adenophora triphylla. The sequence continues at coordinate 138,242 of JAFEMH010002694.1, forward strand.
GCCGCATCCGTCCGTACATACCGGGCGCGCGCCCACCGAGACCGGGTGTACGCCCGTTTTTAATCTAGCTTCCGGGCGTGCGCCATGGAACAGGCGTGCGTGCGCCGGCCTCGCCCTTGGCCCTAATTTCCTTCCTTGCTCCCATGTTGGCCTCTGGCCCTGAAGAATGGCCTCTGCATGGCCCCATTTTGCTTCCTACTTGGCCCCAGCACAAGCTTTCCTCGGCCAACTTGCCTCGCCAGCCACAATTGCCTTGGAAATGATTTGTACCAATTTCATTATTCGTTTCGTCCCACAATTTTGCAGTCGCACTTTGATCACTCTAATGAATTCTTTTGCACTTCGCTCTTTAGGATTTTATTTTTCATTTAATCCCACGAATTTTTATATATCAAATTCATCCAAAAATTCCATATTTCCAATTTAGTCCCTTAATTTCCAATATTTCCACTTTGGTCCTTGAACTTCGTAATTTCCGTTTAGTCCCAAATTTTCCAAAATTGCAATTTGATCCAAAAGCTTCCAAAGTACGCTCCAATCCTCCATTTTCTCAATAATTGCACTTCAACCCCTGTACTTTCAAAACACTACAAAATACATTAAATTCTCAAGGTTTCGAGCACCAAATAAGCTAGGAAATATATCTTTTGGATGGGTAAAACCACATCCATCAGCTATCTGAGGCAAATTCATATCATCAACCCTGAGGCAACTAAATGGTTTGAGCTCTTGGATGCTAGAAAGTGGACAATGGCTCACGATGGTGGATATAGGTACGACATTAAGACTACTAATTTGTCTGAAGTTTTTAATGGCGTTATGAAAGGAGCCCGGGGGATGCCTATTTCAGCAGTTGTTGAGACCTCATTCTATAGGTGTGTGGCATACTTTCAAGATAGACTCACTAAAGAAATTAGTGCTTTAGGGGGGAGATCCTAATGGCATCCCACCACCAAATGCCACGCTACAATTCAGTGAGAGAATCGATCGAAGATACCGATACAACTTGAATAAGGCTGGGTTTCATCACGTCACAAGGTTTAACACTACGTCTGTGGGTGTTTATAGTGTGACGACCAGGGTACGTGGTGACAAAGGTGGACACATTCAAGTTGTGAGATTGCGTGATCGAACATGCACTTGTGGCAAATGGATGCAATATCATTACCCTTGTTCGCATGTGCTTGCGTGTTTCAAATCGCAAAATGTCGATGGTATGAGTTATATTCATCCTTTTTACAATATTGCCTCGTACTACAAGACGTGGAGTTGCTCTTTTCATCCAATCCATGACGAGGCCTATTGGAATGTAGATCATATTGTCCCACGTTTTTACCCTAACCCGGAGCATCGACGTGACCAGAAGCAACTAAATGGTTTGAGCTCTTGGATGCTAGAAAGTGGACAATGGCTCACGATGGTGGATATAGGTACGGCATTAAGACTACTAATTTGTCTGAAGTTTTTAATGGCGTTATGAAAGGAGCCCGGGGGATGCCTATTTCAGCAGTTGTTGAGACCTCATTCTATAGGTGTGTGGCATACTTTCAAGATAGACTCACTAAAGCAATTAGTGCTTTAGGGGGAGATCCTAATGGCATCCCATCACCAAATGGCACGCTACAATTCAGTGAGAGAATCGATCGAAGATACCGATACAACTTGAATAAGGCTGGGTTTCATCACGTCACAAGGTTTAACACTACGTCTGTGGGTGTTTATAGTGTGACGACCAGGGTACGTGGTGACAAAGGTGGACACATTCAAGTTGTGAGATAGCGTGATCGAACATGCACTTGTGGCAAATGGATGCAATATCATTACCCTTGTTCGCATGTGCTTGCGTGTTTCAAATCGCAAAATGTCGATGGTATGAGTTATATTCATCTTTTTACAACCTTGCCTCGTACTACAAGATGTGGAGTTGCTCTTTTCATCCAATCCATGACGAGGCCTATTGAAATGTAGATCATATTGTCCCACGTTTTTACCCTAACCCGGAGCATCGACGTGACCAGAAGCAAGGGAGACCCAAGTCAAGGCGACTGAGAAACTCTATGGATTGGCAAGTTACAAAAAAAAAAGAATTGTTGTGGGATTTGCAAGGTAGAAGGTCACATGCGAAGGAGATGTCCAACTCTTAGGCAGTAAGAGTTAATTGTTATTTTTATTATTACTTCTTAAATTAAGTACTTTGAACTTTTAAGTATTGTTGTTTTATTTGAACTTGTAATATATTGAACTTGTAATATATTTAGTGATCAGTGGAGTATGACATCAAATATAGTTGTAGTTGCGGAACTTAAAACGACCAAATGGGTCAAAACAAGTGTTGTTTTGGTATTTTAGTAGAATTAGAGGAGGGGCGACCGCTCCGTTTTATAGCAATTAAAATATGAATAAAACTGAAATAACATTAAAATAAATAGTTCAAATTAGTGATCACATCCCGATCACATAGGATAGAAATACAAGTTCAACAACTCTTACATTAATCAAACAAAAGCAACGAGTAACCACTTCCACGTTACATGAAAAACCCCTTCATGAAAAATCAGATGGGATGAAATCCTTATGGAATAGCTGCAACGCAAATAAATTAATGTCATTGGTTGAACAATCACTCACTCATAGCAGGATCCAAACAATTTTACCTTGAATACATTGGGGAGTGTGATGTTAAGATAATGTGCTTTACGTGAGGGGGAGAAAACAACAACCTAAAAATTACAAAACGACATGATTAGATGGCAATATTAATAATAGGTTCCAGCTGTTGCATTTTTAATACATCATACCTGATGAAGTATCAGAACAGAACCAACTGTTATGTCACTTCCGAACTCACTCTCAGTGAACACCTTATGATGAATTGAAGCACCTATTGTATCCGTAGGATCCGATCAATTATACCTTAATTAGTAAGACAAGACACATACTAATCAGGCTAGAGAACATAAAAAACTCATATTCAAACCTTCAAAGTCACCATAGCGTCACCAAATTCATTTCGTGTAATGGTCTTGACAAAAGCAACGACAACATTAATCCTATCAAATCCATTGATACATCCACCCTTGACAGTATTCAAAGGGGTAGCAGGAATCATACCATCGCCATTGAGCAGTTCAAGTGCGGAGAGCCAAGGACAGCGTTCGAAATCTTTATCCTCCTTGGGATCTTCAATCGCTCTCCTCACATACTCTTGGGTCGGAATCAGAGGTTCCTGAGAGGAAACACTCTGAAAATCGAGGTTTCTCTGGCGCATAGCCAACTGCACGTCACCAGCGGGACCAGGAATCAGACGCTCTGAAGAGGGTTGAGACTGATTTATTTGAGAGAGATGAGAGGGTTGAGGGACAGATGTTTGGCCGGAAAAATGAGGACGGATATTAGAATGACGGGGGAGTCTACGATCCATATTTGAGTTTTGTATGAAGCAGGTTGTAATGAAACTACTCCTTCCTTTTAAAGGGGAATTCAGATTTGATGAAACCGGCATTAGCAGTGCCGAATTTGTAAGTTAAGATAAATCTGGCATTGGCAGTGCCGGATTTGTCAGTGAAGATAAGATCGGCATTGGCAGTGCCGGATTTGAACGTATATTTAGTAATCCGCTTGTATTAAAAAGCCAATTTATTTTGAAAATTATTTTATTAACTCTTAATAAATAATCTTATCGTTTCTCGTTGTATCATGAACATAGTTAAATTGTCATATATTTGTGGTCAAAATACAACAAAAAAGTCAAATGGGACAAACATTTTGAGACGGAGGGGAGGGAGTACAATATTTTAAAAAGGTAAATCAAGACAAATGGGGCGACCGCTCTCTTCCATTCGCGCGTTCACGCAAAGTTACTGGAATTGAGGAGCGATCGCTCTATTAAGAGGGGCGACCGCTCCCACGTCAAAACTGAGCCAATCTTGTAGTACTCCCTCCGTCCCAAAATGTTTGTCCCATTTGACTTTTTTGTTGAACTTTAACCACAAATATATGACAATTTGATTATGTTCATGAAATTCTAAAAATTCCTATTGATTCACCATTAATAATATTATTAACAACAACTTTTAGAATTTCATGAACATGATTAATCTCTCATAAATTTGTGGTCAAAGTTGAACAAAAAACTAACATGGGACAAACATTTTTGGACGGAGGGAGTACTTCCTACTCATATAAAATCTTCAAGTTTATTGCCCTACCGGTGATGCACAGTATTAAAAGTAAGTCAAACCAAAGATGAAATTAACAACGAGTTTGTTACAAACCAAAAATAAAGATGTCTTTGGGACGCACCCCTACTTAAAACCAAGTTTGCATGCCAACAAAGGCATGACGAATTAAAATACAAACCAAAGATGAAATATTATTTATGAGGATCCCCCTCATCAAATTAAAGTACATACCAAAGATGAAATTAACAACGAGTTTTAAAATTCAACAAAAAGCAGTAATCTTCAATATTGTCCACCATAGCTCGAGCCATCTCCCGGTGGTGGTGGCATCCGTCCTAGGATAGTCTGGAGCAACCGAGTCTGCTCCTCCTGCTGATGATCATGTTGTGCCTTCCAAAGATTTTGTTGTGCCCTCCAAGCCTGGGCCGTCTCAATCTCCGCATCCACGCGGACGGATAGATGTCCAAAATCTCCCCTAAGATCGCTAAGCTGACTCTCCACGGAGCCAATCTGCTGTGACAGATAATAAGCAGCCTCGGACGGGTCTGCTCGCCATTCATCCTCCTCCTCCCCATCATCATCATCATCATCATCTCAGCCCGACGTCCCCTAGATGACCCCTCACCCCTCTTTTCATTCTGACATTTAGTGGTGAGGGTAAACTTGTTAATCTTAGGACCTGTTCTAATGTCCTTGTTCACTAACCTGACGTTCAATCCCATTTTCGTTATCAGGGATGTGATCAACAATGGGAAATTGTAGTTGGTATTGGTCATACCCTTAGCAGTGTTCCATATCTCATTACTGATTATTTTCCCGAAATCAATTTTATTTCCTTGAACTATCATGTGCATCAGAAATGCACGTCTTTAATTCACCTCATTAAAATGAGAGGAGGGGAGGATCCTCTCACAAATAAATCTATGAATATACTTCATCCAATTGGCCATGTTTCGAGCCTTTAGAATTACACCCTTCTTCACAGAGTTCGGGTTAATCTCCCCGAAAGTCGGAGTTAGCAAATGCAAATTCTCCTTATAATTTTTTCCAATCCTCTCCATCTCTTTAGTATACTCACACCCATCCTCCTCAATGTCAGAGGCTAACCCGTAATGTTAATTAATCACATCCCTATCATATTTTACCTCCACTCCCCGCACAAATGACTTTCCTGTGTTCCCCCATTCAAAAACATTGGCATAAAATTTTTTAACTAAAAGCCCGGTTCCAAAGTTTAGGGGCTTACTCCCCATCTTTTTCCATTTGTATTGGGTAACATAGTTATCTAGGTACAAGCCATCAAAATCAAATTCCCTCTCCGGGTTGAATGACTTGGTTTTGTATAGCTCAAAGAAATTTTGAGCTTTATACCCAACAAATTTGGAAGCATCAAACGGGGAACCGATGGGAGGGGTGGTAGTGTTGGTGGTAGTGGTCCGTGCTCTTTTAGGCATTATAAATCAAAACTCAAAGATATAGATTGGAAGCTTACTTTGGAGTTGCCCGGAAATTCACCGGAATGTCGTCGGAATGTCGCCGAAAGAATGAGGTCTTCAAAATCAAATGTGTAACCCTCTTAAAAATAGACCTCTAACCTTGAATCTGTGTTTAAAAATGGTTGAATGGTTGATTTTGGGGTTGAAGAAGATTGATTTTGGGGGTTGAAGATTCAAATTTTAGAGAGAGAGAGAAAATGGGGCAGCTGGGTTGGGGGATGAATGTTTGGGAGAGGGGAGGGTTTTTGGGATATACCAGCATTCTTGGGAATTACGAATAGAGAGCGATCGCACAGTTTTAATGGAGCGATCGCGCAAAGTTACTGGAAAAAGAGGGCGATCGCTCGTTATATTGGGGTGATCGCGCAACCTCTTCATTATTTGTTTTTTCAAAAAAAATATATTTAATAACAGAATACGAAATTATTAATACCGGATTACAGTGGGGGCGATCGCCCGATATAAGGGAGCGATCGCTCTCTTGTCCGTCCCTCTTTTTTAAATTTCCAATCAGTTTCTTAACGTTTTCAGTTAGTTTTTTAGAATTTCCATCGGTTTTTAAACGTTTCCAGTCAGTTTTTAACGTTTTCCAGTTAATTTTTCAGAATTTTCAGTTAGTTTTCAAATAGTAATCTTTATTAAAAAAATACATATAGAGTACAAAATTTAACAGAAACTATTAACCGGCAGGTTATAACCGTTTCATTGGACACGTCTATATATATAAGTATGAGAGAAAATTGACCACATCCCGGTCACATAGGATTCCTGTCAACGATAATTAGACGGGGTAAATTCATCAGGAGGATTGTGAATCCTACTCCCTCTCCTCGATATAGGACGACCACTTGATCTAGATTGTTGAGATGAGGATGAGGATGATCCATCGGGATTTTCTGAAAACTGGACACGAGGCAAATGGAAACTAGGCCTAAATCCCGAAATCCCGAATGCCTGCTCAGGAGTCTGTGTATAATTGCTAGAAGAAGGGAAGGAGCTCTGAGGCGGTTGCGTGAAATCAAACTGATTCATCAATTCGGTAAAAGAATTACCCGGTCCTGTCTGAGTGAACTCAAACTGACGCATATCACCGTATTGATCCCCCATCTCTGGCTCATCCTCCAGCTGGTATCCGCCACGTCTACGAACCCGATTCTGCCTCTGTGGCTCCTCTTCAGCAGTATGATCAACCGTTGGAGGGGGAGCTTGGGCTTGCAGTCGTTCCTGCTCACTAATAGCTGTCAATGTGTTACTGATACATTGTTGAGTGTAATTCTGCAGGTCTTCCAAGGATGTGGCATTCTGGCTGCATATGTACATCCCTTGGAGACTTTGAATCTGTTCAAAACAATGAACTAAAATTAATTAATACGGAAAAAATGGTATTTTTTATTGTAAAAATCATTGTATGTAATATGTAACTTACCACACCCTCAAAACCAGTTGCACGTGGCCTGAACCCTAGTCCCTCCACATTAGACGAATTCTGGATGAACGATCGAGTAATACTCCTATACCATCTCAAATAGGGGTGATGGTAACTCATATCCACTTCACCAAACTCTCCATCAACGACATTAAACTCCCGTTCATTCCACTTTTCTATGTGCGGACCATGTTCTTGCATCCAGTTAACGCCTGACCGACCTCGCCGACTAATCTGATGCAGGTCCAAACTAGTGTCGCAGTCATCAGGCACACCTTGGACCATCCCAAATTGTCGCATTACGCGATCTGGAAAGTGCCATTCAACCCTCTCAAAGCAGATGAGGGGCACCTTCGCCCTCCATATTGCTTGTCCCTGAAGGCAGAAATTCGAAACTATCACACCGTTGTATGGCTGCCACACAACCTGATCCTTGTCTAAATATGACAATTGGTCTCGATAGCCTTGCAGGTTATGGGCAGTCACAGAAGTATACGACAATGGGCCATTCCACCTACATATGAAACAATTGACATAAAAAATAATTAGTAAAAAAAAGCGATAAATTACAAAACAGATCATTTACAAAATGAAGTAATTGAAATATACCTGTAACCCACTGGTTGCAATCCATTAAGTGTTATTTCTGCATGTCTCCTAGGTTGTGTACACAACAACCTCTCCCATGCCCAAAGCTATAAAAAAAATTGTCATTACGTACAAAACAGATTAAGTCCACTAGCATAATGTAATCAAATATAATTGACATACATGTACAATGGTCAAGAAGCCACCACACCCTTTCGAATTGTGCTGAGATGCTACACACATCTCCCTATACAAGAAGGCCAACGCTCCACTACCCCAACTGTACTGACCAATATTATTTATTTCCCTAAGAAGTGAGAGGTACATCAACTTCACTAGGTTATCAAACGAGTCGGGCATAATGTATGATCCCAATAACAGGAAAATGTAGGCTCGAGTATATGTCTCAATCATATACTCGGACGCATTATTGGGAAGCTGATCAAAAAGAGGGAAGTGATCTAGAATCCATCTCATAGACACCATTCCACCTTTTTTGATGTCTGCGGGTGAGGGTGCAACCCCAAATAACTCCTCAACAATCTCAACCCATTCCCCCTACTCCTACTAGTTTCTGAACTAGTCACCGCCATTCCGTCTACAGGAAGACCACACAACATACCAATATCCTCTGAGGTGATGGTCATCTCCCCTACAGGTAAGTGAAAAGTGTGGGTCTCTGGACGCCATCTCTCAATCAAAGCCTCAATCAAATGACAATCATATTGTAAATGACCTAATAAATACACTCCATAAAATCCAGTATTCATAAGCTTAGTTTCTATCCTCCAATCAACTCTAGCTGGAAGTTCTGTACCACACCTAGATCTTAAATTGGTTAACTGTTGTCCATCCCAAATATAATTAGATCTATGTGTAGCCTGAGAAGTCAATACATGTGGATCGATTGGCCCAGGATCAATAAATGGTTGTTGTTCATGTGGGTTCATCTGAAACACAAAAAATTAATAGTAATTAAATTTAAATGGGACTTAAGATTTTGCTACATTTAAGCTCACATTTTAAATTTAACACTTAAAAATTAATAATTAAATAGAAAAATTGCAACAAGTTTTTCAAAGTAATTTTAACAAGCACTTTAATTTAAACCTAACTTAAGAAAATCCTAACTAGGCAAAAATTAAATTACAATTGTTTAATTCATTGACAATCAACAATTAAGTACATAAATCATAATAGTTTTAACAACAAATTATATAAAAATGCACAAATAAAAATTATTAGAAAAATTTATATAGCTAAAATTAACAACTCAAAACAAATAAAAAGAAGAAATAAAACTAATCATTCTTAATTTTCTCTCACAACTCTTTCACCTTCTTCTTCTTCTTCTCCTTCTCCTTCTCTTTAATTCTTTCTTTTGCTCACTGCACTATCCTTCTTCTTCCTTCAAATCTTTGAATCTGAAAAATGAAAAAGGAGGGTTTAGTTTTCAAAATTTGAATCCGGAAATGGCATCACCGAAATTCAAATTAAAGCAATCCGAAATTTGCATTTCAAGATTTGAAGATACGCCATTTAGGAGCGATCGCCTCCTAAACCGGCGCGACCGCTCTCTTCTTTTCTCAGAAAATATTAATTTCCTAATTAAATAAGTTTTGCAAAAAAAATAAATAAATAAATAAAGGAATCCGAAATTGGTAACACCGGAGTACAATAGGAGCGATTGCTCCATGCTAGAAGCGCGATCGCTCCCTATTAACAGAAATATTATTTTCGGAAATTCAGTTTTGAAAAAAAAAATATATCAAATCCGAAATTGGTAATTCCGGAATGCATTAATCCGGAATTACAAATTCCGGAATTCAAGTGAAAGTATTAGTTTGGTACTTAAGTTTTTGAAAATGTTATTTTCGTATATAATTTTTTAAAAAGCTATATTTAAAAAAAAATTGAAAAATAACCTGCATATTATATTACGAGGATGGTAGAAGTAATTATTAATGTATATTATTAAAAACATAAAAAAATAAAAATCTAATGCATTCTATCTCTGAATGAGTATTTTTTTAATGGTGTTAATGCTTATTCCATCCGTTCCATTTAAATTTTCACTATTTTCAATGGGCACACAAACACAAAAAAAAACATGATTTATATTCAAAATATTATGAGAAAGAGATTAGTTGTAATTTAAGTGTGTGATGTAGCATCGAACATGGACAAGCATGGGTTATTTTTGATGTTTTTTATTTATTTATTTTCCTTGTCGGATTTTGAGACTTTTAAATAGGGTTAGTTTTGTCTTTATTTTCTTGATATTTTATCTAGGGTATAAATATTTTGTTAGGGTTTGATTGAACACAAGTAAATTAATATTATTTCATAGTTCTAGTTACACTTTGTGAGTTAAAACACTTGAGTCATTGATTTGGCTTCTTTGAAAAATACTCCCTCCCACTCCAGTATGGACTTATTTTTTTTTTGGAATGTCTCACTCCAGTGTGAACTATTCAAAATGACAAATAATATTTACTATTTCACCCACTCATTCTCTCTCCTACTTTATTTTTACACTCACAACATTCTCTCTCTTAACTATTTCTCCCACTCATTTTCTCTCCTATTTAATTTTTCATACTCACAAATACCTCCTCCACCTATTTCTCTCTCCTATTTTTTCTTAATTCTCGTGCTCAAAAAATAGGTCCACAGTGGAGTGAGATGGAGGGAGTATATTATTCATTGAGCAATTTCTTTGGTAAATTTCTCTTAGGCTCCGTTTGTTTGGGCGTAAAACATTTTTCGGAAAATGTTTTCCGAAAAGTAACTCGTTTTACGCCGTTTGGTTAGCCCCCGGAAAATGTTTTTCGGAAAATAACTCGTTTTCCGCTGTTTGGTTGTTTTCCGGAAAATGGAGAAAACGTTTTCCGGAAAATGGAGAAAACGTTTTCCGGAAAACATTTTACGCCCTTCCTAAGTAAAACGACTTACTGACCTTGTCCTAAGTAAAACATTTTTCGAAAAATGGTGTCCCTCATGTACAACTCATATTTCACAAGGTACAACATAATAATAATAATTTAAAAAAATTAAAAAAATTACCCCTACCCCTACCCCTGCTACCCCACCCCCTGCCTACCCCACCACCCCACCCACCCCCACCCCACCCACCCCCTGCCTACCCCACCCCCCCCCCCAAAAAAAAAAAAAAATTTGTAACCGCCCACCCACCCCCTTCCCCCCAAAAAAAAAAAAATTATTTTTTTTTGTAACCGCCCCACCCACCCCTGCATACCCCACCCCCCACTCACCCCCCTCCCAAAAAAAAATAAATTTGTAATTGCCCCATCCACCCCCTGCCTACCCAATCCCACCCCCAATTTTATTTTATTTTTTTGGGGAGGGGGGAAGAGGCGATTACAAAAAAAAAAAAAAATTGGGGTGGGGGTGGGTGGGGCGGTTACAAAAAAAAAAATTGGGGGGGTGGGGGGTGGGGTAGGCAGGGGGTGGGTGGGGCGGTTACAAAAAAAAAAATTTTAATAAAACATTTTACGCCCTTTCGAAAAATATTTTCTTACCAAACACCCGAAAACATTTTACACCCTTCCTCCGTAAAACATTTTACGCTCTACATCCGTAAAACATTTTACAGGAAAACATTTTACAGAAAAACATTTTCCGAAAAACGTTTTCCTAAAAATGTTTTAAATCGAAATAAACGAAGCCTTATTTTGTTGATTTTTGCCGCGACCGTGTATGAGTATGACAAATTGAATATGTAAAATATAATAGTTGTAATAATAAACTTTTATCATATCAAAAAAAGAAATGAAGTTCTAAATAGGATGTCTATTTAAAATAATTAAAATGAGATATAGAGGAGTATAAAGCAAAACATCAATCATACTCCCTCCGTCTCATTTTGAAGCTTCACCTTTTATTTAAATGAGTGTTTCATTAAAAGTTTCATCTTTTTTTAAATGGTAAAAAATAGGGGTTACACTTGTCAACTTCACTCACTTCTTCCTCTCATATACTCCCTCCGTCCCACTATAGTTGACACCCAAGGGGTGGGTTCAAAAACCAAGGAAAAAGAATAAAATAAAAAAAATGTGTGGTGGAAAATGAAGAGAGAGAATGAGTGGGGTAAATAGTAGTGTTGGTTGAATAAATATGTGGTAGAAAATGAAGAGAGAGAATGAGTGGTGGGGTAGAGTGAATATAAAAATATAAAAACTTGGTTATTTTTGGAAGGTGTCAAGTATAGTGGGACGACTCAAAATGGAAAGAAGTGTCAAGTATAGTGGGACGGAGGGAGTACTTAAATTGTGGACCCTACTTGTCATACATACTAACTTTTTCTCTTCACAAATTTAAATTAAGGGTCTCACATGTTATATCTACTCACTTCTTTTCTCTCACAATTCTTCTCTCACTCATCATTTTTTTTTTATTTGTGTATTTTCACCAAAATGGTGAAGCTTCCGATAAGACGGAAGGAGTAAGTCGTAACCAATGGCCCGAATTTAAGAACTAGATTTGGCTGACATAGCTGAATACTGCCAACTCCATTGCTGTCCATTGCAGTTATCGCACATGACTTCACCATAATTTTATTTTTATTTTAGATTATGGAATTTTTGCCGACATAACAGGAAATAGATTAGGAAAATCTATACTATATTAAAAGGAAGCAATATTAAAAGGAAGCAAGTGGTAAATTTTTCAATAATAAAGGGCAAATCTGACAATTTTCATCCTTTGAATAAAACAAACACTTCACAATTTTTATGGCTTTTCCATTTATTTTTTAAAGTTGCTTTTCCTCTCAAAAGTGTCAACATCAAAGGGCAAAATAGTTCACACATTGTTTCATTAAGGACAACCAAGTCTTTCAACTTTAGGATATAGTTGTAATATTCATAAAATCTTAAGACTTTTACAAAAAACGTTTTTTAGGTCTTTTAACAAAGGTTTTATTTCAAGACTTAAAAAAAAGATTTATTTTATAAATATATTTCAAAAAATTGACCTATAAATATTAAAAATTCATAAATTATTACTTTATTTATTTTATCCAAAAAAGTAATTCAAATAGATGTTGTATTACTATTCCTATATTCAAGTTAAAAAAATTATAATTTAATAATTTATTTATTTTAAGTTTATTTTAAAAACCATTTTGTTTTAAGTTGTTTAATTAAACCTTTTTTACAATTTTGTATACTACCCATCTAAATAATAAATTATTTTTTATTTTTTTGAAATGATAATTTTTAGTCAAATCTAAAAATTATTATTACAAAAAAAATTCAATTTAGTGTTTTTTTATTTTAACTGTGTACGAATTTTATTTTAAAAATACGCCAAAAAATATGGCATGAAAAAAGTGGAATATAAATATTGTGTATTTTTTATATAACGTGTATTATATGTATCATAGTCAAAATTACATACGTAAAAGTATAGAAAAAATATAATAAATATATATAGGTAAATTATGAATATTAATTATACATTTACATAATGTTTTAGAAGTATAATATATTTATAAAAATATGCCTTAACTCTAACGTGGAAAGAAAGAAAGAAAAAAAATCAAACGTGGATGTAAAAAATAACAATCTTTATTGTTTTTCTAAAAAATGAAAATTAATTATACATTTTGGGACGGAGGAAATAGTACAACTATATTAATCTATATACATAAATCTTAAAATATTATATAACAATAACATTAATGAAATATGTAAAAATCAAACGTGGATGTAGAAGTTGAATACGGCTCAAGAACAAAATAACTTATCAAAAATCGAAATTGATGATACTTGAAAGTTTCATGTAATTTTTTTGTTTGGAGAATTACTAGAGTCCAGAGTTCTGAATTGCAGTTGAAGAGAAAGATTGGGAGACTTAGAACTAGGATAGATTATGCTTTTTCAATCGTTGGCGAAAACTAAGTGACACTGTGGGTAAATTACTTCCCTTAATCGCATGTTTCTTAACTAAAATTACGCACATATCACGTTCAATACACAATAACTATGTTTTACATCAAAAATATGTCTTTCCATAGCAATGAAAAACGGACGCCGAACGTGAGTATTATTGAATAGAACGGAAATTTACGTATAAAACGCTTTTTGTACAAACTAACTATGCTTTAAATATAGATTTATTTTAGTGATCTTCAATCTGATATTTGCACCGATATTATAGTTTTCAAATAAGTGTTTTACAATGTATACAAACATCTCTATTTTTTGTTGTATTTTTGTGAATTTTTGTTTTTGTTTTTTGTGTTAGTAGATGTCCGTGCATCGCACGGGAGTAACACTAGTAATATTTACAACTAGCAACTAGTATAATTCTTAATTTAGACCAACTTTTAAGGGGTAATTTTTTATTTTATAGTCAAGCACAGAGCAATTGTTTTAAAACCAACTTTTAAAAGTGATAAAAGAGTTGAAATGAGGAAGGTAGCAAAAAAAGAAGATTCTGATTTTGTCTATTTGAAAAAGAAAACGAAAAAAATAGAAGAAGAGTCAAATGAGAAGATTGTTCAGAAAGTAAATATTGATGATATTACTAAAAAGTTGTTGACAAAGAGTCTGATGTACCGCCTTTGTTTCTAGCAAAAGAAACTGAAACAACAAAGACAATTGATAAAAGGAGCAAAGCTATGTATAAAGAGTTGTGTGGTCGTCTCAATAAGTAGTAAGTAACACTTACTTTATTCTTATAATAAATATTTAAAAATTTCTCATATATGTTTTTTTTTTCAGTGATTTCAAATGGCAGAATGAAACAAATCATATTTGCATTAATGATCTGTTTGTGAAAACTGACATATGACAAAATGACTGAATCTACTGTATGTTAATTTTTTTATTTAGTCATATAGTTTCTTAAATCAACATTTATATGTTTTATATCAAAAGGTTTTATAATGAGATTACATTTGTGGATTGATAGATATTTGATGCATATCTTTCGATTTTAAAAGAAAGACATGACAATAGCCCTCTGATTTCTGGTAGTCAGAAATTAATGGTTGGGTACTTGACAAGTTTTTCAATGGTAAATATTATTGACTCTAAATTGTTTACTAACTTCTTTTTGTTAGACTTTATTAACATTTAAAATTTATTCCTATCCAGAGTTTTTTGAGAAAAAAGAACAGTGATGATATTGCAAGAATTGTTGACAAGGTTCTATTGAAGTTGGCCAAATAAGAAGTCAAATACATTCTTATGCCAGTACACACTGCAGCAAACGAGCATCCTAATGCTAGGACAGTTGATCATTGGACATTGCTCGTCTTGGCTACGAAAACTGGAAAGTACTCATTTTATAATTCAATGCATCCGAGAACAGGAAAAGACAGCTATATTATTAATGACAGAAAAATGGTATGTTCTTAACAAAAAAAACTCTTAATTTTCTATTTGACTGATTATTCTATTTTCTTTTCAATTTCTATTTGTCTGATTGTTCTATTTTCTTTTTTTGATTCAGTTTGATTATGCAAAAAGTGTATTATCCGGTAAAGACAAAGATTTGCCTGAAAAAGAAATTGAAAAGCCAAAATTCAACAAGGTTAAGTGGACTCCACAACAAAGATATGGAAGTCTTGATTTTGGAATTCATGTATTGATAGCTGCCCAGGATATCTTCGAGAAAGGAGTAGTGAGCAAAAGTTATGATGATGGTGCTGCCACTATGTATAGGGCAAAAATGTTTCATGACTTCTTGAACCATAAAAACAATGTATATCGTATTTAGTTTGGTTGTTCAAACAGTAGGATATGGTTATGTGTTTCCCTTATTGTTTTTTAGTGTATGATACAGTATATAAGAATTAGCAGGTGTTTTATATAAGACCTGTTTAAACATTGAAATTATTAACTGTGTTTTAAAAAAGTCTTATAAGTAACATATAAGACTTATTAAAGGCAGAAATTGAAAAAACCCAATTGCATTGGGATTATTAGTTGTGTTTTAATAAGTTATATAAGTAACAAATAAGACCTATAATTTTTATCATTTTGAGCCTATGAATATCTTATATCTAACATATAAGACATATGAGTATGAAAAAACAAAGTGAATCAATTTTCTATACAAATTATTTTGGTCTTATAAGTTATATATAAGACCTATTTGAACATTGGGATTATTAACTGTGTTTAAAAAAGTCTTATAAGTAGCATATAAGACTTATTAAAGGTTGAAATTGAAAAAATTCAATTGCATTGTGTTTGTAACATGTCTTATATATAAGGTATAAAACATTCAAAATATCACATTCAGCCACAAATCCTTAACAAGCCTGCATAAAAACTGTCTTGTATATAAATCGAAATAATAATAATCCAATAAAAATCCATTTAGACCCTCGAGTATAATCAAATAATTGAATGTATGAAATGAAGAACAATGTCTAATGAAAAGCCTATAGTTCTAACTGCAAAGGTTCTTTGCATGTCCTTTTATTGTGATATCATAATTTCCCACAACGTGAGCATGTTATCTTCCTTTTTTTTACAACCTTTCCTTTAGAAGGAAACTGAGTCTTCCTTGGCCTACCTGGAGGACGTTTAGTTGCAGGAGGAAGTATGACAACTTTTTTAGCAACCACACGTTTACCAAATGAAGGAACAAAAGGAATAGAAAGCGCATAACACTGCTTGTAGTGACTTGTGTATAAATAAGGCTCAATAAATGGTAAGACACCTTCTCTTGTCCTTGACAAAGCTGCAATGGCATGAATGCATGAAAAACCTTCATGCTGCCACTTCCCACGTGTGCATTTGGACTGCTGAATATCAACTAACATGGATGTTTCAGAGTGAACTTCAAACAAATGTTCATTTGAAGGAAAGATAGTTCATGACTTACCATACTCGAACCTTTCTTTGTATTTCTTCTCCATCAATGGACATGATTTTGTATTCCAACTCAGAGATTCCTGTCTGCGCTTGAACATTCTCTCTATCACCTTCAAATGGATTTGATCAATTAATTCCAAAACTGGAAGCCCCTTAATAGTCTTTTACCTGCGAGTTAAAAGTCTCTGCAGCATTTGAGCACATCTTACCATAGCGCTTCCCCGGAAAATAAGCACTCGCAAAGTTGGCAACCAGAAGAGCATCCATAAATTCTTGAACATTAGTACCACATTCTTTCTTCATTTCACTCAAATAAAATTGAAAAAGATCACGCGTTGGAGCTAACGAACACTGAGAATTTTATGAAGCATATTTGAGCGAATCTCTATTGAACATCCTTTCAGTTTGTCCCTCAGATTGTTCCTCAAATGAAACATACAAAATGAATGCGCTGCAGAGGGCATAATATCCTTAACTGCTTTGATGATCCCTTGATGTCGATCTGAAATGAATGTCATTGTCCTTTCATTTATGTGAGGTTTCAGATTGTCAAGAAACCATGTCCAATTTTCTATATTCTCAGAGCCTACAATTGAAAAAGCAACATGGAAAGCCTAACAATCATAAAAGAATTTAAATAATAAATATAATTTCAACTAAAAAAACATAAATAAATTTATGTCCTATAACTAAGGTAAAAGACAAGTTTCATACCATTATTCCCATCCTTTGTTGTTGCTGCTGCAAAGAGTACCTTTGTACTTTTCATAAAAAAATGTTCCATCAAGAAATAACATAGGTCGACAGAATTTAAATCCATGTAGACATGCACCAAATGCAACAAAACAACGCTCAAAACGAGACGTCTCATGATCATAATCAATCTTAAATTGAAAACATGGGACTAACTCTTTTACTTTATCAAAGTAATCTCTCATATTGTCATATGCTAAACCTGCGTCACCAAACACAGCTTCCTTTGCCTTCTCAACGCCTGTAACGACCCCAACCCTAGGCACTAATTTTAAATATTATATTATATGCTTCAAATATTTATGTTAACTTATGTGTTCAATTATGTCTTTAAATTCTTAAATTAAGATAAATTGGGTGAGAAGTAAATTTAGAATCTTTTATGAAACTATTAGACATTAAATAAAGAAACTTGGAGAAATAATAAAAATGGGAATATGCTAAATAGTACAAGGAGGTAATTGGGTAGGATGAATTATTTAAGATAAGGAATTATTTTTAAAATGAGTTAGGGTGAAAGCCTTGGTTTATTTTTGAAGGGGGGGCCAATTGTATTACTCCCTCCTATGCATGCCAAGTGTCCCCTCTCCTCTCCCCCATACACCCTCCATCCGGCCCCCCCCTCCTCAATCACTCTCCTCACTTTTCCCCTACTCCCTCTTACTTCCTCCCTCACTCTTCTTCATCTTTCTTTCTTATCATTCTCCATGGGAGAACCCTAGTGGAAGCTCTCAACCCAAGCTTTGAAGCCAAGCTATTCTTCCACCATTTTCAAGTCCAAGGGTAGTTTTGAAGATGGATCATCTAGGAGAGTCCATCAAGTGAGAAAGATCAACCTTCCATATTGAAACCCTAAGGTGAGTTATTATGACTTCCTTTCTTTGTATGCTCATCAATGATTGGATGTTGTGATTGTTATTGTAATGGTTGTTAATGCTTTAGAATTCTTCTTGAAAGTTGAAGGATTGATTTATGAAATGGGTGGAGTTAAATTAGGAGATTTAGCTTGAAATGAGATAATGAAATGGTTGGGAACTCTAAAGAGTTGAGTGCTTGGTTAATGATATGGAAAGAGGTTAATGTTCTTGGAAGATGATCTAGGATATAATAAATGGATGGAGATAGATTAATGGGATAAACTTGAATGAAGTAGTGAATTGGGTGGAAGACTTGGTGATAAATAATCTAGATTTACATGATCTTGGGTTTAGATGATTTAAGATGAGTTATGTAAGGTTAGAATCCTCCTTGGTGTTCTTAAGATTAGGGTGGATGAAAAGAAAAGGAATTGAAGTTAAGAAAAAAAAGTTAGAAATAAATTTGAGCTGGAAATCGCCTTGGGCGGTCGCCCATGGGGCTTGGGCGGCCACCCATCACACCAGAAATCACATTTGCTTGAAAACCCTCTTGGGCGGTCGCCCAAGAGGTTTGGGCGGTCGCCCAAGACCCCAGAAACTTGAATTCAAATCTGAACCAGAAATTGTGTGGTAACCTTGTTTGGTCCCTTATAGATTGTGACTCCCACTTAGTAAATTGAGCTTGAACCTTCATAGAGGCTTTGTCTTATTGTATAATGAAAATGTAGGAATGGTTTAAGATTCATAGTGGCCTTACTTACTCCATATCTTTGGTGAGTAGTTTGCAATAGAGTAAAAGCTATAGGTTTCACTATTGAGTTAATTGGTAATAGGTATGTATCACTTGTGGCATTGTGTCCAAGTTATGGAATTATTGATATTATGGTTATCTTAATATCCTAAAGTATGGACTATTTGGCAAGTTGTTATGTGGTATCCCATTGTGTGGATTATGTGTTATATGGTGGTGTGACATCCCAATTGTGGATTATGTGGCATGTTGATTATATTGTTATCCCAATATGTGGATATGTTTATTATGTGGTTGTATGGTTATCCCAATTGTGGATTTATTTGTTATCATTCATATTTATTGATGATACTATGCATAGTGTATTACTTAAATGTTGCATTATGGTATTGATTGGCATGAGTATACATTACCATGTTGTTATATTGTTATCCCGTTTTGTGGATTATCTCAAGTATCTATCATGTGCTTGAGCGTGTTTATGTTCGGGTGGGTATGATGGATTTCAATCAATTATTGATTTGTTCAATAAGTGATTGAAGGTTCGTCATACCGTGACCCTTCCCCACTCGCGGCCACGGAGTGGGCCGTGCTAACGATCGTATTGACCCAAAAAGCTTTACGCACTGTTGCGATCGTTGTAAGGAGGGACGATATTATTGTTGGATACTCTAATATAGGTATCCTTTCTTATATGGATGGTCCTGGGGTATGAGTCCTATAAGAGGTGAATGTCGGAGGCAATTCACCAAAGAGTGGAGTTTTACTCCCACGTTGTACGACTTATTGTTCGGTACGGGAAAAGGTAAACCGAGGTAACGTAATGTGTTTACTGCTTTCATAATGTGTTATGTGCTACCATGCTATGTGTTGCATCTTGTTTGGCATCTTGCTGCATTCATAATAGCTCATTGAGATTTATTCTCACCCCTCTCCCTTTACTGTTTTAGATTTCGAGACAGGTGGACCGACCAAGTAAGGGCGGAAAGGAGTTTAGAAGTGGTATTTTGGGAATTGTCGGGTTATGTATAGGTTGGTATAGAAAGTGTACGTTGGTATAATTCATTTGTGGAATTGTATTTATAAATCTTTACTTTATGTTATAACCGAGGCCCTTTTGTAATTAAAACCGTTTCTTACTTTCTAAGTTAGTCAATTATTTCCCCGTTGTGAAAAGGTGTAGACTTATTTTGAAAATGGTCATAATACTTATATTTATTTTGGAAGTTTAAATAAAGATTTTTAAAAAGTTTTTGATATTTGGGGTTAGTTTGAGGACGCTCCAGCTCGGGACACGTGTAGGTTCCGGGTCGGGGTCCTCACAGGTTAATATCGAGCTCGGTTAGAGTTCTCGGGTAGAGTCTAGCTGAGTGAGAGTGTGTGATAACTGACGTCGAGAGTTTAATGCAGGAATTTGTTCAAAGACAGAAAATGATATTGACCAACCAAGGAATCAAGGAAAGGTGAGTTTTGGAAAGATAGATTTCCCCACCATCATTTGAGGTATTTTACCTGTCTCAGGAGTTAGGATTCATACTTTTATAAATCCTCGTTCATACGCTCTCTTGTGGCATTACATTTCATCTTTTATTTGCATAATTGGCCTAAGAGTTGCCTTATGTGTTGGAGGTTCTACTCCGATGGGGTCGTACCTCGAATCATCCTTAATTATCTTGGTAATTGTGATTAAGTGGGCATGTATTGCCGGTGGATTTGGGCGAGTTACCTATCCGTGAATCATCGTTATGTTAACCTGAATTATTTGAGTAGTTGTTGTGTTTGAGGAGGACTGTCGCAAGAAGCGAGTCTCCTTATCTATGTTTGATTTGCCTCCGTGTGTGGTAGAGGCGGATGAGTCATTATTTGCTATTTTATCATATATGCATAAATGTCGAAAGTATGGCCTAAGGAATGTGAAGATTATTTGGGTTGTGTGTTATCTTTGATTTAAAGGAACCTTGAGTTATCTCATGTACGGTAGTAAATGAATTTGTGAACTCTTAGTTGAGGATAGGTATATGGTCTAATTAAGAGTGATTTATGGTTGTGTAACTTGCGTGAGTATTCTTACATTGGTGTCTCGTGGGGAGACTAGATATATGAGACTAGTATTGAAAGTGATAGTCTAAGTGGGATTATATGAGTTATAAATATCGCGAGTACGAGATCTTATAGAACTAATATGTCTCTGCCTTATGTGCTATTAGTTGACTAAGTGGTGTTTTCTATGTAAGTTTCAAATTGGGTTTCATCAGGTATCATACCCGGATATTGAGATTTTGAGTTGCTATAAAGTACTATTTTGGTATTCGGATTCCTAGATAGAGGACACTAATTGGGATGATGGACTTGATGATTCATCTTGGGGAAGTAATTGATAAAGAAGATAATTAGTTTAGCGACTCTTCGTAAGGATAAATTAGTACTATATTTAGAAAAGATGATACTTGGTGGATAATTGTAGATTATGGAGATCTCAAATTAGTAACTGTGAGGAATAAGTATTCGTTATCACTTGTTGATGATTTGTATGACTGATTTTAGAAACTAGTAGGATACTCAATGGTTATTAGTTGAATTTTTCGAGTGTTACAATTACAGTGAAAATTTGTTCTGAGGATATACTTAAGACAACAATTGTATTTAATATGACCGTTTTGATTTGTGGATTGTGTATTAGTCATGGGAAAGTAAATAGAGTAAATGCGAAGAAGTATAATAGATGTAATTATTGGTGACTTGTAGGATCAACTTCAGGAATTGGTAAAATATGTGTATGGGTTGTTTTGAGAGATGATTATCATTAGTGGAGAAAATAAAATGAGGATAAATCTTATTGGAAGGCGGGATACTTTAGGATGATTATACCCTATGTAATCGACTTAGTTGCGTGACTCATATGAGGAATTAGTGTGATGTTTGGTAGGTATGGGCGTTATGTGAATTTTGAGTTGTTGATGGTTATCGAGAGGTAAGTTAGTTACAGTACTATTGAGGTGTAATCGCAATTTGAGGATGATTTACCTAGTTTATAATCTTAATGATTGTTTTAGTGTTATTTATCGGGATAGTATCAGTATTGCAAGATTTTGTTTTCTTATAAAGAATTTAACTAAGTATAAATATTAGGAGTGGTGGCTATACTATAAATAGAGGTCGAACAAGAATATCATGTTAAAAAAAAAAAAAAAATTGTTTTAAATGTGTTTTAGAACTTGGGATTTTATATTGTACATCTGTGTGAGTATTTGTGCCCTTCGGGGATAGTATGATTTAATAAGGTCAGTAAACCATTTTTGTGTAAATTAAAATCTGTGAGTAATTTGACTATCTACCGCTGGTATGGGACGGTTGTAGATAATTAAATCACTCGAGTTATTTTTGTTAGCTTATCAATCCTTTGAAATTTCTGAGTGGTTTAGTTAATTAAAACTGGTATGGGCCGGTTTTAAAGAAGTAAACCATTCGGGTCTCTTTGGATCTCTTCTTATGTTATCATTTGAAATTCTGAAAAATGTTGTAAATTTTCGAAAGACATGTTACTTTAAAGTTATAGTTCGTACAGAAGCAAGTAGAAAAGCAACCTAGTTCCCCTATAGTGATTAATTGTATTAAAAGTTTTGATCCGAGAAATAATTGATAAATTGTGGAGTTATTAATGTGGAAGTCGCAGTAGACTCGGTTGTTGTTATGGAGTTGGATCGGCTCCGTTGTGGGCGACCAACCATTCAATTTGAATATTGAATTGTCACTAGTCCTGAACATAATTGGAACATTGAATGGTGATAATAGAATGTTGTCGTTAGAAGATTAATTAAAATATTTAGAGTTCTAGATTGAACTTGAGAGTATTATCACTATAAAATTTTTGATTAAGTTACCTTGGAAGTAAAAAGTAGTATGTTGTTTTGTTTATAGAAAGTTGATTGTATTTTCCACTCATTGTATATGTTTATAAGTGATACAATTCTTTGATCAAGTCCTCACATATGTTAGGGGATCGTTTAGTTGTATGAACCCCTAGTATTAAATGGATTGGATAGACCTCATTTGAGAAAGTCCTTTTGGAATGTAGGAATGTTATTGAGTTTAACCTTGTGAAAATTGAGGAATCATTACGTATTGTTGAGGATATGCTACGGGCATGTACAATGGATTTTGGTAGTCGATAGGTCGTATGATTACCAGTGGTTGGATGCGTATGATAGCAGTTATTATTCTAACTTTGAGATAAAACCGTATGAGGCGTTGTTAGGGAAGAAAATATCGATCTCTAATTTGTTGGGTTGAGATTAGAGAAGCAAGGCCTAAGGTAGATTGGCGCCAAAATTTGTTAATCCATTTGAAGTTTTAGAAAGGGTTGGTGATTTTGCTTATAGACTGACTTGGAGCAGCTTATAGAGTAATTGAAGTTTTAAATGTAATATCGTAATGTATTGGGTAACATAAGGTGTAATACTTTTCATTTAATATACTTTCTTTGAGGTTGTGAAAATTCGGGTTAGCGATAATGGTATGGTATTCTCGGCGTATTGAGTTGTTATATCACATTATTAATGAAATTTGAATTTTGGAAAGAATCATAGCATTGATGAGACTGATTGGGAATTGAAGTCTTAGAGTATTTAAGTTGTGAAAATGTATAGTAGAATCATGCCTTTGAGAAGCCTAATTGAAAATGTTAAGTTAGAATGTGTGAAAGGTAACCTTTGCTATTTGAACCTTAGGGTAAGTGACAGTCAAATTCGGGACGAATTTTCTTTAAGGGGGAGTGAGTGTAACGACCCCAACCCTAGGCACTAATTTTAAATATTATATTATATGCTTCAAATATTTATGTTAACTTATGTGTTCAATTATGTCTTTAAATTCTTAAATTAAGATAAATTGGGTGAGAAGTAAATTTAGAATCTTTTATGAAACTATTAGACATTAAATAAAGAAACTTGGAGAAATAATAAAAATGGGAATATGCTAAATAGTACAAGGAGGTAATTGGGTAGGATGAATTATTTAAGATAAGGATTTATTTTTAAAATGAGTTAGGGTGAAAGCCTTGGTTTAATTTTGAAGGGGGGCCAATTGTATTACTCCCTCCTATGCATGCCAAGTGTCCCCTCTCCTCTCCCCCATACACCCTCCATCCGGCCCCCCCCCCCTCAATCACTCTCCTCACTTTTCCCCTACTCCCTCTTACCTCCTCCCTCACTCTTCTTCATCTTTCTTTCTTATCATTCTCCATGGGAGAACCCTAGTGGAAGCTCTCAACCCAAGCTTTGAAGCCAAGCTATTCTTCCACCATTTTCAAGTCCAAGGGTAGTTTTGAAGATGGATCATCTAGGAGAGTCCATCAAGTGAGAAAGATCAACCTTCCATATTGAAACCCTAAGGTGAGTTATTATGACTTCCTTTCTTTGTATGCTCATCAATGATTGGATGTTGTGATTGTTATTGTAATGGTTGTTAATGCTTTAGGATTCTTCTTGAAAGTTGAAGAATTGATTTATGAAATGGGTGGAGTTAAATTAGGAGATTTAGCTTGAAATGAGATAATGAAATGGTTGGGAACTCTAAAGAGTTGAGTGCTTGGTTAATGATATGGAAAGAGGTTAATGTTCTTGGAAGATGATCTAGGATATAATAAATGGATGGAGATAGATTAATGGGATGAACTTGAATGAAGTAGTGAATTGGGTGGAAGACTTGGTGATAAATAATCTAGATTTACATGATCTTGGGTTTAGATGATTTAAGATGAGTTATGTAAGGTTAGAATCCTCCTTGGTGTTCTTAAGATTAGGGTGGATGAAAAGAAAAGGAATTGAAGTTAAGAAGAAAAAGTTAGAAATAAATTTGAGCTGGAAATCGCCTTGGGCGGTCGCCCATGGGGGCTTGGGCGGCCGCCCATCACACCAGAAATCACATTTGCTTGAAAACCCTCTTGGGCGGTCGCCCAAGAGGTTTGGGCGGTCGCCCAAGACCCCAGAAACTTGAATTCAAATCTGAACCAGAATTTGTGTAGTAACCTTGTTTGGTCCCTTATAGATTGTGACTCCCACTTAGTAAATTGAGCTTGAACCTTCATAGAGGCTTTGTCTTATTGTATAATGAAAATGTAAGAATGGTTTACGATTCATAGTGGCCTTACTTACTCCATATCTTTGGTGAGTAGTTTGCAATAGAGTAAAAGCTATAGGTTCCACTATTGAGTTAATTGGTAATGGGTATGTATCACTTGTGGCATTGTGTCCAAGTTATGGAATTATTGATATTATGGTTATCTTAATATCCTAAAGTATGGACTATTTGGCAAGTTGTTATGTGGTATCCCATTGTGTGGATTATGTGTTATATGGTGGTGTGACATCCCAATTGTGGATTATGTGGCATGTTGATTATATTGTTATCCCAATATGTGGATATGTTTATTATGTGGTTGTATGGTTATCCCAATTGTGGATTTATTTGTTATCATTCATATTTATTGATGATACTATGCATAGTGTATTACTTAAATGTTGCATTATGGTATTGATTGGCATGAGTATACATTACCATGTTGTTATATTGTTATCCCGTTTTGTGGATTATCTCAAGTATCTATCATGTGCTTGAGCGTGTTTATGTTCGGGTGGGTATGATGGATTTCAATCAATTATTGATTTGTTCAATAAGTGATTGAAGGTTCGTCATACCGGTGACCCTTCCCCACTCTGTGGCCACGGAGTGGGGCTGTGCTAACGACTGTATTGACCCAAAAAGCTTTACAGACCTGTTGCGATCGTTGTAAGGAGGGACGATATTATTGTTGGATACTCTAATATAGGTATCCTTTCTTATATGGATGGTCTGGGGTATGAGTCCTATAAGAGGTGAATGTGCTGGAGGCAATTCACCAAAGAGTGGAGTTTTACTCCCACGTTGTACGACTTATTGTTCAGACGGGAAAAGGTAAACTGAGGTAACGTAATGTGTTTACCGCTTTCATAATGTGTTATGTGCTACCATGCTATGTGTTGCATCTTGTTTGGCATCTTGCTGCATTCATAATAGCTCATTGAGATTTATTCTCACCCCTCTCCCTTTACTGTTTTAGATTTCGAGACAGGTGGACCGACCAAGTAAGGGCGGAAAGGAGTTTAGAAGTGGTATTTTGGGAATTGTCGGGTTATGTATAGGTTGGTATAGAAAGTGTACGTTGGTATAATTCATTTGTGGAATTGTATTTATAAATCTTTACTTTATGTTATAACCGAGGCCCTTTTGTAATTAAAACCGTTTCTTACTTTCTAAGTTAGTCAATTATTTCCCCGTTGTGAAAAGGTGTAGACTTATTTTGAAAATGGTCATAATACTTATATTTATTTTGGAAGTTTAAATAAAGATTTTTAAAAAGTTTTTGATATTTGGGGTTAGTTTGAGGACGCTCCAGCTCGGGACACGTGTAGGTTCCGGGTCGGGGTCCTCACAACGCCTCTCCAAATTTATTTGTATGACACTTCAAGTCCATAATCCTTCCTAAGATCATTAACAACATCCTTTGGCCTAATAGATGGATTACTTCTAACATCATCAATTAAAACACTTACAATTACACCCGAATTCAACATTTGCCCTTGTCCAAACAAATTATTAACAATATCTATGCATGTATGGTTCGGAACATACGTCCTAATATAGAGAAATCCATTAACCTTTTCAACTGATGCGTGAATCCTCCAAGGACAACCTTTGTCCACTTTATGTCTACACTGAGCACTAACACGCTTTCTGTCATTTTTCAGATATTCAAATTCAAATCCAACTTCTGTAGCAAACTTACAAAATGCATTTCTAAACTCTGGACAACCCCCTTCAAATATCTGACCAACCTTTTGAATTACAGTTGCCCATTTTGTACTTTTTAGCACCTTCTCTTTATGACGGAAAAAGTTAACATCAACATGGTTCCTACTACTACTACTACTACTACTACTACTAAACTCAATATCACCATATTCAATACAACAATGACCAACAGACTTAGATGATTCAGCTCCCCCATCATCTATACTATATTAAAAGCAAGAAAGTGGCCAAAATGAAAATTTAGAGCCTAAAAATGTCACATCAAGGGGCTAAAAA
Organism: Adenophora triphylla var. japonica; assembly: GCA_022495995.1. Taxonomy (NCBI): domain Eukaryota; kingdom Viridiplantae; phylum Streptophyta; class Magnoliopsida; order Asterales; family Campanulaceae; genus Adenophora; species Adenophora triphylla. The sequence goes on from JAFEMH010002694.1 coordinate 165,273, forward strand.
TGGAAATTGATTCAACACATGATTTTAGCAAATGATTTTGGTAAATGGTTTTGAAACATGGGTGAAGAGAAAGTGAAAAAATGATCTATACTACTCACACTCTTTAAAAACTTTGGGAAATGTGCAAAAAAAAAATTTTTTTCATTAATTAATCAACACTAGGTGTCTAGACTAGGTTGCAATATTTGAATGTTTTCTAATTATTTCTTTAAAAAATAATTGTTTAGAGAGCTTTAAAATTTATTATTTTCAATTCAAAAAAATTAAAAAAAAATACCTCATTTTTAGTCTAATAAACTCATTAAACAGTTATAATCTAAATATATATTCTTAAATTTTAGACTAAATTTATTGTTTTCTAATTATTAATTAATAACAGTTTTTTTGTATTAACGATAATTTTTAAATTAGATGTGGATATTTAATTTTTTTTTTCACTTTTAGTCTAAAATTTAAAAATATACTTCCTCTGTCCCATTAATAACTTTACTTTTTACCCAAAATGGCGTCCCATTAGAAGCTTCACCTTTCATTTTTTGGCAAAGAATCTTTACTATTTTCTCCACTCATTCTCTCTCCTATTTCACTATTACACTCACAACACTTTTCAAATTTACTATTTCCTCCACTCATTCTCTCTCCTATTTTACTATTACACTCACAACATTTTCTCAACCTTTAATTTGCGTGTCGGAGCCAAAATGGTGAAGTTATTATTGGTACGGAGGGAGTATATATTTAGATTATAACTACTTTTCTTATGTTTTCGAGACAGATGATCATTAGTTAGACATATTTTTTATTTTACTTTTGTCAAAAAAGAAGAAGATTTTTTTTTTTTTAAATAAAAAATTGAAAAATGTGGAGATAATATAGGTGACTATAGCAAGGGCCGAGGGGGGTAAGGTAAGTTTTGGAGGCAAAAATTGTATACTTTTTATTTAAAAAATAAATTCATTATGTTATGTAGTAATTACTATTAATGCATGTTCGTAGGCTTATAGATCCGGATTATTGGGCTTAATAGTTGAAAATCTCATTTTGCTTTAAAAAAATACCGCTACTACTATAAATAATAATCTTTTATTTTTTCAAAAAAAAAAAGTATATGAATTTTTACTTTCAAAAAATAAATATGAATGATTGAAAAAGTAAAAGAAAAATGTTCAGGATTTCAAATTTAAGCAAATATGATGATTGAGATTTATTCATTTATTCATTTGTTTGAAGCAAGAAGATAATTTAATTGAAAAAAAAAAGTAAGGAGATAATTGTTCTTTTTAATAAAAGTCATACAACTAACATGGTGATAAGTGTCTGCCTTATGATGACATTTTTTTTTATAGAAATAGAGTATTTCATTTTTTTATTTTGTAACTTCATTCAATGTTTTGTTATCATAAAATTAAACAAAATTTAAATATAGAATAATAAATTTTAAAATGGTGCATTAATATTTTTAAATAGTTATTAATATAAATAATATTTTTTTTTAAAAGTGATCTTTTTAATTTAAAAATCGATAAACCAAGAAAACTAAATGGAGGAATGGAGCCATGACTCTATTTTTTTTTTTTGTTTATAGACATAATTTAGGGGTGATGGGTTGACTATGAGGAAGAAGTTAAATTTCTCTTTGTGTTGGAAGTAAAAAGTATCATTAAATGTGAAGATAATTTATTTGAAGCCGATTTGGAATTTTTGGGTGGTAGATTGAAAGTTATTCACAAAATCTTGCTAACGAAATTAATTGACGATATTTATTATAGCATATGTAATGGAATCAATACACTCTAATTAAAAACAATAATAAAATTATTACATTTACGATTTTATAAGCAAATTTTTGTAATTATTTTGTGTCCTTACTATTATCCAATTGGTTAAAAAGAAAGTGAAAAAATATTTTAGAAATTATGAAAGGTGATATGTGATTCTATTTTATAAGCTTCAATTTCTTCGAGCAAGACTTTATTTTTACTCTCTCTATTTTAAAATAAATATAAAAAAATTGGATTTTCTCTTAATTAAATTGCAAATTTGAAAAATTATTGAACATTCATTTTAGAGATTTAAAAAGGTTTGCATGCATACTTTCGGAGAGAATAACCTACTATGTAGATTTTCTTTATTTTTTATTGAAAGATATCTTTGACCTCAATTATTTTGTAATAAAATTAATTTTAAAAAAAATTACACCAGAATTCATAATTTTTTTTTCTCTACAAATAGAGACTTTTTTCATTCGATTCGGACACAGGAAAAAAAATTCTATTTTTTAAATATAAATTTCCTAATTAACTTCGTAAATTTTCCTTTTAAAATTTTCAATATACTTTAAGATAAATTTAATTAAGTGTGACGTTTTTTTAATTATAAATGATGTTAATAGTAATAATAAGTATTTTTTTAATTATAAATGATATTAATAGTAATAATAATAATTACACTAATCATAAAATTAAAGAATATAAAATAAAAATAAAGAATATAAAATAAAATTATTCTATTATCCGTTTGAAAATTTATTATTTATAAAGACCAATATTGGGAAAGGTGGGCATCATTTTTAAATTTTTTACTGAAGTGCATGTCAATATTCTAAAAAATAAAGATAGTATGAATTGATATTTTGAAAGAGGAGGAGGAAGAAGTGTGTTGGGTTTGATGAGGGAGTGGATTGTTTGGAGAGAAAAATTTCATTTAACACAATTGTTAGTTTTTTTAAGATTATGATTTTTCTTCCAAAATTAAATAAGTTAAATTGGAAATGAATACTTATGTTCATGATGAGTTAATGTAAATAAATATGATATTTATTTATTATTACTATTGTTCGTATACTAATAAATGATATTTATTTTTTTGTTTACGAAATTACTTATTTGGTTGTTACATTGATGGAATGATGTTTTTCTGAACTGTGACATATATATATAGAGTTGAAATTAAATATCTCTACATATATAGAGTTTCAATCATTCGAAATAAAAAAATACTTACTTATTTATTTATTTAAGTCACTATTAGATTTATACATAATATATTTTTCTTTTCAAATGATTAAGATAATTATGTATTTATAATTGATTAAGTGGGGAAGATATATGAAATATTTTAGGACTAAAATGATATTACTCTGTACATATATGAAGAAGATAAAGTCTATTAGGTGATGTTTTTTTTTCCCTTTAATTGATTGTAATAATCTTTGTTGTAAGTTAAAAGATAGAACTACTATTGATGTTTGAGTTGAGCTTTCGACGTTTGTATAGTGTCGTCTATTATGTTATTGTGAATGCAGTTGATTTGTCGTTTGTTAAAAAAATTATTTACAAAAAGTGGATATAATTTTTCAGTAATATATGTGAGATGAGAGACGCATTTGCAAATTTTAGGGAGATAGATGAATTTGTGATAGGTGGATAGGGGTGGTGGTATTGAAGGGGGAGAGATGTGAAGTTAACAATTTAAAATTTTTACCTTCTTTTTATTAACGTATCTCCATATATAGAGATATAATCATTTAAAAGAAAACTTTATTTATTTATCTAATTATTTAAGTCATTATTAGATTTAGCCATAATTCATTTTTCAATATATGAATAAAGTTATAATATTTTGAATATGTTACAAAGAAATTAAAACTTTTAATTTACGAAATAAAAATTGGTGTTTACTGAGGATGAAAAAATTGGGGTTTTCGGTTGTCTAAAAAAATTTGGTTCCCTTTTCCGTTTATTATTTATAAACTAATACGGATTGGTTTAATATATATGTATTTAATGTTTTTAAGTATTTTTGATTCAAGTGCGGATGAATATGTATGTCATTGGATGCATATAATGTTTGACATGATGTAGTAACGAAATATCAGATATATCGTTTTATGTAAATGATTCGTCATTTGTTAAATGGAGTTAGTTGTAGTAAGTGTGTATGTTACGTAGTACGTTAGTGACATTCAGTTGTATAATCTCATCTTACAGTGTTAAAGATGTTATTTGGTTAAGAAAAATTGTTTACATAATCGTATTCTTTATTGTTTTCCGTGTTGTGTTATTTTTCCTCTATTTACGTTAAATATCACTATCTCATATTACATTATTTAACTTTAATCGATATTTAATTAGATATATTGTTGTACTAATTTTGGTTAGGAAAATTGTTTATATAATCGTATTTGTTGTTGTTTTCTTTGTTATTTACTTTCCTATACTTACGTTTAATATCACTATTTCATATTATATTTTTTAATTTTAATTGGTATTTGATTATATAAATTGTTGTACTAATTTTGATTTAAGGTAAACTATGCTATTTTTGTGCATCGCACGGGTGTACTGCTAGTTCATACTAGAATCACAACTTTCATTCACACGAATATTTAAGCAATCAAGCCTATTCCGACGAACCAACATACTCATGCACATAAAATCTTCTTCATTAACCAACATACAACAAGGATTGCTAGGTCATACATAACAGAGAGATAGAGTATCCCTTTTCAAAGTGACCCACCTCGAACAAATAAATTCAACAATAGAATCAAATGATGAAAACTGAGAAAGCATAGCAATTTCTGTCAAATCCCCAAACTTGAAGAATGTCATTACATTTCAATCCATAGCAAGTGATTTTGGAAATGTATATGATCTACACATAATATATAAATAAAATATAATTCAATAAACATAAATATAAAGATATAAGAGCAGTTCAAACACAACAATATCAACTAAAAACAAATTAAGATATAATACAATGGATTTGCACCACGCTTTGTATACACAGAGAGACATAACAATCGAAAACCCTAAAAAGCAATGGATTTCTACCCCTTTTTGCAGATGAGTCATCAACAACACACCACGAACACAAAAAACCTTGAAATCCTGCAAAAATCAAACGAGAAAATACTAGATCTAGTGTTTATCGCCGAAAAATCTCCCAAATCGCAAAATCGCCATCGCCAATCGCCTCTCCCTCTAAAAAAATGAGAAAATGAAACCCTAGGTTGAAAAAAAAAATATATATATATATGAGGGTAAAATAGGAAGATAATATTTCTACTAAATCAGGAAATCGGAAGCCAGGGGAGGGGTGTGAGGGGAAATATAATTTGGATTGAAATCTTTATTTGAAATTTACAAAAGGGGGCTCCTTAAAATAGCATAAAAATCTAAACATGGGGGCACTTGGGGAATAAATCCTTGATTTTATCCGGGGACCAGGAGGTAATTTTCTCTTCTATTATATGATCAACAAAGCAAAAATTGAATCCAAACTACTTTCTTAACACCAGTATCTTAGGCTCCGTTTGCTTGTCGTAAAATGTTTTTCGGAAAACGTTTTTCCTATTTTTCGCTGTTTGGTAAGCACCGGAAAATGGGGAAAATATTTTCCCCCTTTTCAGCGTAAAATGACTTACAAATTTTTCCTAATTAAAACTTTTTCCGAAAATAATAACACCCTCACACACCTAACTTTTCATACACCCCCCACGTTACCCACCCCACTCACCACCACCACCCCACCCCACTCACCACTCACCACCACCCCCTGCCCCCCTCAGGTCAAAAAAAAAAAAAACTAATCATTTAAAATTTATTTTTAACAACTTCTCACCCCACTCCACTCCACTCCACTCACCACCACCCCTGCTCCCACCCCACCCTCTGTCGGGTAAAAAAATAATTTAATCATTTAAAATTGATTTTTAACAACTCCTCATTCCACTCCACTTCACTCACCACCATCATCCCTGCCCCCACCCCACGTCGGGTGGGGGGGGCAGGGATGGTGATGGTGAGTGGAGTGGAGTGGGGTGGGGAGTTGTTAAAAAATAATTTTAAATGATTAAAAAAATTTTTTACCCGACAGAAATCATGAAAATTGAAATTGTAAATGTGAAAAAAGAAACCTCAACGACGCGAGTGGCATAGCCAAATCCATGACCAGTAACTTAGGGACCGTTTGGTTCGATGGAAAAAAAGTGAAGGAATGGAATGGTCAATGGAATTAAATTCCTGAAGGAATTGGAATGGAAAAAAACTGGTCAAACTCGTCCGTTTGGTTGGCACGGAATGGAATGAAATTGTCATTCAATTTCTTGACAAATCATGTTTGGTTTGAAAATACAGATTATAGGAATGGAATGAAAGCATATAAAATGTCCAATTTATCCTTCTTTTAAAAATTATTTTTTTTTGAGGGGGGTTAGGCGGGTGTGGCTGGAGTGGGGTAGGTAGGGGGTATGCAAAATGAGTAAAAAAATTATTTTTCGTGGGGGTGGGGGTGGGGGTGGGGGTGGGGGTGGGGGATAGGTGGGGGTGGGAGGGCAGGGGCTGGATGGAGGGGGGTAGGCAGGGGTCTTTAAAAAAAAATTGGAGGGGGGGAGTGAGGGTGGGGGTGGGGGTGGTAGGGCAGGGGCTTGATGGGGTGGGGGTAGGCAGGGGTCTTTAAAAAAAAAAAATTGGAGGGGGGTGGGGGGTGGTAGGGCAGGGGCTGGATGGGCGTTGTAGGCAGGGGTCTTTAAAAATTTTTATTTTTTTGGAGGGGGATGAGGGGTGGGGTGGTATGGCAGGGGCTGGATGGGGAGGGGGTAGGCAGGGGTCTTTTAAATTTTAATTTTTTTTTTGAGGGGGGTGGGGTGTGGGGTGGGGTGGTAGGGCAGGGGGTGGGTGGGTGGGTGGGGTAAGGCAGGGGCGAGGGGGGGGTGGGTAGGCAAGGGGTATGGGTGATTTGGGTTTGGGGGTATTTTGGTAAAAAAAAATTACAATTCCATTCCAGAAGGAATTGAGCATTCCTTCCATATTTAGAAGGAATGACCAATTCCTTCATTCAAAGGAATTTGCCATTCCATTGCCATGAAAAATGCAAACCAAACACGGGGCTGAAATGGGTCAAACGGAATTGACCATTCAATTTCGCAGCGAAATGGTCAATTACCGCAAACCAAACGCCCCCTTAATAAGCGAAAACCAGATGATTCCTTGAAGTTGAAAATTGATCATCGTCCCCTCTTTCTATCCAGAGAATGCATCTAAAAAGAAAGGGAGAAGACACTAGGGAGGCCAGATCAGTTTTGCCATTTAAAATTATTATAAATACAGTCTCGAATTTTACGTTTATTTTGATTTTAACCCAATAATTTCAAAATAAAATTTGAAATATATTGTTTTATTGATAAATTTCACTATATCTCAGAGAGTTATTGATAAAAACCGTTCATAAATCTCGATTAAAAGTAGGTTAGGTAATGGTTTTTTTTTTTAATTCTAAAACTTTATATGGAAAAGATTATCCAAAATACTAATTATGCTTTGCTATTTATTAAATAAAGCAAAAAAAAAAAAAAAATTGGAACATAATAAAAAAAATAAAAATATTAAACGGGTTGAGCGTGTGGGAGGGGGGAGGGTGGGGAAGATTTTTTTACTCTCTCCGTCCCACTTAAAGGTTCCTACTTTCCCTTTTAGCCCGTCTCACTTCAAGAGTCTCTTTCATAAATGACAAGTTTTGAATATATTTATACCCTTATAATTTAATATATTTACAAAAAAATATCATTCATTATATTCTTATAAAGTTAACATATTTACAAAAAAATCAATCATTAACTACTATTCTCTATCCCACATTTAACTTTTACATTCTCTCTCCTCTAATCTTTTACACATTTTAAAAAAAAAATATTAACTACTATTTCATATCCCACATTTAATTTTTACATTCTCTCTCCTTTAATCTTTTATTGTGCAAATATAATAACCCCATTTTGACCCTTCTTTATTCATTTTTTAAAAGATTTCTTAAAATACGTGAAATCTCACCCAATAAACCTTGGTACGGAGCGGAGGGAGTATTTTTTTTTCATTTAATTTAGAACGGAGGGAGTAAATAAAATAAAAGGAAAAAAAGAAAAAAAGAAAAAGAAGATAGAATAGAAGGAAGAAGGGCCTGAGAAGCTTAGGATAGAGAAATAGATATAGAGGAGAAGACTAGCCAGCCCAAGCCTCCTAACCCTTCTCCTCCAGAAAACCCCTTCTCAAAAAAATCCTCTTTTTTTTTCGTGTCTTCCTTCAATACCATCTTCCATCTTCCCTCTCTCTCCTCCTCTGTTTCCGTGTGTGTAAAAAGGGTGTGTGAATTTCATATCTTCTTCTCTCTTATTGGTGATGGATCCATTTAATTTGGTATCTTCGATCATTGAGCTTCGTAAAGGTATTAAACCTCCCCAAAACCAGTTAGATCTTATCAATTTTTGTTGAATTTTAGCTTGTTTGTATTTTGCTCAGATTTATCTTGAGATCTCACTGAATTGACTGTTTTTGGATTGGTTCTTGTCTTGTTTCGGTGTTTGCTGTGTTGTGTTTGCTTAATTTTGTAAATTTTTGGGTTTCTTATCTGTTTACTGACTTTTTATTTAGGGTTTAATTTAATTGACTTTGGTAGTAATTCTTTGATGATGGCGAATAATTGCTGGTTTAGCTTCTTTAATGTAGGGGTTTCATGAGATGTTTGAATTTCATTTATTTATGCTGTTAATTGTATTGGGCTATATTTTTTATTTTATTTTATTTTAATTTTTTGGGGTGGGGAGTCTTTTCCTCCAGATAATGCATTTTTAGTAAGTGATTGTTATTTAGTGAGTGAATATGTGTGTCGATTTTTTTTTCTTTTTTTGGGAGCGGGTGTTTAGTAACTGATTTGGCTGATGTTGTTTTTATTTATTGGTTTTGGAGAACTAATGGTGAATGATTTGCTGTGATGATGATTTGAATGCTTTACTTAAATGAAAGTTGTTTTATGTTCATTATAATGATAAATGCATTATACTGAGGTCTTATATGTTGCGACATAATGCGTTGTAGATAACGATAAATGCATTTTACTGATGTATTTAACGCTCTTCTGTTGATTATCTTGCATAGAGGAGATGGAAGTTTGAAGCTTTCTGTTGACTGTTGGATTTAAGTATTACTCCCTCCACACCAAAATAAATGTTGCACTTTCCATTTTGGTGCAATTTATCGTTGTACATGTAATGTACAAGCTTGTAAAGCATATTCCATAAAAATGTTTACAAGTCAACATAGACATTTATTATGGGACAGAGGGAGTATTTTTCTTGGCATGTAAGAAATTTGGCTCTTGTGCATGGCACTAATCCACCTATCCCTTTTGAGGGGAATACTATGATTGACATACATGTAATCTGGATTTTTAGGACAAGAATTTAATCATGTCACTTGGTTGTAACTGCACCGATACTTGCCCCGCGACTCCGTATGTCCTGAAGAGCATATGTCTTTTTACCGCTCAGTTCTCTCCCTCTCCCTCTCTTCTCTCATATGCACATACACGAGTCATTATGTCATGGACAATGCACTTTCTACAGACTTCTGTGGATAAACGTGGTTTGTCGTCAATCACTGGTGCAGATGGATCTCTATGTTCAATTTGTCATTGATGATTTATAGGTTTTGTCAATACGGAGGATTCCATCAGTGAACTGCCTTCAATATCAATGAAGATTTTGCTATATCCCAGAAAATAAACAAGTACTTTGCATTGCAAAGCTGACCATATTAGAGATCGTGGAACTGTGAAAAGATATTTGTGCATGTGAGGAAGATAATCAAGGTTGTAATATGGGACAGGGGTGAAGTGATAACCATGGTTAAAACGGTTTTATCAAAAAAAGACCCACTGGCGGATCTACACCTAAACAATGGGGGACATGCCCCCCTTTGATTTTTAAATTTTCCTTGTTACTAGTGCAAATATTTTAAGAATTGGGGGGGGGGGTTGTAGTGTAATTTATTGAAACTTGTCCCCCTCCATGTGAAGAAAAAATGCACTAATTTTTAATTTTTTGCCCCCTTTTACTTAATGAAAATAATTTTACCCCCCCCCCACTCCCTTTAAAAGAATTCTGAAAAGACCATCTCTATCGTGAAATTCAAGTAGACGCATGTCCATCACCTGACACAACACACATTAAAGAGAATTGGAAGATTGGGCCCAATAAGGTAACAAGGAAGAGTCAGATGTCGTAGGTGTCGTAGCTACATTGTAACATCTTACTATCTTGTATTTTTGTGATGTTGTAGACTTTTAGTTATGCATTGGTACTTCTACGAGGTCTTTTCAGCTGGTTTTATTACTTAACAGAAATGACTTTGGTTTGACTTCTAACGATATTCTATGTAAAAGCAGTCCGCCGGCAAAACACAAGATTGGTATGTTATTATAAATTTTCCAAAAAAGCAGAGATATGGAGCTGCTTGATAAAAATATAAGTTTAATTTAAATCAATATATTTCGATTAGAAAGGAAATTGCCAAATCATAGAATAGATAAAAAAAGGAAATGGAAGATTACCAATGGAATGAGTAGTAAGTTTACCAATTTCAGAAGACCGATTGTTTCCTTGGAGCTGCAGTAGGTTAATTTCCTCTGTTCCTATTATCTTAAATGTTAGAGCTGAAGTTCTCAAGCCTTAATTTCAGCTTTTCCGCTCGAGTATACAACTTGCTAGGCTATTAGATCTCTTTGTTTGACCGTCATCTCTCTTGTTCTCTCTCACGTTTCATAATTGCACGCCTCCTGTTAACCTGAGAAACTTTGTGTATTTATTGATATGGGCACTTGTTTTGCCTTAGAATATAATATATTTTTTTAAACACACACACACGTGGTTTGCATGTTCCAACACGCATGTGAATGTGACTGAAATTGGGATTTAGTTTGGTCACCCAATTCAGTGTGGCATACATGTGTTAGAACTGTCAACGTCCAGCTGTACCCGAGTGTTTACGATTTATGCATCATTCGGTCTGTTTGTGGTGGTATGTGCATCATACTAATTGTGAAGGCTAGTTAAGATAATTAGTTTTGATGGGCTAAATATTTATATTGCAGGATTTGGGTAACACCAACTGCAACTTGCAGGTGTTGTCGGTTCAAAGCTTTTATTTTATGCATGTAGAGTTCCTTTTCCCCAATTTCTGAAAGAAGAATGAACTTGTCAAACCAAGGCCCTCTAGCCAATGACAAAAAGCCAAGTGTCATTGGAAGGGCAAATAGTTTAAATCCAAATGCTGTAGAATTTGTCCCCTTTGCTCTCAGATCACCCTCTGGAAGCGCTTCTGCTGCAGATTCAGCATCAAGTTTTTCTGCATTTAACAACGCTGCTGCACTGGGAAAAGCAGTACTAGATAGATCAGAGTCATCCGTCTCAAACAACTCAGATGAAGAGGCCCAACAATTCTGGCGTCACCAGCTTCCTGACGATATCACCCCTGATTTTAAGGTTATGGGGCAAGAGGATTCTCATGGAATCAATAGCCTTCCCTTTTCAAGCTTATCTTTGATTGATGTCAATGAAACTTCTAGGTTCCCTGGATCAACAGGAAGCGGCTTTATATTGAAGGAACAGCAGGAAGTATCTCCTCATAGAATCAATGGTCATAGCTTCTCTGAGAAGATGAGATTTTCGGCTTCCTCGTTTGGTGAAAATCAGTCCTCGGCAAGTTTTCATCATTTCCATGCTAAACCTTGGGATAAGGAAAGTGTGCATGGCGATCAGCTTCTTACCGGTGTTAGGGAGGGACCCGCTTACAATGGTAATTCTGGGCATGGATACATGAATGACATGCTAAATGAGCATCACTTAATGGAGGGTACCGATGTGAACCCACTTGAGTTTTTGGCATCACAATTTCCTGGTTTTGCAGCTGAAAGCCTTGCAGAAGTTTTCTTTGCGAATGAAGGTGACTTGAATCTTACAATTGAGATGCTTACTCAGCTCGAGGTACTTCATTCTTTATTATTAATATTACTATTATTGTTATTATTGATCTTGTGGGTTCTAGGTTGTTTTCATGACAATATTTGCTAAACGCGATTCATGATTTCACGTTTTTTCTGTGTAAATTCCAGTTTTGTACAGACATATATTCTTCCCAGTTTTGACTTTAACTTCCGGAACATCTAAAATTAGATACAGGAAGTAGATTCGAGGAATGTAAACAAGCTTTGCAGATGAGATTTTGTGATTACAACTGCCATATATTGGTAGAACGTGTGTATCAACTGTGAACTGTTGCAGTCACACAGAGTTAAAAGTTTAACATTGAATTTTCTGTACTGGGTCACATGATTTTCTTACCTTATGGATTCTTTTGCATTAGTAATTTGATTTAGGTTCTAAACTGTGGCAAGTGTGAGCATATTTAAGATGACATATTACTATCGGTTCTACCACTCATTATTAATTGCTAGGGATCACATGAGTCTTTCTTCATTTGGAAGCAATACTATCGGAGGAGTGCTAGTCATATCCTTCCATTCTGTTTCGACAAACATGTTTTTGGCACTCTTAACAAGTACCCAGTGTTTCTTGCCAGAGTATCATATGGATCCATCTTACAATGGCCATATCAAGAGAATGCAAATTAACTTTGACTTATTTGAGTACACTTGTTTCTTGTTTAGGAAAGCTTCAAGGGACAGTTTGATATTGACGTTGCCGTCGTTTATGAAAATGTTGGCTTCAGCCTGAACTGGGATATTATTACCGTCTGTTGTCAATGGATATTCCTGATTGTGACAACATACATTGCATGAAGTCACTGGGTCGTTGTTATAGCCATAATGAAATTTTGTCATGTTCCTCCATCCCAAAATACTTGCTGTTTTAGACTTTCACACATATACTGTATTAAGAAGTGCAATTGTTATATATATAAAATAGACTAAATCACCCTTGGAATAATTCAATTACCTAGGTACTGAAATGCTTTTACAATGACAATTCATAGTCATAATAAGGGTACACTTGGTAAACAATGGTAAAGATTTCTAGGTAATAGTAAAAGAAAAAGTGTTTTGGGACAAATTTAACTTCTTAAACAAGTATTTTGGGAGGGTGTATAAATTTTGTAAGGTGCAGTAGTGTAGCTGGATGTTGTGGATTCCCCTTTTGCACGAATATTTTGGATTTAAGTTGGAGGTTGTCCCATGGGTTACGGTGGTAAACTTTCCACAGTTTAGTGACACTTGGGTAGTTCCAAAGGCCCCTCCCATCCATAGTTCTGGGTACAAAGAAATAAAAACAAAATAATAGAATGACTGGATTTTGGGGTTCATACTATCTTTGAAGAATAACCTCTCTAATGATTTGTCTTGCCAAGTAATAGATTGGCATCACAAAGGATTGAGGTAATCAGTCACACGAAGGTGAATGAGTTGATAATCTTTTTTTTTAATAGATCCCTTTCTGTAAATGACTCTTTAATTCCCAAGGGACAAAATACTGGCTCTTGCGTCTTCCCCGCTATACTCTGCCTTTCTTCTTTATGTTGTCGCATATATTCCATAGGATTCAGTACGTTCATGTTGTTACATCTTTAGTGTTGTACTTTTATCGGTATCGATTGTAGTAAGTAGTATATCTTGCTAGTTTGAAATGGTCATTTATTGTTAAGACAGTCTCTTTTCTGGTACTAACTACTAATGATTCTTTTGACCCTAAGTGTTCTTCATTCATCTTCTCATATATGATTTGTAGCTTCAATTTGATGGCGGCTTGAATCAGAATCTAAACTCAAAGGCATTATCAGCTCCAAATCTCAATGCAATGGATTTTCCTGCACTTTCAGTTGCAGATGGTCGAAATGGCATGCCCAAATTCCCAGGGGATGGTACCCAACAAAATATCAATCCTTACCATGAGAAGGAGAATTTGCTCATGTTCACATCCACCTCTTCATTTCCAACCAGAGGGGCTACAGATTTTGCTTCTGCTGTCAGAAAGATGGCATCTCAAAATTCGAGCATGTGGAAGTATGACAGAAATGGTTCTCCCGATGCCAACATTGGCTCAAGTAGAAGTTCCCATGTACTAGCTAGCTCTTATAATGGTGGGCAAGGGAGGGGCATGTATGGTGATAAGTTGCCCAGCCGAGGTTCGGCCCGTGCTGCTCCTGTTTGGCTTGAAACCGGAGAGGCAGTGGGTAATATTCTTGACACAAAAACATTCACTTGTTCAATGAAACTATTTAGGACAGATGCTTTTTTTCACATGCTTTAACTTCGTTGGGATTGCAGCAAATATGTACTCTGAAATGCGAGGGGAAGCTCGAGATCACGCACGCTTACGCAATGCGTACTTTGAACAGGTATATGCTATTAAATTTTGATGTGGTGTTTGTACTGCACAGATTTCTCCCTCTCCCCCCCCCCCAAAAACCAAATAAACATAAATTGGAACTGGTGAGAGAAGAAGTAAAAGCCGCTGCAAATCAAGCATCCAAGTGATGCATATCTATTTGCGTTGCAAAATTTTGAACTTGGAAGGCTCAATAGAATTCAATAATTGTAGCTCCTTTGTGTTTGTACTGTGCCTTATAATGATGTCGCCCTACAATTCAATGCTTATTTTTGAATCAGTGCAAGGTTTCAATGCACATATTATGATCATATTGAAGTGGGCTAGTGGCTGTAGTATATTTGGTTGAATATGTAAAACGTGATAGTTGTGTATGAGTGTACTTTATGCAGTATAAGATTACTTGGATAAATGGCGGCAAACCACATTTGTGTGCATGACTAAATGAAGCTCCGGTGTGTGGTATTTTTGAGTGGGGGCTCTAATCTGTTTGTATTCTCGCAATAGTGTGCACCTTTCCCATTTTAGTTTATATGGTTGGTAATTTCAATTTTGTATATTCTTCAAACCAAAGGACCAAATTGGAGTTACCAAAATGAAGACATGATAGGATATGAAACGGTAACCATCCAAGGCCTAGCTTTTGTGTCCATATTTTGTCTGTTATTAATTTTCCTTCTCTTCTTTCTCTCTTCAATGTGCATTTCGATTGTTGGTTCCAATTTTCTTTAAAGAAATGCCAATATAACATAGAAAAAATGGAGCAGAAGAAATAAAGGCAGAAGATGATTAGAAGAGGGTAACTGGGTAGTAAGTTGGCCTAGAAATCTCTCTTTTCATTATCCTGGTAATATGTCTTTGAAGAAACCATCTGATTTTAACTGATATGCCTCTTTTGTAAGTGTTGCTAAATAGAAGACCTCTGTCTCGTTAACTCTCTTCTTTAACCCCCCCCACCCCCCCCACCTGGAAAAGGTCCAGAACAAGAAGTTAAAGAAAGGTGCTGATAATTCATTTGATATTGCAATCGTAGATTGTTGACCTCTATTGAGATTGTTACTTCTCTTATAAGATGTCATTTTGACTGAGTGAAAACATCAGCGTGACAAACCAGGAAGCACATAGCAAGTAAGCTTCTCAAAGTGCATTGGTTTTAGCAAATCTCTTCAAATAAATATAGGTCTATGTAGGCTTTTTGAGAGGTATATTTTTGTTACGCCACTTGACTTGACTTGTTCTTTTTTTTTTTTTTTGCTTGGCATGCCACTTGACTTGTTGCTGGTGGATTTCGTACATTTTTCAAATATAAACGGCTTTGTATTTGTGCATCAATTTTTCCTTGATATCTTGCAATCATTGCCATTAATCTTTAATCTCTACCATAAACTCAGGCGCGACAGGCTTACCTTATTGGCAACAAGGCTTTGGCTAAGGAGCTGAGTGTTAAAGGGCAGTTGCATAACATACAAATGAAGGCTGCTCATGGAAAAGCTCAAGAATCTATATATCGTCAGAGGTTGGTTTCTTCATCCCTGTTCTTGAACATGTTCATATTGGAAATGAACCCTGCATTATGATTTATAATTTCAACCCAAAAAATTAAATAACAAAGCGTCTCTCTTTTGTTTAAAACTGTTCTAAATCTGAGATTTTAGAACTGTGCATAAAGCCTATATCTGAAATAATGAGAAACAGAATGTTGTTGGCAGCCGGACTACCAATTTGTTGAAAATAGTGCTTGGTTGTTATATTTTTTTGGACCTTCTTTTCGGGGCGGAGGGAGCTGTGTTACCCGGATTCTTCAAATATGTTGAAGTACCCGTGTCCGACAAGACACCCCGACACCCGCATTTTCATTCGGATACGACAAGAAAAATTAAAAGAAAAAAAGGAATGAGTTGATTTCATTTATAAAATTTTTACAAGTTTTAATGTTGTTTTACTTAATTATACATTATATCTTAGCAAAAAAAGAGTGAGTTGACTTCATTTATAAGTAAAGTATATAAATAGACTCAATATATTTTGTTATTAACGTATCCCCGTATCTGTATCCTAATTTTAGGACAGTGTTCCCGTGTCCAATTTTTTGAGGAAAAGTGAATCCGACACTAGGATCCGTACCCGTGTCGGATACCCGATCCCGAGTCCAGGTAACATAGGGAGGGAGTAGTTGCTATAAGTCACTGTTATATGTATTCCCTTTAATACTTTGCAGGAATCCAGCCAGTCCAGATATACATGGCAATGGAAGAGGACATGAGAAGATAATAGACTTGCACGGACTGCACGTGAGTGAAGCTATTCATGTGCTGAAGCGTGATTTGGCGATGTTGAGGAATGCTGCCAGGTCAGCAGAGCATCGTATGCAGGTGTATATATGTGTTGGAACGGGCCACCACACAAGGGGGACCCGAACTCCTGCCAGGCTCCCAATAGCTGTCCAGCGCTACCTGCTTGAGGAAGAGGGCCTTGACTACTCCGAGCCCCAGCCAGGTCTGCTCCGAGTTGTGATATATTGAATCAGGGAGGTATAGAAAGTTCTTTTTGACAGAAAACATAACCCTTTGAAATCAATCATCAAAAAAGATAATTCATGTATCTGTAAATGGAAGAAAGATTAGATCTAGTCTGGAAAAGTGAAAAGAAAAAGAGAATGGTGGAAGAGAAGAGAAGAGAGAGCTAGAAGAACAAAGAAAACGGTATAGAAATGTATGTGTACCATTAAGGTGTAAACATTCAACAGGACGAGATTACCCTTTGTAGCTGTCACGAAACCCTGTAGTCAGGGATCATTTGTGGCTTGTTTTTTGGTAAAGTTTATATGTTTTAGAGTTTACATTTTTGTTGTTACAATGGGTTTTCTGTGATTTCAGATGTAACTGATAGAATTCGTTTACGTGATAGCTGAAATTTCAATTATCATTTCTGAAAACGGAGATTGCTAGTCATACAGTTTACAAACAGGCTCTGACAATGCATAAAGAACCTCTACATTCATAGCATCAGCAAAACAAACACTTTCTACCTACTGTTCAAAGGTAGACTTGGTCCCCTACCCATCACCCTTTTCACAAATTCAGTCACTTTCTCAACCAAACCACTTGAAATACGACCGATAAACGGGGGACCAAGCTTACAAATACATCAAACTTACACTCGAGAAACACAACTTTCATTATATTTTTCCCGGTATATGTTTCTAAACAAGCCATAAGCAAAGGCAATCATCAAACAACCAGGAAATCCATGTACCTTCTTAAAGATTCCAACAAGGAGTTGAGGTTCGTATTGTCTTCTTCCAAGCAAGAATGCTTCATTGGGGCATACCGCCCCCTAGGCAATGGAGGACCCATGCTATATGTAGTGGGTGCCAGTGCACCTACTTTGATTCGTTACTTGATCCTCCATTGGCTCTAGGTTGAAGGAAGATCTGGTAGTATCATGCTCTGATCAACAACTCGTAGACATTGCTGTTGTTATCTCCAGTAACACGTTTTAACATTTCAAAGCTTTTACGACTTCCTAGGAAATCAATGCGCTTGAATTCCACGTGTCCACGTTCTGCTGCTTCTTTACTAGAGTATACTGATCGAAGCCTGTCAGCATGCCTCGAGTCCGTGTGAATGGCAACCTCTATCTCAATTGCTGACATGTTCTCCTAAAAACGCAGTAGGAATGAAAAGGGAATCAGAAAATATATAGAGATGAATTCACTATAGCCATTTTGAAACCAATAAAACTACTCCCTTTGTCCCGGAAAGTCGGTAAGATATTACCACTCAGTAGTCAACTCAACTGAGTTTTGACCAATTTTTTTATGAGAATTTGATTATCCTCACGAAATTCTAACAATTGTTATTGATGCACTTGGTGAGCAGAGCCCAAAAAAAATTGTAAACGGAGGTAAAAAGATTACATAACATATTTTGTTATGCACAAGGGGGCAGAATAAACTTTTAGTTTATTTTTTATTTACACAAACGGGACCAAGTTCTAATATACTCCCTCCGTCCCACGTGAGTGGGGACTAATTACCTTTTTCGTTCGTCCCACGTGAGAGGAGACTGCCCAAAATGGCAAAGTTTTTACACTATTCCTCCCACCATTCTCTCGTACTTTAATTTTATACTCGCAACACCAATCAACTTACCATTTCTCTCACTCATTCTCTCTCATATTTTATTTTTCATACTCACAAACACCTCCTCCCACTAATTCTTTCTCCTACTTTTCCTTAATTCTTGTGCCCAATTTTTTGGTCTCCACTCATGTGGGACGGAGGGAATATTACACTAAAATCCCTAAATTCTTAAAATATTTGCAGTAGTATAAGTAAAGTGTTTATAATCTAATGGGGGAAGCTGCCATCATTGACTAGTGTAGCTCCATCCCTAATGCACTATTAAAAATACTATCAAAAACACTTTTTAGAATTTCATAAGAATAATCAATTTTTGATAAAAAATAATTGGTCAAAACCATCAAAATCTAAATAAGACTATCTTTCTGGGGATAGAGGGTAACTTTATTCAAGAAACCAGATAAAATGATTCTGATAAACAAATCCCCTCGTCGGATAAATATTGCAATATGATGTACTCACTCCGGCCCAAAATAAATGTCCAAAGAAATCTCTAATTTGCTCTTGATCAAGAGCAAATTTGAATTTTTTGGACATTCATTTTGGGACTGAGGTAGTGAGATCCTGGAAGCAGGAAGTACCTGGTAAAATGCATAGATATGGTCTAACAACTGCAAGCATGTAAATCCGGTATCACTGAAAAACGTCCTTGAACATGGACCCATCTCCGAGAACCGGTCCACAGGAAACAATACGGTAAGAAAATGGTTTTTTAAGATCAATTCATTCTTCTCGCTGCAATCAAATCCATAAAAACACAACCAATCAGAAAAAGACACAAAACAACGAACGCACTTTCTAAAGAAGAACTCATTCAAGAACCTTTCTGTAAGTGGTCTCGAGAAGTTCACAAAGGAAGCCTCAGATTCCTTTCCATCCTCATTTGCATCGTAGAATTCAGATGTCTGTTGTTCAGATGCACCTCCAAAACTAAAAGAGTCCGTGTAAAGAGAAGCACTCGAAGAAGGCTCAGATATTGACCAGCAGACTGAATCAAGAAGGCTGCTTGGAGTTATTGGCCTTAAAGGGGTTTGACATGTCTGTAATCCAAATATAATATTATAAAATTTTCACACATATTTTAAACAATTACAAATGATGTTGGGTAAAAAAAAAATATAATATCATACCTGCATGCGACGACCTCGGCGATTTCTAACTCCGTTTTTGGCCAAGTTTGCTACTTTTTGATTTTCTTCATGGCTTGCTTTAATTCTTGAATTTGGTGAATGTTGAGAGACATTGTCTACATAACTATCCTAGAGTTATTTCAAAATGAAATCAGCTACAAAAATTAATCATATGTAAATTAATTACACATACAAGTTCCAATTGTGAATGAAGAAAGTTAAGTTTCTTAAGAAGTATCTTACGTCCATTTAGGGGACAGGGTTTGTGGTAAAATAATAAGAACGTGATGTTGTGTTCTTTAATACTCCGTGATACGCTTTTCAGACAAGAATATTCCTCTCATTCTAGTAACTAACAACAGAAAACAACATTAACGTTTTGACAGATGAAAAATCTACCTTCACAGAAATGTTACTTTGCACGTTTTCAACCAGCATTCCAACCTGCCTAGCCAAATCTGCAGATAGGTGAACAAGCCTCTGCAGACGATTTTCCTTCACAGTTTTCAGAACCCATAGCGGCTGAGACAGATCATATGTGAATTAGTTGAAAACAAACATGGATATTTCATATTTATAACTTTATATTCTTACCATTTTAATTTGAGGATACGGGGAGGGGTGTTAATAAAGGAAGCCAGTCATCATCTTTTATAGTGGAGATTTCTTTCTGATGCATCCGGATCTTATATTATACAGTGCAAATTCATAAATACAGGTTCAGTGCAGCAAGACTTACTGTAACCAGATTATTGGAGTGACCAATGTATTTTCGGGCAGCTACCCCTTCACACACAACATGGGTGGCACTTTGACCAACAAACCATTTATTCACCAATGTAGCACCTTCTCGAGATGCAGCCTCAACCACCTACTGAAACAAATTGACATGTTTGGATGAGTAGTTCGTGGACCCTTTGCACCAATTCATTCAAATGCTGAGACAATAAAATATCTAGTGAAACAAGAAGTAGCTTTTCATATACAACTAACAAGATCTAAAAGTCATCATCTTCAGTTACTTATGTAAATTTATATATGAAGCGCAATCCATGATTACCTTCTTCTGCAGGTCGGCTGAAATGTCAACATCAAGATAAAAAGAGTGACCAGAAAAGGTTGAACGTTTTCTTTTAAGCTCTTCTTCAGAAGAGTGTGGTCGTCGTCCCAGAAGAATTTCAGATTGTTTGTCATGTTCGATCACAGCAACTGGGAGACATGATTTTTCACTACCAGAAGAATGAGCAAGCTTGTTCATAACATCCTTCGGCTTATAATTTTCTCCAACGTTCTTAACACCGTAAAGTGATTCACTGAGCCTCACTGCAAAAAAAAGAAGGCGTATTCCATAATTTCATAAAGGGAGAAATTTTAAAATGTACATGACTTCCAAGATTCCAAATTGTGGATTAGAAAAGGATTGCTCCCAACATTACGTGAAAACAGAAAAGGGTAGAAATAAAGGTCATGCAAGAAAAAGGAAATACTCGGTCCCTAAATGAATGTCTAAATTCAAGAAAATTTTGTCCAAAAATGAATGTCATTTTTGTAAAAAACTTTGTCCCTAAACGCTCTTTTACCAAAAAAAATTTCACTACATTTTATTATCGTAAAACTAAATGTTTAGAAAGTGGATAACAAGAATATTTATGCATCTTTGCCATTAAAATGTATACAAAAACACACATTTTCAAAGCGTTCCTTAAATGAAATTTGGACATTTATTTAGGGACGGAGGGGGTATTAAACTATGGTTGAACTACTATGACTAGATAAAAGTAACAAACTTTTACCATTTCTTCTAACGCTATCCACAAACCATCCAAGAGTAACAATGAAGAGACCATTTGTCAATCCATGCTTCAAGGCATGCTCAAATTTACGTCCACGAGAACTGTAGGAAAGTGTTAAGGTTTCCACAAGAATGCTTCAGGGTGTAATAACATTTTGCAGCAGTGCGACAACAAATGATAGAGACATTTGCAAAAGAAAAATGCTTGGGATCCCATAAGCACATCTTAATCATGTATCAAAATCTATGCATAATGTGGGTGATCAATTACTGATGAAACACACTCTCAATACATAAATTGAAATGAACTTTTTTTATATTGGGAGATCCTTTGCAATACTATTTGAAAAATGCCATAGAAATTACATAGTTTCTTTCAGAACAAATTTAGACAAATTTACCCAAATAACAAGCATCCTCTCTTCTTAGTGCCACTATGTTATGGCGCAATGACATAGGTAAACCGTAAGAATCTGCAATATAACACGACAATTAAAGGGAACAAAAAGGATATCTCAACCACCAAATGTGTGCATTGAGGATGCAAATCAGGACTATATTGACCACCCAATCTCTTTGTCGCATCCATAACTTGTTTCCTTGCTTCTGTACATCACGTGAAGCAAAATTACAAACTTGACACAAACATAGTAGTAACTCAAATATGAATGTGACTTAATTAGACCATTGATAGAAAAGCAACTTAACCAACCACAAAACCTGATGTGTGCCAAAGGGATCAATTTTGCTTTATGTACAATTATCAATAATGAGAAGAAAGGAAACTAAAACAGAAAAATGAGTATGGAGCATACACAGAATATGAAACACATCAAAGCAAAAGGGGCAGGTGAAAAAAGAACAAAAAAGCGGGAGAAGGGTCCATGAATTAGTCAATCAAAGTCTTCAAACAGATGCTAAAATAATTTTTAAAAGTCAAAGACAAGTACTATTCCATTAGTAAGGTTAATAGTTCATAATGATCTGAAGTTTAACACTTTCAAGCAACCAACAAACTCAATCATCAGTGCTTTACTGGGGCTTGCAACAGGTTTAGTGCTTGAAAAGAGAATATGTAATTGACTATTGACTACCCTATCAATTGGGTATGAAATGTAAATGCAAGATTCAAAATTTGTGGAATATTACCTTTGGAGAGTCCAGTGACACATATAACAAGCCCTGCAAAAGGACCATCAGATGATGGGTTGAAGAGAGAGGAGGAAGAAGAAGCAGGAGAGATTGCTGGCTCAACAGATTGAAGGCCTCTGAATGAGGCACTAAATGAAGAAGTAATGTCAACAAACAATCTTGAACAGCCCTTGCTGTTGATTATTTCTACCTTCGCATCTCCACCACCCATTTGATTAATCATGGGAATTGGGGAGGGGGGGGGCAATGAATTCTTGAAGTAAAATTGAAATGGGTATTTAAAGACAGAATTGAAAGACCTACAAAGATTGTATCTTCACACAAACACATACGAAACAAGAATGAATTAAGGAAGTGGATTGAAATGGGTGCTTTGAAACAGAACTCAGAAAGCCAAGAAAAGTTTGTACACACTTTATGGTGAAGTAGGGTTCAAACAAGAAGAAAAGAGTGAATTTGGATTCAATTATAGATACAAAGAATGAACAAATTGAAAAAGAGGAGCAAAAAAGGAAGGATTTTTAGGTTATGGGGGGTCAAACTATGTCAAACTGATGAAAATTTAAAGAGGGATTCATTGAAATCAGCCTTCTATGAATTCTTAACGATTTGGGGGGGGGGGGGGGTGGAGCAAGAAAAAGGGGAAGTGATTTGAATAATTGGAATCATACACAGAGAGTGAGAGTAGAGAATGTGGTGGGATTAGTACTTTTTGGCTTTGTTGGGTTTATGGAGAAGAAAAAGAAAGGAGTTGGCGTGTTTGTGCTACTGAGGGAACTGGAAAAGGAAGGGGGGAAGAGGGAGAGGGTCCTTCTAGTTTAAACGTGAATCCAAAATGTCATAATAAAAAAATACTATTGCACAACATAACCAAGTTTATAAGAAAATACAGTTGACAACGATTTTTTTTTCAAATAATTTAGTTTTAAAAATATAAATATCAAAATAACTCACATTTAAACTATTTTCCAAAATGTCTCACTTTTTAGAGCTTGCTACACGATGTATCGAGTTCAACATGTTACCGTTGAAACTCGCTAGGGTTTGGCGTTTAAATTAATCAGTTATAATTATCAAAGCAGAACTCGCTACACCATGTAGCGAGTTTGACCGGTCACACAAAACTCGCTACACTATGTAGCGAGTTTAAAATGGCATTTTTACAGAAGGTTTTCACATCCAGATTCATTCTCATTTTCATATTCTCTCATACTTACTCTAAAAAAAAAATCTTCACATCATTTAATTTTGTCAGAATCGTTGAAGATAAAAAATCAAGGTAAATTAACATCATCTTAATCATTGTTTTCACTTGTATTTAAATATAAAATTTAAGTTTTTAACTGTATTTAAGTATATTATAGATATAAATGTTAAGATTTTGTTATATAGGTTTTAACACTTTGATTTCGTAATGTAGGATTAAAGATGAACGGGGGTCCAATCATTTTCATGTGCTATTGGGGAGGTGATGATGAACAACCATTTGATGGTCCTCATTTTAGAAAAGGGCCAAAATGTGCAATTAGGCCTAATTGTCGATGGAGATACAATGAGTTGATTGATGAATTATATAAAAAGGCGGGCTTAGATCGGTCTCAATATGATTTGGAAGTCATTTATAGACATCCTCATACTTTTGATAGCGGGATTGGTTAGTTCTTTCCTTTCCGTATTGAAGATGATGCGTGTATGGATATAATGTTCGATCATTTAGCTAAATTTGGGGGGATGGGTAATTTGCAATTGTATCAGGTTGTAAAATTGATTGAAAATCGACGTTATCCAGAGTTTGAAACACTGTACACAGAGACCATTTATGGTTATTCACCAAGTTATAACCGTGATGTAGGAGTTGGTCCAAGTACCCAAACATTTGTATCAACCCAAACACCAAATTATGATGATGGGGGGCATGCCAAAATGATCATGTTAATGACGATAATTCTGAAGATGATGTAAATTATGAAGAAGAAGAAGACACTGATGTAGATGCAATGCTAGACGATGATGATGATGAATATCATGAGGGCAGTAGTGATTCTGATGTCGATTTGGGAGAGGGTGATAATGGGCCGATTGATGATGACGTGAAAACACATTTGGTTCATTATGAAGCGCCGGAAAATTGAAGGTATGAGAGAGGAGATTATCCTTTTTACAGTGATATTGGTTGTTCTGCTCAACAAGAAGAAGGCTTTATTGATTACCATAATGAACCTAGTTTTCCATTTTGGGATTCGAAGAAACATGAAATTGCTAAAGGGGTACGCTTTTCTAGCAAGAACGATGCGCAATTTGATATAAAAAGGTATCATATTCGCACCAATCGCCGGTTCAGGATAAGAAAGAGCACAACTCACATATGAGTAATTGAATGTCTATTGAAAAAATTTCCATGCAATTTCTATGTTCATGTGAGAAGGAGGAAGTTTGGCTATTAGGAAGTGACCAAATATAAGGCTCCTCATTGCTGCTTATATTCTGGAGAAAGTCTAGATCACCCCAACCTTGATGCGAAGCTTATTGGTCGGCAAGTAGTTAGTCTTATTAAGGTCGATTCAGATGTCAAGGTTGGAGTTATTATTGCACACATCAATGGTATGTTTGGAAAGGAAATTACGTATAAGAAGGCATGGTGTGGAAAGCAGAAGGGCATTGCAGAGGTTTTTGAAGATTGAGAGGAATCTTATGTAAGGTTACCCTGCATACTAGCAGCCATCCAAAAATACAACCCCAGAACAATTGTTGAGTATACTCATCCTCCTCCTCCTATCAGTGAATTACAAATGTTTCAACGGGTGTTTTCGACATTTGGGCCTTGCATTGAAGCTTTGTCTCATTGTCGGCCTGTCATTTCTGTTGATGGAACATTCCTTCATGGCAGATATA
The DNA here is from genome assembly GCA_022495995.1 of Adenophora triphylla var. japonica. Classification (NCBI taxonomy): domain Eukaryota; kingdom Viridiplantae; phylum Streptophyta; class Magnoliopsida; order Asterales; family Campanulaceae; genus Adenophora; species Adenophora triphylla. The sequence continues at coordinate 190,562 of JAFEMH010002694.1, forward strand.
AAGGGGTAATACTGATTGTCATGGGTGTTGACGCCCAAGACAGTATACTTTCTCTTGAATTTGTTGTTGCTGAAAAAGAGGACTGGACGAACTGGTGTTGGTTCTTATATCTTCTTTGCAGACATATTATAAAGAGTAGTGAAGTGTGCTTGATATCTGACCATCATCACGGCATTCTTAAGACTATAGCGGAAGATACGTGGTGGTCAAATGTGCATCATCGATATTGCTTGAGACATATGCGAACAAATTTCTTGGATAAGCATAGAGGGGAAGATTTGAAGTATCTGTTGTGGAGAGCGGGTAGAGCAAGTCAAGATAGAAAATTGAAATCTACCTTAGAGAGTATCCGTTCAATTAACCCCGAGGCAATTGCATAGTTTCTGAATTTAGATACAAGAAAATGGACATTGGCACACGATGGTGGTTACAGATATGGCATTATGACTACTAACATGTCTGAGGTTTTCAATGGTGTCATGCAGGGAGCCCGTGGGATGCCAATCACAGCAATTGTTGAAACTGCCTTCTACCGTTGTGTGGAGTACTTTCAAGTAAGATATGAATTTTCACTAAATGTCTTAGGAGGTAATCCTGATAATCCTAACATCAATCCCCTACACCAATTTAGCCAGAAAGTTCATTACTGATACTTGAAGAATAGCGAGAAATGTATGGCACATCAGGTTAGGAGGTTCAACTATCATGAGATGGGGTGTATCAAGTGACAACCGCACGTCAAGGTGATAAAGGTGAAAATATCCAAATTGTTCAATTTAATGAGCGTACCTGCACATGTAGTAAATGTGTTGCCTATCACATGCCATGTTCCCATCTTCTTGCATGCTGCCATGCCCAACATCTTGATGGTCGTTCTTTCGTTTCTCCATTTTACACCATTAGAGAATACTACAAGACATGGAAGGAAACATTTGAACCAATCCCCCATGAGGACTATTGGAATGTGATGGTTTGGTTCCACATTTTTTCCCTAATCCCCACCATCGAAGTTCTGCGAAGTCCGGACGGCCTAGATCAAGACGCTTCCGAAATTGTATGGATTTACAAGCAGATAAACGGAAGACTCTGTGTTCATCATGCAAGCAAGAAGACCACAATCGTCGTAGATGCCCAAACATTAAGGAGTAGAAGAATGTTTTTCATGTAATTTATGTTTGAGTTGTTGGATTTTCTTTGTATTTCATTTGGATTTCGTTTGAGTATGACTTTGATGTAATTTTGATTGGTTCTACAGTTTGTGTTGTTTGTTGTTTGAATATGACTTTGTTTTTCATTTGGATTTGGTTTGACTTGGATTCAGTTTCAAAACATGTACTAAAGTCTCAAAACAATATACAAATATACTAAAATATAAAAAACATTTAAAAAACCATACAACAAACATTCAAATAAAAACTTAAAAAACCATACAGAAAATACATAAATGTTTTCTTACAATAATAATAAAACAACTAATACTACAAAGTTTTATTACATCTAAATAAAAAAAATAGTTTCACTTATTTCTCCTATCATACTTTCTATCATAGGCAGCCGGGGTGAACTTATTCGTCGGATGCCGCTCCCGAGACCCTCTTCTAATTAACTCCTCCCATTGAGCAGGGGTAAGACGTACCCCACTAGATGAAGTAGCAGCCGGATCAGAGAAGGGTGAAAGATCCGCTCGTGAGGATGAAGGAACCCTAAAGCCACTTCCTGAATATACTGGTGCATGAAAGTTCTAGGTGGAGGGTCAATGAAATCATCATCATCATTAATAATCCCACTCACCTGACTCGGGTCGTGACGAGGGTAAGTACCTGAATAAATACCCTCCTCAACCTCGAATCTAATCCTCTCCTCGTGCTCCTCCACCTGAGTAGCCCCCCATTGTGAAGAATAATCAAAGAGTTCATCATTAGGAGTCTCGAAATTTGGCTGGACCTCGGGCTCTAGCTCTGGCTGGAGTTGTGGCTGTGCACGACGTCTAACCCGACATTGTCGAGGTTCTACCCCCTTGTACGCGATCTACCGGTGGTGGAGGTGCTGCAGCCTCAAGTCGTTGCTGTTCCCTAACTCCCGTGAGCATGTGTCTAATCAACCTTCGCAGCTCAGCTTGATGAGTATGCTCCTCCTCCTCCTCATTGGTGACATGCATACGTTGAAGGTTCTGCACCTGTTTTTATAGCAAAAAAATAGGTATGATGAGACATAAGTTAATAAATTAAGTTTTGCTTTAAAAAAACTAAAAATAATAACTTGAAAAATGTAAATACTTACCCTGCCCTCTAGGAAAGGGGCAACCGACCGGTATTCAACGTCCTCTATATGAAGGGGGTTCTACACAAACATGCACGTTATGCTCCAAAACCATATCATATATGGATCAATGTAATGCATAACGTGAAAGCCTGGTATCCCCCCAGCCAGTAAGTTCCGCCGCTGTCCCCAAAGTGCAATGTATTGTTGATGGCGGCGCTCCAAATCATAAGATTGTTTCCACCCCTATCAACTCTGTGCAAGTCCCTCCGAGTATCGCACGGTTCTGGGATACCCTGCAGCATGGCAAACTGCCTCATAACACGATCCGAAAAATGCCACTCTATCCTCTCAAAGCATATAAGAGGGACCCACGCCATCCATACGGCATGTCCCTGAGTGCAGTATGCCGGAGCATATCTATCTCTATAAGGCTGCCACACAACCTGATCATCTGTTAGCTTGGCCAGCTGATCATGATAGCCTCGCAAATTATGGGCAGTAACCTCCTTGAGATACAATGATGATCCAGTTCACCTGAAATTTCATAAAAAGAATAATTATAAGAAACAGTTAAAAAAAATTATAACGACGAGAAAATAACGTATGATATATGTATACCTGCATCTCAGTGGCATGTGCTCGAAGTCCAGATCAATGTTTCGCCTTCGAATTCCAGGTTGCACACATAGCAATCGCTTTCAAGCCCAAATCTATATCAATAAAATTTATATCAAATACTATAACTAATTCCAATAATTTGAAATCAAACTTAAAACCAACAACATAATGCACATTAAAATGAGATAAACATACTTGTAGAATGTTGAGAAATCCACTGCACTGGCTCGTCAAAGGGTTAGTCGCACTACACAGCTCTCGATATAGAAAAGCCAGTGACGCACTTCCCCAACTGTACATCCAGACCCTCGAAAGCTCCTGAAGCAGAGGGAGATAATACAACTTAACCTTGTTGCAACTTAACCTTGTTGTTTGTACGATCAGGCATCACCATAGAACCCAAGGCGAGCATGATATATGCCCGAGTGTACATATCAACAATGTCATTGGGGGAATCATCAGTTAGGTCATGGAAGTGTGGAAACTGACTAGTAATCCACCGTAGCTTTAGACTACTCCCATCCATATCTCCGGGAGATGGGACAGCCCCTAAAAGCTGGTGACATACCACCCGCCATTCTATAAGAGCTAGGATGTCAGCATTAGTAACAACATCCCCATCAATCGACAATCCGAAAATCATGTCGATATCCTCTAGGGTAATCGTCATCTCACCAACTGGGAGGTGGAATGAATGTGTCTTCGGACGCCATCTCTCGGCCAAGGCCTTCAGCAACCCATAATCATATATTAATTCTCCCTATGTAATGAACTCCACTAAAGCAACACTCAGCTAATCTCGATAAAATCCTCGGCGCTAGTCTATCCGGCAACGTGTCACCACGACAAAATGAGAGCGGACTAGCAACATGCTGTCCGACCCAAATAAATCGAGCTCTGTCGTCCTCATGTGCAGTCAAAACAGAGTTATCGATAGGCCCGGAATCAACGAAGGAATCCATCTGTTTCAACAAAAGAAACCCAATTTCAATATCAAATAAATAAATATATAAACATAGAGACTTTGAAATATCAATATCAAATACTTCTACTTCTCCAAAATTGAGTCACAAATTGAGTTCAAAACCCAAAAATTTCAAATATATTACAATGGAGTTCAAATATACCAACTATTGAGTTCAAATATACCAAAAATGAAGTTCACATGTTCCAACAATTGGGTTCAATAACAACACCAATATTCAATAAAATCCTAATTATTTCAATATATACAAACTAAAAACAAAGCATATACACAAATCAAAGCAAAAACCTAATTATTTATACTAATTCAACAAGTATCCAATTCAAAGCCAAATCGTCAAAGCATATAACATATTTCAACAATTATCAAAATCAAATCATATACCCAAATCAAATCAAATACTCTATTTCAACAATGAAGAATGATAAACATTGATATAAACTTACAATGTCGAAATTAGTTGGTAAAAATCGGATTTTATAATGACAATTGCAAACTTTTTCTTCTTCTCCCTTCTCCTTTCTCCCTTCTCCCTTAGTCTCTTATGGTTTTTTGAAAATTTTCTTTCTTCACTTCACTTCACTTCAGACTGAAAGGCGCCGCTGCTGTTATGTCTATTTTTTTAAAACTCGCTACACCATGTAGCGAGTTTCACGATCGACCGAAATCGCTACATGGTGTAGCGATTTAGGTGTTGACTAATTACCAATTGAACGGCGCCTTGATTAATCCTAATTAAATTAAACTCGCTATACCGTATAGCGAGTTTCAACGGTAATATGTTGAACTCGCTACACTGTGTAGCGAGTTCTAAAAAGTGGGACATTTTGAAAAATAGTTTCAAATGTGAATTATTTTGATATTTATATTTTTTAAATGAAATTATTAGAGAAAAAAATCATTGACAACAAAAAGGCTTTTTGAAGTTAAAAACTCAATGTCAACTACATTTCTTTAAAGAAACGCAGTTGGCAATTACGTTTTCTTTATTAAGAAAATTTAGAAATCGAGATTGCCAATCACGTTTCTCTCAAACTTGATTATTCTGGGTAATATTTTTTAAAATATAACATTTTAGAAAATATTTTTCCAAAATTTGTTATTTTGAGGAAAAAAAATTCAAAATAAGTCCACTAACCACTTTATTTTTTTAGTTAGTCAAATTAGGGATATACTGAAGTGATTTAGACATCGGTTCACAATAAGTGATTTAGACATCGTTTCACAATTGAATTGAACCAATTCATATGTTTAGTTTGATTTACTAGCATAAATGATTTGGCTCAATCCCAAAAATTAGCAAATTACAGGATTCAATTTGTCTTATAGCCTAACCTTCTTAATCAAATCAAATCAAATCAAACAAAAATATTATTTGAAATCCTGAAATTTAACCCTGAAACCACATATATTAACAATAAATTTATATGTCAAATAATATTTATTATTAAATCAATAAAATTCTATGTTATATTAGACTAATATGAAGCCTGCTTATGCTGCTTCGGCGGCCTTTCGCCATCTCTTCGCTCTGGACAGGAGCGCTAGTGGACACAGGGAGGAAGCAGGCTTTCTGCGTATAACAGTCCGCTTTAATGAATTGTGAACTGGTTCATTCTCTTGAAATAGCTTGAGATAGCTCGAGTCTAGTCTCGATATTGCAATGATGAGTGTAGTTGACTGTTATATCCATTAGCCTTACAAATTACATTGGCACATAAAAGAGACGAGAGTATATGTATCATTTTTGTTTATTAAATTGTGTACCATAAGTAATTTAACATTTATAAGATATTAAAACTAACGTCATCATAACATCGTTATCGATGTATAATCGTTGAATCACCTATAATACTGATATATAAAAGTGATAAACGTGATTTCAATCACCACGAAAATCAAAGTGCAAAGCTGCCTAATTCAACAAACCCTTTCAATGTGGGACCCATCAACATTTATTTGATCAACTCCTTTTCGTACACGTTCCAAAGTTAATTGTGAAGCCAATGTCTCAATCTATGCAGTTAGTGCCACGGAAAATCGCACGCCCAAATGTCTCTTTTTTGCTTTTAACATAAAGAAAAGTGTATCTCATAAAATTTAAAAATTTGACTGAAATTTATAAATAATGTTTTTATTATAATATACTCTTCTTGTCCAAAATACTACTATTATTTATTATTTTAGGTATTTTTATCAATTTAAAAAATCAATTATTATCACATTTTAATGAAATACCAAGTTTATCCTTATAAAATATATCTTTCTTACATTACTTTACACAATATATTAATAATGTTACAGGTTACAATGTAAGTATAAAAACGCATTTGAATATTTTAATTCAAAAACAACAATTATTTTGAATCAAATTTTAGTTCAAAAGCAACAACTATTTTAAATAGAAAGGAGCATGGGCGGACACATGACAAGTTAAAGGGGTGGTAGTCAACCCCCTAATCAAATAATGCGTGTGGTTTAGTGATTAAGATGTTAGGACTTTGAGTTGATGGTTGTGGGTTTAAGTCTCATATTAGATATTAATTTTTTCATACAAAGTTTTATAGTGTATTTGTGCACCTCTTAAAAAATGCTCTAGGTCTGCCATTGAAAGGGAGTATGATGTTTATAGGTTGATTTTTTATTTTAATATTTTAACCTAGGTGGATTTTTTTATTTTAATATTTTAACCAAGGTGGATATTTTTATTAAGTAGTACTATGTTTGTAGGTCACTTTGATTATTTGTTTTGATTGTGAGAATGTATAAGTACAACTACATTGTTAGTGCCCACTTTTCTTGGGACCATTGCTAAAAAAAATTATAGCTATTAAACTAAACTAAGATGTGATTTTGTGTAGGGTTTTGTTTGTATAGTTGTAAATCAATATCACCATAATTGTAATATCATAAATTTGCTCAATTAAACGGGGATTACGACACGTTATCGTGATATTATATAAGACTACCCACAACAGTTTCATCCCACTTTTCCATTTCATCTAACACTTTTTACATTTTTTCTCATCCACCTAATATTTCATCTACCCATTTCATTTACCCCCAACAATGGCTAACTTAAATTAAATTTCAACTCCCTCTAACTCATCATTCTATACTCCACTACTTTTATTTTATTTTATTTATATTCTCTATTTTTATAATTAGTAAAATAATTATTATTATTATTATTTATAATAAAAAAAATATTAATTTACTAGATGATAATTCAACTCAAATTGAAAAATGAGTATTTTTTTTTTTTGTGTGTTCAAATCAAATGAAACTTATATCAATTTGTAGAAAAAAAAATGATAAATTTTGGTGAAAAAAAATTAAAAAAAAAAATTAATTTACTAAGTGATAATTCAGCTCAAAAATTTGGAATAAAAAAAAATTCGAAAATCCAACGAACCAATTAAACGCCGACATGTGTTGGATAAAAAAAAAACTTTCAGCCGGATGAAATTTTTCATCCAACCATTTCATCAAACCCCCTTTCAAACCTCCATTACAACATTCCACCTAGTTGAAATTCATTTCAACTACCGTTTCATCCCCCATTGTACTAAGTCTAAACAAAAAAATATTTTTCTTGGTTAAAATAAGTTTGACTGATCAAACGAGACAAGTATACTCATCATTTTCGGTCAAATCTTTAGTTGACCCTCCTCAACCTTTATTCCTCCATTGTTTAATTAATTAATTTTAAAAAAAAATAGAAAAAGAAAACTGTGAGAGGTGTGTACTGTAAATCTAAGAAAAATAATGAGACGGGCACGATCTGGTTTTGCAACCATCCATAAGATCCTACTGTTTGGTAAAGGGTAGTTCATCAATCCCAATTTAAAATAAAATAAAATAAACCTTCTATGATCCACTTGTATCTATATATATATATATATATATACTCCATCCGTCCCATAAAACATTACCCCTTTTACTATTTTCGTGGCCCCACTTTAAAAAGTCTCCACTTTCCTAAAAAAAGAAATTTTTAATACTTCTTTATTCATGAGACCCACTCATCATACTCACAACACTTTTCAAATTTACTATTCTCTCCACTCATTCTCTTCCTCCCACCTCACAACACCTACTTTAATAACATTATTTATTATTTTCCGTTCTCAATAGTAAAGTAAAGTTCTGGGACGGAGGGAGATATATATATATATATATATATATATATATATATACACTCTTCCTATCTTCCTTCTCACTACAATATACCCACTTACTATTGGCATCAGAATTAACATAAAATATTAGTGGAAGTAGATATTATTAGTATGAAAAATGAGATATAAAATAGAAAATGGGATATAAAATATGAAAAATGGGATATAAAATAGAAAACGCCTAAAATGACAAAGTAGGTAAGATTATATGGAACGAGAGGAAGTATATATATATACACGAGTCTCGTACTCTCGTAATTAGTGATGATAATTGTAATCAAGGACGTGGCGACAACTAACAAACTGGTGATCAAGTCAATGGAGCTGTAAACTTCCAAACATACAATAATGAATAGATGCAATAAAATTACAAACAAAAAGCCACAATATTAGGAAACTGTTAAATCTACCTGCAACCTCTTTCTGGGAAATAATGAGGATTGCAAAAAACAATGGGGAAGAAAAAGGGTGGCCACAAACACCAAGAAGAAGGGCCAAAATGGAGTCAACTATCTTGTCAATTTTTAAGAAAGAATAAAGAAAAAGCAATGGCACTCCTAGAAAGCCAGGGCCACTAACTAACATGAACATCCATCATCTTGTTGCACAACAGTCAGATGACGAGCTCAGCCACACGATGCTAAAATCAGCAGATAAAATGAGAAGCAGTCAGGCAAGCTCAGCCACACGATGCTAAAATCAGCATATAAAATGAGAACATGTACCTTACTATCGGACTTCGTGGGCCCCGGATCCACAAGAACTCCACACCAAGTTTGGTATACTTCTATGTATGCATAACGAGCAGCAATAACACATTGGAACGAGAAAAAGAAAGGAGATCGATAGAAGGAAGATGAAAAATACGTTGTTACGCCTGTCATTCTCTGAAAATAAAAAATAAAAAATGAATCAACTCAACAAGAGACCATGTATTAGTACAATGAACTGGGTGAACTTTAAATTACACCCACTAAAAGGATTTGAATTCAATCGCAAAATACATACAATAAATTACATCATGCAGATGCCAGAAGGGGTTGGATCCATCACTCAAAAATGTTTTCTTTTTCCTCAATTGTGTGGAAAAAAAGACAGATTCTATCGCTTGTCTGAATTCAGTGGGCTTGCCAATACCCATAGAGTAACACTACTTGAATATGAGTTCTAACCAACTTATAAATAGAATGGTTACCAAACATTTTGCAATTTTACTCACTTTTACTGAGTTTTTGGGAAAGGGAAATTTTACCTCCAATGTCCGATTTTCGTTTGCATCCAAAAGACAGAAGTTTCAGGAAAAAGCCGTCAATTTCTTCTTCCTTTTGCTCATAAACATAGAATGCAACAAATGCAAAAGGAAGTACTGCAAATTAAAGAAAGATGATTCAGTCAATACATGACCCCAAATATCCAAATTGAATTTGCTGCTAGCTTACTATCATTAAAAAAGAAAGTAAAAAAACATTATATCCAAAAGGGTTAATTAGACATTCAAAAAATATTAACTCTTGTAGGTACTGGGACCCGTAAGGGAGTGTATATACCTCTGGTAAACAAACTTTGTAGTGACATTGAGCCGAGGAAGCTTAGAGCCAATAGTGATAGAGCCATCTGTTTCATAAACAGTGTTAAGGAATATCCACAAAACTCATGAATACACTCCAAAGTCGAGCTCACCAATATTGCATTTACTAGTAATATTTCCAAAGTCATATTATTGGTCCTTAGATCAGAATATTAACTGTATAATAAATGAGTCCTACATGCTGATAAATATATCTTTTAGCAATTTAAAGAACAGAAGGGAAGAGGGGTTCAAATAAAAGTACCTTGAGAAATAGAGTCAAGTCATTTCCTCTGCAAAGAGATTTCAAACTATCTACAACAAAAATTCCATGATGAGACCACTGATAAAGCAACCCGATGTGATGCCTCTTCTGGCACATGAAATTTTGACTCAGGAATTTTCTCAATTGTATACCCACATCTGAAACAGCAGAGGAGACAGTTAGGTTTCTTAATATTATCTCTCCCGTGTCAACCAAATGTTTAAAACAGCCTATCAATTCTTGCTTAGTATTCACCAGGTCCTTGGAGGTGGTTAAAATTTGCCCATTAAATCAACACCTACTTAAAACTTTTAAGGGCAATGTGGTAATTTTCAAACAAGCTGGAAGTTTAATTTCTCTACAAGCAAAATGTTGGATTAATGGGGAAGCTGGAATAAGACACACGAAGACAGGCATACATACATCTTCCTAGGTGATCTTCCATGGATGAAGAGAAAAATTGATGCCAGCAACAGAAACTTTGCCACTGCGGTAATGAGGGTATATCCAGGCACTATGAAATTGAAATAAAATGCAGCCAAAATTAGCACTGTGGCTAATGCCTGCCTTTTATTCCTCCACAGAAGTATGTCAGCAGCTGTAACATATGACATCAGCAAAATGGATCAATATATAACACTCAACAATGGTACAAGATTAATGATGCCTCGGAAGTATCATTATTGTAAATTTATATGCTGAATATCACCATTTAAAATCATTTTTGAATATTTAATAAGAAAAAATCCCTTCTAACTTTAACCATCTCATCATCATCATCAACTAGATATGTTTTGCGGCGAATTACGTTTTTGCATGCAACTGTTATGAAGTTTGTGATGCATCTAAGACAGCCAGTACACCATACACTCAGAATGGGGGGAAAGCAAAAGGAGAGAGCACTCTTCAACAATTAGTTGTAAATGCCTTAAGCCACAAGCATCATACAGAAGAACAAGAAGAGGGAATGAATTAATCATATATACCCATTCCGCTTCCCAAGTAAATAGCAGCTTTAGATGGACCCTCCCTTTTGGGCTGAAGTTCAGCCCTCAAATGCGAGTACGAGTCAATTGTCCTTCTAAGACCCTCCTGCAGAAGGTCAAATTCTGTCGTTATCACAAGATTGACTCCAACTATCGAACTCACATATAGCGAATATTTTACCATAAATAACTCTGCCAACTTATAAAGCAATTAGCAGATGTATTGGGTCGAGGCCTCCTCAAATGAACCCTTTCTTGTTCTCATTTTATAGTCATTTAAACATTTTATATATAGAATGTTCCAAAAGGTATGTACATTCAGCTCAACAAGCCTGAGAATCAATTGTGTAACTTAGCAAAGACTATGAAAATACTGATACTAATTTGTGTCAGCAAAATGAAATCCAACTTTACTCAATTAAGAGATTAGACAGGAGGGCACCTGCAATGGCACAATGGGTGTGTAGCCAAGCCGATCAATTGCTTTTGTCGAATTAAAAGTTCTGCTGCAAGTGAGGAGCCTGATTCTTGAAGGTATCAGCTGAGGAACCTTCATCCCGTATGGGCCAAGCAACTTAAAAGTCAGCTCCACCATATGCGCAATGGGCATCATCAGAAAAGCAGGAATCTTGATTCTTGGCCTGCAAACTACAGGAAGTCAGCATTATATGCTTCAATTTTTTAAAATGCATCTGAAATAAGATGTCCCCAAAAATCATCCCTACTTAAGTAAGGAGTATTTTTGTTAATCTGAACAACTGGCTAAATAATTAATCTAGAGAGATCATGACCAAGTTATAAGCAAGAGAGTGAAATAGCCTCAACGATCTGCAAAAACTAAGGTTTGGACGCTCTAACCCCCTACATCCCAACTAAACAAGACTCTCATCCAACCTAACTCCTCACCATAGCAACTTTGTGCTCGAGACATCAACTTCTTTTCTTTTCTTTTCTTTTTTCATTAAAAGGATCAATAGTGGTTCCCTACTTACCCCCTTGTGCTCGAGACGTCAACTTCCCTTGTAAACAGGTATGGAGAGAAAGGTTCCGCAAGCCATGACCAATAAAAGCAAAAAATATGTCTTTCGCACATCTTAAAATCGGAGAAGACAATGAACGGTGGCAACCAGAGACAAGCTCTATCTATATGCTACCAAGACTCTTGAATCAATCACCACATGTACAAAGTTCCATTATTTTTTTGAAACTTAATCTGGAAAAATGAGCCCTTCCAGTGCACGCAAGAACAAAAATACCTTTCATAGCCAAGACCGTCAAGAATAAGTCCGGCAAACTCCCAAAACTTGATTGGTTCCATATTAGTTATGAAATATGCCTGCAAAATCAATGTGTAAAGGCAACTTTGTAGGTATGAAGAGCTCATTGAGAGCTAAAAATGACAAGAATTTCCTCAAATACAGTTCAAGTGTTTGTAGAAATACTAGTAAGTACAAAGCACTTTGTTTAAGAATGCATACTAAATGATTTGTCTATATTTGCAATATATCCAATAATTATATCTTGTGGAGGTAAAAGACTGTAAATTTCTTTAATTTAGGTAGGGATATGATGGAAAGTGGATTATTAATATGCATTCCAAAAAATGGAAAGGTGGCAAATATAAACGAGACAAATGGAGTATCAATAATCATAATTAATTGTGTGAATTCTGTAATTCTCCTTTAACAGAAGACCCCATTGGGATGTATCATTTTTTCTATTTGTTTCTTTTTACAATGGTGACAACTTTATATTCCTCTTTTACAAAAGATCCCAGGAAAAAAATTAAGTAACTTCTAAAGGATAAAACGGGAGCCTAAGGCAACATAAGTAACTAAACTGAAAAGACATCAATCTCCTAACCAAAAGATGTAAGAAGATTAGGAAACCTCCCTTGCGTCTAGTAGCAAGGGAACATCCTTTAAGATGTAGATAAATTGCAAGCATCAATACAACAGTAGTAGGATTTAAACAACTCAGATTTCAAGCAGCAAGAAACTTGGAGAAAGAAATACAGAATTCGAGCCTTACCTCGCCAGCAGCTCTCTCCGCAACAGCCCCATCAGATGCTAGAGCTCTTTCAGCACATATATGAGCATGTGCCACATTCTCAACGTAAGTGAAATCGTACATGTTATTGCCATCCCCAATGATGAACTGATCATTGAAAGTTGCAAAAACAGTAATGTAAATTAAAATTTTATTTGAGTCGTAAACCAGAGATACTATAAGAAGAGGTCACAGAATACACACTAAACCTTTCTTCACTGTGAAAGGATGCATCATTGGACCAATAAGGCCCAAGGAGGAGTAGATGCTTAAGATTTAGCATCTGATTTTCAATTATGAATCCAAATAGAAATAATCCTTACAGAGTAAGAATAAGATCTTCACAGTCTATTTACACGGCATTTCCAACAAGAAATACAAGGTAGTTATAGTCGTTGAAACATTGCAGAAACAGGCTACTATCCTTTCATGGGTGTAATAGTAGAGAGATAATTACTGTCATTTCTTCAATAACTAATAATGATGAAATTTTGCCTCACAATCTGAATGACCGACAATAACCTCTGGAGCTTAGGGTTCAATAGAGCAAACAACTAAAGATCAAACTAAGTCTTTCATGGATGTAACATTAGAAAGATAATTTCAGCCTCTCGTCTTGAGATTTGCTTCACAAACATGAAATTCAACTCAATTACCAGTTATGAGATAAAACGTAACCCTTACCTTGGACTTTCCTGCCCTGGCAGCAGTAATCAAAGATGGAACAAGCAACTTATCACCAGGACCAAAAATGCTGCTAGGTCGAATGCAGCATGTTAGAAGTCCATTAATACCATTTGACTTGATAACTATTGCCTCTCCTTCAGCTTTAGTTGCAGAATATGAATCATTATGCTGGAAAGTTTGAGCACATATTATGAAAGTTGACAAGGTATTGTTAAAAACAGACAATGACAGCAGAAAGAACCAATCGATATTCTGACAGTAATGAAGAGAACTTAATGTTCTGTTCTCTTTTGGCAATATGTAGAATATTTCCATATTAATATAGATTTCTCCTCCCAGCTTCCCACCCACACTATCCCAAAACAGATACAAAGATAGAATGACATGAAAAAGAAGACAGGGAGGAGAACGAAGGAACAAACTGGTAATCAGGGTCATAAGTCTGTTTTCCCTTCAATTACTGAAACTGTGTCAATATCAATCTCATATTTCCTTTGTCATAAAGGAAATACGAAAAAAGAAAAAAACTCACACATACATTTGAAGTGAGTAATATCTGTTGTTGCACTCAAAGTAAAAACAACGTGAAGCTTAATGTAATAGTTAGCTAAATGCTATACTTCGCTTCTCAGACGATTTTAGATGTACTTAATACCTTCGCTGGATACGACAATGATTCATCTCCATTGATTATTCCATGTACTCCATCAAAAACCACGCTTGGAGAGCTAGTATGTATAAGTCTCTTTACTTTAAGCTCGGTACAAGCCTCAACTATGTTTTTGGTGCCTGTACAATAGTTGAAGATAATACAATGCATAAAGAAAGGAAAAAGAGAACATTGACAATAGAACAAAGGAAAACTATTCTTAGAGCATGTAAAAAACTCAGAATCCGGTACATAATAACTTAAGCTACTACCTAGAACATTAACTGAATAATGCAGTTGGTAGTTATTGATAGATGAATCTGGAGCGGCCATATGAAAGACAACCTCAGCTCCTTCACAGGCTGCAATAAGGGATGAATACACAACATGAGATCAATGAAACTAACGAGTTATCGGATTTAGAAGCCTTTGAACCTCTAAGATTGTCTAACAACAAGGAACACATTTACCAACATTCTAAGTTTCTAATTATTTTGATGAAGTAAGAGTAAATGTAAGCAATAGTGGCAACATGTTACAAATAGAAAAGCATCCCCAGGTAAACTTACAGGTCTACTGCATATATGCAGATAGAGAGGATTAAAAAAAAATGATAGCCTGAAAAAAAGATCTGAGGTGAAGATAAGTATACCTTTGAGAACTTGGGACTTGTCTCGTAGATCCATCGATACATATTGAGCACGACCAGACTTAATAGCTTCACCAAGAGTTCCCTTCTCTTCTTCAGGTTCTAGCTTAAGAGAACGACCCAAATCAGCAATACGGACTGAAAACATTTCGTACCGAATAAGCATTTCCACCAAATGTCGTGCAGCAAAGCCTCTTCCCCCAGTCACAACACACCATCTCTCTTGCCCAGCCATTAGTTATACTGTCCTTGTAAATAGAACCAACAGAGATATAGTCAAAACATATTAGCAGACTGGTCTAGTACACAAATATTCTTAAGGCTAACTTGATATTCACAGATGACACCAAATTTCAAGAGATTTTTGAAAAGTTATAGGTTTTCACTTTAACAGATCGAATGAGGTAGACATGTCAACTTCACAAAGCAAAACTAATAAACCTGATCAAACTAGCCATTTCCAAAAAAATGGGTTTTTCTCTGGTAGCCCAAAACCAGCGTAAAAAAAATAGAAAATAAAACTTGATGTTTTTTTTTTTTTACTAACCCAGTGGAGATATCAATTTGTGAAAATAAAAATGAGGGAGCTGATCAAACTAAGCGGCCTTTCAAATTAGTGGGTTTCTCCATAACCACTTAACAACTGTACATATGCCAACTTCTCGAAGAAATCAACAAGAGTGAAAATGAAAAGAATCTAGCTCTTAATATTAAGTTGGTTTCTCTACAACAGATAGAAACCTCAATGCTCAATATCATACAAAAATGAAAAATCCATCAAATTACTGCTTTCAAAAAGCTGGGGTTTGTCTTTAGCAGTTCAAAACCACGAAAAAAGTTGATTTCCTCAAACATAGACGAACAAATTGATCAAACTAACATCAGGAATGATTACAAACAGGAATGGCACTTTATTATCATTGAGAAAAATGGGATAGATTCCAAATCTACATGCAACAATGAGAAACAGGATTTAAGGAAACAAAACTAACATTAATCGTAAATCCGATAAGCAATTGCTCGGGTTAATGCTAATCATGAACAAAAAAAAAATCATGGGATTGAAATCAAATTTCGATCTAAGGTAGGTATTTAACATTGAATTGGTTGAAAATAGTGCGAGACCTCACCTGAGGGGAAAGATTCTTGCGCAATTGTGTATTCAAATCTGAGGGAGGGATTGAAGGATGGGTTCGGAGTGAGCAAGGTAAGATTAATTGAACTGTGATTTTGATTAAATTCCAGCTTACTGTATTTTTGTAAGCAATATAAACTCGAAATTGGCCAATAATATTTTAAGACCTTAAACTTTTGCACGTTTGGTTTGCAATGGCAAGCTAATTCTTAATTTTTTTTGTTTATTTTTTTGTTTTTGGAAGAAAAAAAAAAACCTTATCTCAAGTTCCTTATTAATTTAAATGTCTTATAAATGATTGAAATGTCTCATAAGTTTTTATAAAGTAATATACTCCCTCCGTCCCGCTAATATTAGCACACTTTCCTTTTTGGGCGTCCCGCTAATATTCGCACACTCCCAAAAAGGAAACTTTATATTAATAAAATATTCACCCAACCCCACTCATTCTCTCTCCTACATTATTTTAATACTCACAACACCATTATAATTTATTACACCCTCCACTCATTCTCTCTCCACTCATTCTTTTACACTCACAACATTTTATTAAAATATCATATTCCTTAATTCCCGCGCAAACAGTGTTTGTGCTAATATTAGCGGGACGGAGGGAGTATTATACTGTATTCAATATACATTATTTAAAAGTTATGATACAACATCTTTAATATTGTCTCATACCACCACCCCTGCTGCCGTCAGAATCTGATTGTCGATCGATGGTGCCATCTGTCATCATCAATAATGTTGTATTATATCAATATGTAGTATTATGCATTTTAATGTGTGCACACTACATAATAATACAATATGACAATCGACACATGAAAATAAATTTATGAGACATTATTATGAAACCTTTTTAAAATTTATTGGGCACTCCCTTTTTTTTCTTACGATGATAACATATTGAACCATAACTATCACCAAAATAAAAAAGATTTGGCTTTATCACTAACCGTTACGTTGGGGACAACTAATTCGTTAACGTTGAAAACATTCAAACACACTAATACATGATGTTAACAAATTTCTTTTGGCCAAATATATTTTTGGGCGGTCTTATAATAACTAGTTTAACCCCCGTGCGATGCACGGACAGTTAATAACGAATAACTGATCGAAATCTAAACGAATACAAAAGAAATAGAGATGTTTGTATACATTGTAAAAAAAATATTTGTAACATATATTATGAGTAAAAATATTAGATTGAAGGTCACTAAAATAAATATTGTGTTACATCCGAGCAATTGTATTCAAATATAAAATTTGATTCTTATTCGTATTCAATTCGTATTTACATATAAAAAATTATTTATATTCAATTCTAAATTGAAATTCGAATTATTTTATTAAAATGTTTAATTTGACCTACTTTTTGAAAAAATACAAAGTCAAAACCAAGGCCACGACCGGTCAAGGCCAAGCCGGCCATTGGATAAAGCCACGGACGAACCATGCATGATTGGCTAAGCTTCATTCTCATTATATAACCAAGGCAACCCATCTTACTTTGTTTTTTTTTTCTATGTGGGATAAAAACCTAGGCCAAGGCCAAGGCCAAGACAGATTTCCCACATAGAAAGAAAACAAATCAAAATGGCCTTGACCTTGGTATATAAAGAGGCTTCAAGTTCAAGGTAGGTTTAATTATATTTATATACATATATATATATATATTTTTAAATATAAAATATACATATATAATTTTAAATATAATATATATATATATATATATATATAATTTTAATAATTATTAATATTAAATATATATATATAATAATTAATAAATTAAAGCCCTTCACCAAATGGACAACACGTGTCCAAATTTCCGAAAGACAAAATAAAAATAAATTAAAGCCCAATCACAGGTTGCCACGTATCTATTCAGTCGGTGTTTTTGCCATTTTTTGTCGCGACGTGAAATGACGAAATTGCTCCTCAAACCACCTATAATTTACCACAATCATGTTATTATATATATATATATATATATATATATATATATATATATATATATATATATATATATATATATATATATATAGATATAGATTTGAAAGAATGACCCATTTTAATGATAAAAAAATATCTTTAAATGGAGACTATTTTCTTTAAAAAATTAATATATTATAAAATAATTTAGGTAAAAGAAATGGGTTAAAAAAAAAACCTACATCCTACGGCCAAACACGTGTCCAAACAAAAAAAAAAATTAAGAAAAATCCATCTGCCTTCACGCGCCATTGTTGTCGGCGCGTGTCCCACCCGTGGCAATGAAATGGCCAAATCTCCCTTGAACAAACGTACTACACGTGTCCTCATTGCAAAATAAAAAAAAAATATAGGCCAATCACAGATCTCCCCGTGTCTTTTTAGCCGGATTTATTATCATTTTGCCACGGCGTGAAATGACGAAATTGCGCCTCAAACCCCCTTTAATTACCACAATCTTCCGTTTATATAGATGTAGATATAGATATAGATTTGAAAGAATGACCTATTTTAAATATATAGATGGAGAATAAAAATATTGAGACCAAGCTTTTAGTAAAATTAGTAAATACACCATTTTCTACCCACATTAAAAAAAATCAAAAAATAAAATAAATTGAAATAATAATTTCTTTCTCTAAAAATATTATTTATTTTCTTCACTATTTTCTAATTTTTTCAATCAAATCAATTCCTATATTATAAATACACAATTTTTTAAGACGAATAGAAAAATTGACTAATTTATTAATACTTTATTTACTCTGGTTCAAAGATTTATTTAAAAAAATTAAATAAAATTGTTTGATATAACGAACTAAAATAAACAAAATAATCATATTACCCCATCCCACTTATTAAATACAGTAGAAACCAAAACACACACTCATCACACTTCCCCATTTATATATATATATATATATATATATATATATATATATATATATATATATATATATATATATATATATATATATATATATACACCCTCCGTCCCAATAAAATCTTCACTAATTACCCAAAAGGGCGTCCCGTTAGAAGCTTCACCTTTTCTTTTTTGGCAAAGAATCTTTACTATTTTCTCCATTCATTATCTCTCCTACATTATTTTAATACTCACAACAACATTATAATTTACTATTCCCTCCACTAATTCTTTCTCCTATTTTCAAATTACACTCACAACATTTTTTTTTCCTCCCATTTCCATAATTTGCGTGCTCACCCAAAAGGGTGAAGCACTTATTGGGACGGAGGGAGTATATATGTGTATATATATATATATATATATATATATATATATATATATATTATTATTATTAACTTAAATAACCCTATATACTTTATAAATACAAAATGATTTTATTTAAAAAAATTCAACACCATTCCAACTTATCATCCTATATCCCACCACTTTTACTTTATTTTCGATTCTTTATTTTCATGATTAGTCACATTATTATTATTATTTTTATTATTATTATTATTATTATTTTTATTATTATTATTATTATTTATAATTAAAAATAAATACTTCACACTTAATTAATTTTCACTAAAAATGTATTAAAATAAAAGAAAATTAATAAAGGATAATCAAGAAATTTATATTCAAAAAAGAGGGTTATTATTTTCGTCAAAAATTATTTTCACTAATAACATATTGAAAAATTAAAAATTACAAAAATAACAAAGGATACTCCCTCCGTCCCGCTAATATTAGCACACTTTCCTTTTTGGGCGTCCCGCTAATATCCGCACACTCCCAAAAAGGAAACTTTATATTAATAAAATATTCACCCAACCACACTCATTCTCTCTCCTACATTATTTTAATACTCACAACACCATTATAATTTATTACACCCTCCACTCATTCTCTCTCCACTCATTCTTTTACACTCACAACATTTTATTAAAATATCATATTCCTTAGTTCCCGCGCAAAAAGTGTTTGTGCTAATACTAATGGGACGGAGGGAGTATTTAAGAAATTTATATTTAAAAATAAAGGTTTTTTTTCTGTGTCCAAATCAAATGAAAAAAGTCTCTATTTAAAGAGAAAAAAAAATTATGAATTTTGGTGTAAAAAAAAATTAAAAAAAAATTAATTTATTATAAAAAAATTGAGGTAAAAGAAATGGGGGAGAAAAAAATCAAAATCCAATCACCAATAGAATAATGCCAAGTGTCCAAGCCAAAAAAAAAAAAAAAAAAAAAACAAAAATCAGCATTTTTCATGCTCTTAACGCTCGGTGCAATGCGCGCGTCACTTCCACGCGCCTAGGAAATGACGGATTTGCCCTTCACCAAATGTCGACATGTGTCCTAAAATTTAAAAAAAGAAAAGAAAAAAAAAAGATGACCAATCATATCATGCCACATGTTGATTCAGTTGGGTTTTTTGCACTTTTGCCATGGTGTGAAATGACAAAAATGCCCCTCATAGCCCCTTAAATTACCAAGATCTTGTTATTATATATATATAGATATAGATGCTATTTATACTAATAAAACCTAATTGACACATTCACAATAATTTCTTTTTTTCTACTTTATTTTTCACACTAACAATATTATTTTTTTCTTAGCCAAAATCTAAGGAGAAACGCGTTTCTCCTTAGCATTAAGGAAAAACGTGTTTCTTAACCGGTTTATTAACGGGTTTAATTGAACGTTTAACGAACCGATTTCTTAACCGATTTAATTAAAACCCTTTTGCCCTAATTTTAATACCAAAACGAAATCAGTAGCAAGCGAATTCTAGTTGAATATCCAGAAACTATATCCAGAAATCAGTAGCAAGCGAAATCAATAGCAATCGAAGGAATTATGGGAAATCCAGTTGATGAAATCAGGAGCAAGCGAAAATCCGATTGTGAGTTCACATGTTATTATTGTTTTGGTTCGAATTTTCATAAATTTCTGGATATATTAAGCATACTCATCTGTATATGACTTTAACAATGTGTTTTAGTTTGAAATTTTCAATTTCTGTGTATCGATTTTGTGTTTTATGTTTAACGATTTACCATTCTACTTAGTATTGTCTCTTGGCTTTTAATTCATAATTTTTGTCATGTTTAATTGCCCACTGATGTTTGTTAGAGTTCTGATGAGCAATTGAGTAAATTCTGAAATTCTGGATATCAACATTCAATGTTCTGGATATCCAGAACCTTTTGAAAGGATATCCAGAAATTTTGTATTGGCCATGATCTTGGCCCATGGAGAAACGGGTATCCAGAACCTTTTGAAATGATATCCAGAACCTTTTGAAATGATATCCAGAACCTTTTGAAAGGATATCCAGAACCTTTTTAATTGATATCCAGAATCTTTTTAATTGATATCCAGAAGCTTTTTAATTTATATCCAGAACTTTTTTAATTGACATTCAGAACCTTTTTAATTGTTTGTGGATATTTTCTGGATATCATTTTGAAAGTTTCTGGATATTCAATTGTTTGTTTCTGGATATTCATTTGCTTGTTTCTGGATATTCATTTCTAGATATTCATTTGTGGATATCATTTTGAAAGTTTCTAGATATTCATTTGTGTAGTTTTTGGATATTCATTTTGAAAGTTTCTGGATATTCATTTGTGTAGTTTCTGGATATGCATTTTGAAAGTTTCTGAATATTCATTTGTATGTTTCTGGATATTCAATTGTGTAGTTTCTGGATATACATTTTGTCTGGATATCCTTTCTTTAATATTCTGGATATTCATTTCATTTATTTCTGGATATCCTCTTGATTATTTTTTTTTTATGTTTTGTAGCTGCAGATTTAAATAAAAGTGAAGGTAGTAAGAAGCATAAGAAGAATCAATTAAGTGAAGGTCAAGTTAAGAAGTCAAAGAAGAAATCAACAGTGGATGTGGTTGAAAGTGGTAAGAAACGGGCATTTGAACATTGTTGTGTCCCAGAAAGGCTTATTGATCTTGGTTTAACCCCTGCTCAGAAAGAAAATGTTAAATCTATAGATTTTGGTGGGCTATTAGAACTTAAGTTGAATAGATTGCCAACAGGGGGAATTCTGGAATATCTTGTGGAAAGATTTGATTCGGGAAGCTTTATTTAGAGAATCAAACATAACAAGTATTATATAACAACAAATGATATTTTTGATATTCTTTGTCTTCCTAGGAATTTAAAAAAAGAGAAGATAAATTATTCAATAGGCCAATTGACAAAGAGTTGGGCGCACGATATGTAAATACTTTTGGGAAAGTTAAAGATGGTATTCCAGTCTGTCTGCTTGGTGAACGCATCAAAGAACTACCTAATGGAGGTGATGAGTATAAACGCCTTTATGCAGGGGCGGAGCCAGGAATTGGCCGAGGGGGGGCAAGATTACACGGGGGTTCGGGGGCAGCGCCCCCGAAAAATTTTTTTGGGTCGGACAAGTAAAAAATGGGTCGGATCCATGAAATACAATGTATTTTAGTTAACAAAAATGATAAAAGTAAATAATTCAAAGAACAATTGAAATAATGTTGAAGTATTTAACGCAAACAATTTATTAAAATATATTACTCGTACAAAAAAAAAATTCAAATTTGCTAATTAAACTTGGGATAATAGGAAGAAAGACCAAAAACAAAAAAATGGGAAAAGCCTAACGAATTAATTAAGATTGAAAAAATGTGAGGAAATTAAGAGAAAGAATAACAAAGATGGAAGACAAATAAAATTAATTGAAAATGTAGGTAGCAGGGTTCGAACATGGATTTGAAAGGAAACACCAAAGGCTTTAACTTCATCCCTTCTACCGCTGAACCACACCACTCACTGGTGTTAATCTTGAAGTTAATTATATATATACATATATAACAAAAATATGGTGGGGGCAAAAAAAAAAATTCCACTGCATTTCCGCCGCTGGGGGCGAGTGCCCCGCCGCCCCCGGATCCGCCCCGCCTATGTCTTGTTTCTTTGCCGCTTTCTTTCTTGCACCAGTAGTAACAAAGGCTGTTGACTATTCTTTGTTGGCATTGGTTGAAGATGTTACTCAAATTAAAAAGTTTGATTGCAGCCATTTTGTATTGAATAAGATATCTGATGGTGTTAGGAAGTTTAAGGCTTCTTCTGGCAGTAAAGTGGGGTGTTGTAGTGGTTGTGTGGCAATTCTTTTAATAGCTTACTTTCATAGATTTCCATATTTGCGTAAACATGAACCAACTGCATGTCCTTTGATTCAACATTGGACTCAAGAGAAAATTTCTGGCAGGGCTGGGAATGAAGCTAAAATTGGTTGGGGTGGAGTACTTTATTTGGATAATGTTTATCCTATTACGAGCTATGAGGATGATTTAGATGAAGGACAAATTGGATTGCTGATTGAAGCTGCTCCTTTTGTTGACGATGTAAGTCATCCTACAAATCATCCTGCAAGTGAAAATGTTCCGAAAGTTTTGAATTCTGTTAAAGAGTCACTGGAAATATTTCACAATGATATTAAAGTTGCTATCAATGCTCATATTGCAAGGATTTCAAAAATTGAGAAGGAGACAGAAAAAGTTAATAATGATGATGTGGAGAAAGGATCTGTTGAAGAGGAGGATTCGAATGATGATAGTCAACCTTGGGGAAGTCAGGTTTTTTATTATATTGATGATATTATTGATAAGTTGAAAACTTCAAAAGTTGAGCTTAAGGAGAAAGGGAAGGTTGGACCATTGCCAACATTTAAGATTTTATCACAGAGTCAAGAATCTGAGCGTACAGCGTCTGATGATAATGTTGACAAATTTCAGGATTTTAATGACAAATTTCAGGATTATAATGTTGAGGATTTTGGGGATCAAGTTGTTACCAATGTTGCTCAACCAACTGAAGATCAATCTGCAGAGCATCAAATAGCTAGGCTTAATACAGAGGATCAAGTTACTGATTCCCATCTGTTTAAACAAAAAACGATTGAGCCTATGTCTGTTATCAAGGTAGTTGACGTGGAAGAAGAACTTTCTTCACAAATTTTGGGTGATATTGATAATTTGGTTGGTAAAATTTCTCAACATTGTGTTAATGGTGAGAAGTTTGATAAGATGTTAGATGAAGTGGATTTGGAACCTGTTAATGGTGAGATTATTCTTTCATCTGAATTTATGGTGAAGAATAAAAAAGTAATGATTGGTATGCCAAAGCTAAAGATGGAAGTGGTTGATTATTGCTTCTCAAAATTGATTATTCCAGCGTAAAAAAAGTAATATCCCGTTTTTATTTCAATATTATTACAGTTGAAATTTATTATGGTATTCAAATTCTAATATTATTTTTTTTCAGTTTTTTTTTTCAGTTTAATGATCTCATTGGACTGGAAGCAGACGATATTTTGAGTATGAGAGAAGATACAGATATCACAGGTGTAATTGTGAATGCTTGGGCAATGTTGTTGAACAAGCTGGAGCATAAAAAGGGTGTAATGAAGAGATTTATGTTTGGTGTTGACCATTCTGTAAGTTTACTTTTTTCAACAACTTAAAAGTATATATCGATTGCAGGGTATATATCCATGAAATTTCTTTAAGATATTGTTATCATTTATATTAACAGGCTACTTGGGTGAAACGTTCTTGCAATGCTCGTATTGGTGCTGCAGAAATGCTTCAAACTTTTATGCATTGGAAAGATGTTGTTAATGTCGATGGGAATCTAATGGATCTGAAAGAAGTAGATCTGGTATGCATTTTCATTTGTCAATACATTTCTGGATATCAAATTGAAAATTTCTGGATATACTTTATGTTATTTCTGGATATATCCATGACCAAGGTCTAGGCTAAGGCCAAGGCCAAGGCCTATGCCATGGCCAAAGTAATTTCTGGATATACTTTATGGTATTTCTGGATATACTTTATAGTATTTCTGGATATATCCATGACCAAGGCTTAGACTAAGGCCAAGGCCTATGCTGTGAGGACCCCGACCCGGAACCTACATGTGTCCCGAGTTGGAGCGTCCTCAAACTAACCCAAAAACACTAAACTTTTAAAACTTCACTTTGACTTTCAAATATAAACATCAATAACATAACCGTTTCAAAAGAACTCTACTCCACTCCACATTGGAGGAGGAGTTGACCAACTTTGAAAGCGAACACTGTTTAGTTACAAAAGATGAAGGTTATGACGTAGAATTTAAAGTTTATAATTACAAACTCCAATAAAGGAATTACCAAAATACATTTTATACGTCACCCTATACATACCCCGACAATACCCAAAAGATTACTCCAAACTCCTCTCCGTCCTTACTTGGCCTGGCCCGCTGTCTCGGGATCTAAAACATTAAAGGGAGAGGGGTGAGAATAAATCTCAGCAAGCTATTATGTATGCAACAATATGCCAAATAGATGCAACACATAACACGTTGGAAAAACTGTAAACACCTTACGTTACCTTTGGTTTACCTTTTCCCGTCTGAACAATAGTCGTACAACATTGGGTATAATAATACTCCAATCTTAAGCGAGCTGCTTAAGAAATACTCACATCTTATAAGACCCATTTTTCGGGAACCAAATAAGATAGTAGCAACTACGTAAGGCTTTTGGCTCAATACGGATGCTATAACCCCAACCTCGCGGCCACAGGAGGGGACGGTCACAGGTATAACATAATCCGATCACATTAGGTCACACTTCCATAATTGATCGTATTACGTTATACCCCCAATATCAGCTGATTAACAAATTATCAAGCACATAGCAGTTACTTGAAATAAATCCACAAAGGGGATAAACAATAGCCACATGGTAATATATACTCATGCCCAATAAATATCAAAGTGCAACAATTTATGAATACACTAAGCAACATCAACAACAATATATATAACATCAAGGAATTGAGGGATCATTAACCTACCCTACAAATTCCATATTCAAAGATACAAGGTCTCAATGAAGGTTCA
The DNA here is from genome assembly GCA_022495995.1 of Adenophora triphylla var. japonica. Lineage (NCBI taxonomy): Eukaryota > Viridiplantae > Streptophyta > Magnoliopsida > Asterales > Campanulaceae > Adenophora > Adenophora triphylla. Next base: position 216,516 of record JAFEMH010002694.1, read on the forward strand.
AGTTCAATTACTAAGTGGGAGTCGCAATTTATAAGTGGCCAAACAACTTGCTAAACAATTCTTGTTTAAATTGAAAAAAAGTTGGTTCAGGGTCATGGGCGACCGCCCATACCACTTGGGCGACCGCCCAAGTGGGTTTTCAAAGAGGATGAAATGTTTCTGCCACTATGGGCGACCGCCCTCACCACTTGGGCGACCGCCCAAGTGGATTTTTAAAGCCAATGTGAGTTTCTGCCGTGATGGGCGGCCGCCCTCACCACTTGGGCGACCGCCCAAGTCTTCCTCCAGCCCATTCTCAGATTTTTACCCATTTTGAACCTAGTTTTCCTTTCCTTATACCATGCTTATCACAAGAACACCAAAGGGAACCTTAGCTTTACCAAGTCTCACACAAAACAAGTAAACCCAAACCCAAGTAACCCTAGATTGATTATCACTACAAATTCCACCCATTTCAACCCTTTAGATTATCTTCCTTGAACCCTAACTTCAACTACTTTCATTTTCCAATCATCCAACTTCCATTAAGGTTTCCAAGGCATGAAATCAACATCACAAGAACAAGAACAACATTTAAAGAACTTATGAACAAGTAGGAGAAGGGAATCATAACAACTCACCTTAGGGTTTTAATATGGAAGGTTGATCTTTCTATCTTGATGGATTCTCCTAGATGATCCCACTTCAATGATGCTCCTAGACTTGAATTTGGTGGAGAAATGGCTTGGCTTCAAAGCTTGGTGTTGGGAGCTTCCATGGAGGTTTCTAAGGCTTCTAAGAGTGTTTTGGAATGAATGAAGGAGAAGGGAGAAGGGAGTAAGAGGAGGTGAGGGGGGAAAGGACACATGGCAAGCCTAGGAAGGAGCAAGACATTTTGGCCCCCCATCAACCTAGAATCAAGGCTTTCATTCCTTTTAAATTAAAATAAATCCTTATCCAATTAATTCATCCTACCCAATTAACCTCCTTGTACTATTTATCATATTTCCATTTTTATTATTTCCCCAAGTTTCTTTATTTAATACTCAATAATTTCTCAAAAAGATTTTACTAAATTTACTTCTCAACTAATTTATCTTAATTTAAGAATTTAAAGACATAATTGGACACATAAAGCTAACATAAATATTAAAAGCATATAATAAATATTTAAAATTAGGGCCTAGGGTTGGGGTCGTCACACTCACTCCCCCTTAAAGAAAATTCGACCCGAATTTTAAAAGACTTACTTGAATTCTCAAACAACCAAGGGTATTTCGCCCTCATCTCCGACTCTAGCTCCCACGTTGCTTCCTCGACGGTATGATTCTTCCAAAGGACTTTTACTATCGGGATACTCTTAGTTCTCAACTCCTTAACTTGAAATTCTAAGACTCTTAACGGTTCTTCCACATAAGACATGTCCGCCTGGACATCGTCGGGGGGAGAACTCAAAACATGGGAGGGGTCATGACAATACTTCCTTAGCATAGAAACGTGAAACACATCATGAAGCAAAGAGAAAGACGGAGGCAACGCCAACCGGTAAGCCAATTCCCCTATCTTCTCTAGAATCTCAAACGGACCTACAAATCTCGGAGCCAACTTACCCTTATTACCAAACCTTTTAATTCCCGTCCTCGGAGAAACCTTCAAGAACACAAAGTCACCAACCCGAAAAGATAAATCCCGTCTTCTATTGTCCGCGTAGCTTTTCTGTCTACTCTGAGCCGTCTTCAATCTATCCCGAATCACCTTGATCTTCTCCGTAGAATCTCGAACCAAATCCGGGCCCCAAAGTCTCGCTTCACCTACCTCGTCCCAACACATCGGAGATCGACACTTTCTACCATACAACGCCTCATACGGAGCCATCTCGATACTAGACTGATAACTGTTGTTGTAAGCAAACTCAACTAGCGGTAGATGATCCTCCCAAGATAATTGGAAATCCATCACACAAGCCCGTAACATATCCTCAAGTATCTGAATAGTTCTCTCGGACTGACCATCGGTTTGAGGATGAAATGCCGTACTGAAACACAATTTAGAACCCAAGGCTTCCTGCAATGCTCTCCAAAATCTAGATGTAAACCTCGGATCTCTGTCGGAAACAATACTAACCGGAACCCCGTGAAGTCTCACAATTTCCTTCATATACAACTGGGCTAACTTCTCTAAAGAAAACTTAGTTGACACCGGAAGAAAATGAGCCGACTTTGTCAATCTATCCACAATAACCCAAATAGCATCCATCTTCTTCGCGGTAAGAGGTAAACCCGAAACAAAATCCATCGAGATCCCTTCCCATTTCCACTCCGGAATATCCAATGGTTGAAGTAGTCCCGCCAGTCTCTGATGCTCGGCCTTAATTTGTTGACAATTCAAACACTTAGAAACATAATCCGCTATTTCCCTTTTCATTCCATTCCACCAATATCCACGCTTCAAGTCTTGATACATTTTCGTACTACCCGGGTGAATCGCAAACTTGGACTTATGGCCATCCTCAAGCACACGCCTCTTGACTTCCGGTAACGAAGGAACGCAAATTCTCCCTTGAAAGGTTAATATACCATCTCTATTCAACGCAAAATCCCCGGCTTTTCCCTCTTTCACTTGATCTAAAAATTTTTTCAATTCCGGATCATTTTGTTGAGCTTCCTTCAACTCTCCATACAATGTAGGAACGGCTCGAACATTCGCAACGATTACTTCTCTCTTCAACTCTCGAGAACTCAAAGCTGTCACATACGCCTTTCGGCTAATTGCATCCGCTACAACATTTGCCTTCCCCGGATGATAAGAAATTATACAATCGAAATCCTTCAAAAACTCTAACCATCTCCTTTGCCGATTGTTCAACTCCTTTTGGGTAAATAAATACTTCAAACTTTTATGGTCGGTAAAAATCTCGAATTTCGCCCCATAAAGGTAATGCTTCCACTTATGCAACGCAAATACAATCGCCGCCAATTCCATATCATGAGTAGGGTAATTCTGTTCCGCCGGTGATAGCTTCCTAGAGGCATACGCAATAACTTTCCCATTTTGCATGAGGACACAACCCAAACCCGCCTTCGAGGCATCACTATATATCACAAAATTCTCACAACCATCCGGAAGGGTAAGAATAGGAGCCGTTGTCAACCTTTTCTTCAATTCATTGAAACTCGCATCACACTTGGAATCCCAAACGAACGATACGTCTTTCCTAGTCAACCTAGTCAACGGAGTAGCAATCCGGGAAAAACCCTCAATGAACCTTCGATAGTACCCCGCCAACCCAAGAAAACTACGAATCTCGGTCACAGTCGAAGGCTGCTTCCAAGTAACCACGGCTTCAATCTTTGAAGGATCCACGGAAATTCCCGAACTCGACACCACATGCCCCAAGAAAGAAATCTGCTCAAGCCAAAACTCGCACTTACTGAACTTGGCGTACAACTGCTTCTCGCGAAGAATGGACAAGACAATCCTCAAATGATTCTCATGCTCTTCCCGGGACTTAGAGTAAACAAGAATATCATCTATGAACACTACCACAAAGCTATCAAGATAAGGCTTGAAGACACGGTTCATCATATCCATAAAAACAGCTGGGGCATTAGTCAACCCGAAGGGCATCACAACAAACTCATAGTGATCATATCTAGTACGGAAAGCTGTCTTAGCAATATCATCCGGTATAATCTTCAACTGATGGTATCCGCTTCTCAAGTCAAGTTTAGAGTAGATAACGGAACCTTGAAGTTGGTCAAACAAATCGTCTATATGCGGAAGAGGATATTTATTCTTAATGGTGGCTTGGTTCAACAAACGATAGTCAATACACAATCGTAAGGTACCATCCTTCTTCCTAACAAATAAGACCGGTGCTCCCCACGGAGACACACTAGGACGAATAAAACCTCGGTCTAACAATTCTTGCAATTGGACCTTCAACTCTTTTAACTCGGCCGAAGCCATTCTATAGGGTGCTTTAGAGATAGGTGCGGTACCGGGCACTAAGTCAATGCAAAACTCTACCTCACGATCCGGAGGCATAGAGTACTCACTAGAAAATACATCACTAAATTCATTAACAACCGGAACATGAGCTAACTCGGAGACTTCTTATTGGAATCTACCACATAAGCCAAGTAACCCGCACACCCTTTTGGGGATAGCATCTTCCTAGCCTTTAAAGCGGAAATAACATGTAAACCGAACATAGATCTATCCGCATCAAATATAAAAGTGGAGCACATCGTGCATAGCAAATGAGACTCGTTTTCTAGGACAGTCTACCAAAGCATGACACTGACTCAACCAATCCATCCCAAGGATCACATCAAAATCACGGATTGGTAACTCGACCAAATCCACCGGCAATACATGCCCACATATAGTCACATCACAACCAGGATATATCAGATAAGATGCGAGGCACTCTCCGATAGGGGTAGAGACCTCCAACACATAAGGCATAGATTCAGGCAAAGTATGCGATGAGAATGCAAAATGCGATGCCACAAATGAATGGGAAGACCCGGATCTATAAGAATGCGGGCCTTAACTCCCGAGACAGAACTATACCTCTAATGACAAAGATTGGGATCGACCTCTCCTTGACCCAAGGCAAACACTCGACCTTGCACCCTATCTTTGGGTTTCCCATCTAGACCTCTCTTCACACCACCGCCTTGTCCCCCAAATCCGGCACTCCGTCGCTTTATTCTCGCCACCTAGGACAATTCTTCCGGAAATGGCCTGTCGCCCCACACTCCAAACATTTTCCTTGCTTGCTCCAACACTTATCCTCCGAATGCCCTAGCTTCTTACAATAACCACACACTGTCCCAAACTGACCCGGAGTCGCACGATTCGCCGGAGTCGCCACATTTCCTCCTCGATTTGCTCCCTGGTGAATGTCCTCGGGCCGAACTCTATTCTCGTCCCGAACCTTGACCTTGGAATCTATTTCTGTTTCCGCCTTCATTCTTACCACGATGCTCCTCTATGTCATTCTCAATCCGATACGCCATATTCACTGCTACTTGGAAGTTGGCGAAGTTATGCGTCAATAACTGCTTCCGGGACTCAACCCTTAAACCCTTCACAAACCGGTAGACTCGCCTCTCCTCATCTGGCACCAAATGAGGACAATATCGGGCTAACTCTGTGAACTTTGCTGAATACTGTGCTATAGTCATGGTCCCTTGCTCCAGTTTCAGAAACTCACCTTCCTTCTTGTCTCTAGTAACCATCGGAACGAAGTGATCCCGGAACTTGCGTGTGAAGTTCTCCCAAGTCTGCGGTGTCAAATCCAAATCCCAACCAGCCTTCACTACCTGCCACCAATGCTCAGCGGGTCCTTCCAACTTGAAAACGGCGCATCTTACCTTTTCTGCATCCGAGCTCTCCATCGCCGCGAAAATTTTATTCATAGCCTCAAGCCACCTCTCAGCCTTCACCCATCCGGATCTCCGTTGAAGCTAGGAGGAGACATCTTCACGAACTTCTCTGCACTACGCCCTTGCCTCGCCTTCTTGCCGTTGCCTACCCTGATTCTGATTTGCCATAGTCTGAAGGAACACTCGGAACATATCCATCATTTCAACATTCGGGTTACCACCATCACCCAAAGCCCGATTCTCGTTCACCATCATTCCCCGCCATTACAACAAACGCCCGCCTTAAACACTCGACGTCGGCTATCACACACTCTCACTCGCCTAGACTCTACCCGAGAATTCTAACCGAGCTCGATACCAACCGTGAGGACCCCGACCCGAACCTACACGTGTCCCGAGTTGGAGCGTCCTCAAACTAACCCAAAAACACTAAACTTTTACAACTTCACTTTGACTTTCAAATATAAACATCAATAACATAACCGTTTCAAAAGAACTCTACTCCACTCCACATCGAGGAGGAGTTGACCAACTTTGAAAGCGAACACTGTTTAGTTACAAAAGATGAAGGTTATGACGTAGAATTTAAAGTTTATAATTACAAACTCCAATAAAGGAATTACCAAAATACATTTTATACGTCACCCTATACATACCCCGACAATACCCAAAAGATTACTCCAAACTCCTCTCCGTCCTTACTTGGCCTGGTCCGCCTGTCTCGGGATCTAAAACATTAAAGGGAGAGGGGTGAGAATAAATCTCAAGAAGCTATTATGTATGCAACAATATGCCAAATAGATGCAACACATAACACGTTGGAAAACCGTAAACACCTTACGTTACCTTTGGTTTACCTTTTCCCGTCTGAACAATAGTCGTACAACATTGGGTATAATAATACTCCAATCTTAAGTGAGCTGCTTAAGCAATACTCACATCTTATAAGACCCATTTTTCAGGGAACCAAATAAGATAGTAGCAACTCTGTAAGGCTTTTGGCTCAATACAGATGCTATAACCCCAACCCGCGCCACAGTGAGGGACGGCCACAGTATAACATAATCCGATCACATTAGGTCACACTTCCATAATTGATCGTATTACGTTATACCCCCAATATCACCGATTAACAAATTATCAAGCACATAGCAGCTTACTTGAAATAAATCCACAAAGGGGATAAACAATAGCCACATGGTAATATATACTCATGCCCAATAAATATCAAAGTGCAACAATTTATGAATACACTAAGCAACATCAACAACAATATATATAACATCAAGGAATTCGAGGGATCATTAACCTACCCTACAAATTCCATATTCAAAGATACAAGGTCTCAATGAAGGTTCAAGTTCAATTACTAAGTGGGAGTCGCAATTTATAAGTGGCCAAACAACTTGCTAAACAATTCTTGTTTAAATTGAAAAAAAGTTGGTTCAGGGTCATGGGCGACCGTCCATACCACTTCGGGCGACCGCCTGCGGGTTTTCAAAGAGGATGAAATGTTTCGCCACTATGGGCGACCGTTTCCCTCACCACGGGCGACCGCCCAAGTGGATTTTTAAAGCCAATGTGAGTTTACTGCCGTGATGGGCGGCCGCTCACCACTTGGGCGACCGCCCAAGTCTTCCTCCAGCCCCATTCTCGCATTTTTACCCATTTTGAACCTAGTTTTCCTTTCCTTATACCATGCTTATCACAAGAACACCAAAGGGAACCTTAGCTTTACCAAGTCTCACACAAAACAAGTAAATCCAAACCCAAGTAACCCTAGATTGATTATCACTACAAATTCCATCCATTTCAACCCTTTAGATTATCTTCCTTGAACTCTAACTTCAACTACTTTCATTTTCCAATCATCCAACTTCCATTAAGGTTTCCAAGGCATGAAATCAACATCACAAGAACAAGAACAACATTTAAAGAACTTATGAACAAGTAGGAGAAGGGAATCATAACAACTCACCTTAGGGTTTTAATATGGAAGGTTGATCTTTCTATCTTGATGGATTCTCCTAGATGATCCCACTTCAATGATGCTCCTAGACTTGAATTTGGTGGAGAAATGGCTTGACTTCAAAGCTTGGTGTTGGGAGCTTCCATGGAGGTTTCTAAGGCTTCTAAGAGTGTTTTGGAATGAATGAAGGAGAAGGGAGAAGGGAGTAAGAGGAGGTGAGGGGGGAAAGGACACATGGCAAGCCTAGGAAGGAGCAAGACATTTTGGCCCCCCATCAACCTAGAATCAAGGCTTTCATTCCTTTTAAATTAAAATAAATCCTTATCCAATTAATTCATCCTACCCAATTAACCTCCTTGTACTATTTATCATATTTCCATTTTTATTATTTCCCCAAGTTTCTTTATTTAATACTCAATAATTTCTCAAAAAGATTTTACTAAATTTACTTCTCAACTAATTTATCTTAATTTAAGAATTTAAAGACATAATTGGACACATAAAGCTAACATAAATATTAAAAGTATATAATAAATATTTAAAATTAGGGCCTAGGGTTGGGGTCGTCACATATGCCATGGCCAAAGTAATTTCTGGATATGCTTTATGATATTTCTGGATATACTTTATGGTATTTCTGGATATATCCATGACCAAGGCCAAGGCCTATGCCATGGCCAAAGTAATTTCTGGATATACTTTATGGTATTTCTGGATATACTTTATGGTATTTCTGGATATATCCATGACCAAGGCCTAGGCCAAGGCCAAGGCCTATGCCATGACCAATGCAATGGATTTAGCCATGTCCAAGATAAATAAGAAATTTCTTGATAGTCACCTAATATATTTCTGAATATACTTATTTTTTTGCAGTTTTTTATCCCATACTTTAAGGGAAGCAGTTCAAGTGAGCACTTTACACTATATGTGTACAACATGGCTTCAAAATACATTCACTATTTTGACAACCTTTCAATGAATGAAGCAAAAGCAGCTGATGTTGTGAAACTTACGAAAGCATTGGTATATATTTTGAAACTTACGAAAGCAATTTTATATTTTTCATTTTTGTTTTCATTGGTTATCTAATATTTTATACTTAAAATTTTTTCAGTATCATGCCTATGAAATCTTTTTTGAAAAAGATTGATCATTCATGTTATAATGATTTTGAAGCCAAAAAATCATATAAATTTGAATACATGGAATGTGATTGGGTTCTTAAAGAAAATGAAGTTAACCATGATTGTGGAGTTTATGTGATGTCTGAGATGAATGATTTTCAAGGATCAAAGTACTCATGTCCTGAGTTATGTCAGGTACTATTAAAGTTTTTTTTATTCATATTTATATTATATGAGTTTGTATATATATGTTTTAACAATTTTTATTTTTATTTTTTTACTTTGTAGGATAAACAAAGGATTCGTCTACGAGCTGAAATTCTTTCAACACTTTTGCTTAGTCAATTGAACAAAGATAAGCATAAGTTAATGATTCAGGCAAACACTTTTGAAAAAGAGAAAAAAACAAAAAGAACAGAAGAACAAAGTAATGTACAAGATTCATAGATGTATGTAATTATGTAATTAGGAATCTGGTTTAGTGATGTAATTAATGTACTTTAGTGGAGAAATATATTTCTGGATATAGAATTGATAGTTTCTGGATATTCAATATGGTAGTTCTGGATATATATTTTTGTAAGTTTCTGGATATACATTTTTATAGTTTCTGGATATACATTTTGATAGTTTCTGGCCATGACAATGACAAGGCCAAAGCCATGGCCAAGGCCAAGGTCAAAATCAAGTTCAAGGCCAATTAAAGTTTCTGGGTATTCAATATGATTGTTTCTGGATATACATTTTGTTAGTTTCTGGATATTCAAATTAAGAGTTTCTGGATGTAAAATTGATTGTTTATGGATATTCATATTGATAGTTTCTGGATATACATTTGTAAGTTTCTGGATATACTTTTTGATAGTTTCTGGATATACTTTTTGATAGTTTCTGGATATAGAATTGATAGTTTCTGGATATACTTTAATGATCAAAAAAGCATTCAAACTTACTATTGAATTCAAAGAGTAATAAATGTGTACAGTTGGTAAGTGCATTGAATTCATTGACCAACTTTTTTGACTGGTTTCAAGTACTCAGCCTATATAAATCTGTCCAAAGGCAAGCATATACATCAAGTTCAAGAAAAATTCTACCTTTAATAATTTTTCTAGTGATGAACAAAGGCAAGGGAAATTCTGGAGAGCCAACTTTGGGTGATTCAAATGATGACAAAAGTTGGAAAATATACATGGTGTGCTACCAAAAATTCATCTATGGTCATCTTGTTGTTTTGCAGCCTTCTTCTGCAAATGGAACTCCCTCATTTCGTTGTCCATTGGAGCCATGTAATGGACACAATTGTAGGGATAAGGATTATGTGGGGATAGTCAATCATGCTCATGAGTTTGGCAACACTCACAACATTGATGAAGCTGCTAGGATTCACCACAAGGCTTTGGAAATGTATTTGGAATGTATTTTGAATGAATATGATCCAAAAAAACAAATTGAATGACAACGTAGGCGATGATGGAGCAGGTGGTAGTGGTAGTGTTTAATGGTACTAAATTCTGTTTTTAATATTGTTGTGTTTGATGTATTTTGTAATATAGGTGATGTATTGTTATCTAAATGTGCTTCAAATAAGTAATACTGGCACATTCAAAAATTAAAACTGGCACTTCAAACCAAACTAACTGAAACTTCAGATCTAAAGAAAATTATATTATACAGTAGATATAATTCATTAAAAAAAAAAAACTACAAACAAACAAACCACACAACACAACACATAACAAATTATTCATTCATGCTCTCCATAAACTTATAGAGTGCAGAGTGCTGGAACATATCATGCTCTCCATAAGCTTTAGTTGCCCCACGATCCTTGGCATGTAACAGAAGAGAATCCCAAATCCATGTTGATTTCTTGCTGTTCTTATTGTCACAGAATGGGCAGTGAAGTTTATCTGAACTGTTCCACAAACTATAATATCCCTCCTTAATATCTTCTAAGAAACCTGAAATTTTTTAGCAGCTCTTTCTTCTTCATAATCTTCAACATTTTTCTCAGACTTGACTGACCTACTCGTACTCATACCGAGAAATTGATTGCTTTTTAGATGAAATTTGGAAATAAAAAAGAAGTGAAGATCTAACTTATTTATACTGAATCCGTGACTGTTTTTGTTTGAAATTTGGCACTATTGAATCCATGACTTTTTTTTTTTGAAATGTAGTTAACTATTGAATCCGTGACTGTTTTTGTTTGAAATTTGGCACTATTGCTTATGGACAAAATGAAGCAGTACTAGTTGGGATAACTATTGAATCCGTGACTGTTTTTGTTTTTTTATTACTCAACTTGGAACACCTAACTTGGAACACTTGTCCAAAATCAAGTTCAAGGCCAATTAAAGTTTCTGGGTATTCAATATGGTAGTTTCTGGATATACATTTTGATAGTTTCTGGACATTCAATTTAAGAGTTTCTGGATATAAAATTGATAGTTTCTGGATATTCATATTGAAAGTTTCTGGATATACATTTGTAAGTTTCTGGATATACATTTTGATTGATTCTGGATATAGAATTGTATGTTTCTGGATATACATATTTAATTTATTTCTACTCGATATAATAGATCGACATTATAATTAGCCTTGGCAAAGGACATGGCCATAGCACATGCCAAGGCCAAGGCCAAATCCATGACAAGTCCAAGGCCAACTTGTCCATGGCAAGGCCAAGGCCAAGTCCAAGGCCAAGGCCAAGGACAAAATCAAGTTCAAGGCCAAAGCCAATAAGCAATTTCTGGATATGCACCTAACACATTTCTGGATATATATTCACATACTTCTGGATATGGAATTGGCCTTGTCAAATCATTAAAATTTCTGGGCATTTAATATGATAGCTTCTGGATATTCAAATTAAGAGTTTCTGGATATAGAATTGATAGTTTCTGGATATTCATATTGATAGTTTCTGGATATAAATTTGTAAGTTTCTGGATATACTTTTTGAAAGTTTCTGGATATACTTTTTGATAGTTTCTGGATATACCTCCTTCAACAGTAATAAATAATGATAAGTGCATTGAATTCATTGTCTATAATGGTCAAAAAAGCATTCAAACTTACTATTGAATTCAAAGAGTAATAAATGTGTACAGTTGGTAAGTGCATTGAATTCATTGAATTCAATGAATTTAAGTACTCAGCCTATATAAATACCATGCACCACCACTCCTACCATCAAAACAAAAAATAAATCAAATTTCTCAAAATGAATAACAACAACAACAACCAAGCTCAGCAGAACGAAAGTTCTGATTCTGATGTAGGGTTTCAGCCTGAGGAGGTTGAATATGTAGATAATAATGTGGATGTTCCGCCTAGGGTTAACACAGAGTTAACCATGGAGCAAAAAGTTGCAAGACACAAGCGATCAATCCAAAATGGGCATTTTCCCCTCTATAATGGGGAAAATAAATTGCAATTCCCATTCTGCCCCCCTAGGAGCTTTCCAACAAGAACCTTGTCTTGGGACCAACTCTTTGCGCATGCTCTTCATTTTGGATCTATTTCTGCGTATGGAGAAATATCCATGCTACAGCACATCGCACCAGAGCAGCATATGACAGAAGTCAATGATGGGAATTAGGGGATGTTGATGTTGTTATTGTTGGTTTTTTTTTTTGTAATTGTATTTAAAATAATTTACTTAGTTTGTTTTCTTTCTTAAATTTTATATTTCCTGTTTAATTTGATAATTTCTGGATATAAATTTTGATTGTTTCTGGATATACATTCTTATACTTCTGGATATATAATTGGCCTTGGCAAAGGACATGGCCTTGGCCTTGGCCTTGGAATTGGCCAAATCCATGACAAGTCCAAGGCCAACTTGTCCATGGCAAGGCTAAGGCTAAGGCCAAGGCCAAGGCCAAGGACAAAATCAAGTTCAATGTCAAAGCACATAAGCAATTTCTGGATATGCACCTAACACATTTCTGGATATACATTCTCATGCTTCTGGATATAGATTTGGCCTTGGCCTTGGACTTAGCCATGGCCCATGCCAAGGCCAAGGCCAAGGACAAGGACAAAATCATGTTCTGGATATGCACCTAACACATTTCTGGATATACATTCTCATACTTCTGGATATAGAATTGGCCTTGGCCTTGGACTTGGCCATGACCCATGCCAAGGCCAAGGCCAAGGACAAAATCAAGTTCTGGATATGCACCTAACACATTTCTGGATATACATTCTCATACTTCTGGATATAGAATTGGCCTTGGCCTTGGCCATGGCCCATACCAAGGCCAAGGCCAAGGACAAAATCAAGTTCTGGATATGCACCTAACACATTTCTGGATATACATTCTCGTACTTCTGGATATAGAATTGGCCTTGGCCTTGGCCTTGGACTTGGTCATGGCCAAAGCCAAGGCCAAGGCCAAGAACAAATCCATGACAAGTCCAAGGCCAACTTGTCCATGGCAAGGCCAAGGCCAAGTCCAAGGCCAAGGCCAAGGACAAAATCAAGTTCAATGCCAAAGCCAATAAGCAATTTCTGGATATGCACCTAACACATTTTGGATATACATTCTCATACTTCTGGATATAGAATTGGCCTTGGCCAAAATCAAGTTCAATGCCAAGGACAAAATCAAGTTCTGGATATGCACCTAACACATTTCTGGATATACATTCTCATACTTCTGGATATAGAATTGGCCTTGGCCTTGGACTTGGCCATGGCCCATGCCAAGGCCAAGGCCAAATCCATGACAAGTCCAAGGCCAACTTGTCCATGGCAAGGCCAAGGCCAAGTCCAAGGCCAAGGCCAAGGACAAAATCAAGTTCAATGCCAAAGCCAATAAGCAATTTCTGGATATGCACCTAACACATTTCTGGATATACATTCTCATACTTCTGGATATAGAATTGGCCTTGGCCTTGGACTTGGCCATGGCCCATGCCAAGGACAAGGTCAAGGCCAAAGCAAATAAGCAATTTCTGGATATCAATTTCTTTCATTTCTGAACATAAAAACATCAAATATCTGTATATAAAATATTTAAGTAGTCAACTTAATAAATTGTACTTCAATCTAAAAACTATTAAATCAAATGTTCATTTGGTGTTTTTGAACCAAACTCATCAGTGATTGGCTTTCTTCTATCAAACTTTGTCTTTAGCTTTCGTTTTCGCCTTTCAGATTTGCATGAATTGGATCAATCACACTGAGCACTTGTTATACTTTCGAACCAACGCTATCATTAACACTTGTCGTAGATCTACAATCCTGTTGATTTTCTCGACAACAATTGTTGTATAAGAAGTGAGTCTCTATTGAACCCATCTTTCCAGGTATCTTTTTGCAGCTCTGTTTTCATGACAAGCCATCATAATATTGTGGTATTTCATTGCCATCTTTTGTTTTCAGGGAATGAATTCATTTTTCTCTGTTGATGTATTATCTTTTCCTTGATAGACTTTGTCCCATACATCTTTTTTTGCCATCTTTGTCCACCTTTTTTCAATGTAGATATCTGGTATCCTTGTGACATTTGACAAATTCAACGCCTTTATGCAATGAAAGCACAACCAACCGACTGTAGTAAACTGATTGCAGCTGCATACAACTGTTACACTTTCATCATTCCTAACAAAGAGTACACTCTCATATTTATCTGGGTACTTCTCACGAGCAACATGTATGAATCTGCAATCTTCATCACTTTCATCTCCAAATTTGTATACAGCAGGAAAGCTCATTTTACCTCAATCTTAAAGAACTTGAATATCTGTGGTGTGTATATCTGAGCTGCTTGTTTTATGATACCACCATACATGTCTGGTTGAGGGACTGAGATTGATGCTTGAAATTCCTTCTGTTGTTCAGTATTCCTCCAACGTTTAACTGTTTCATTGAATATGTCAAAGAACTGAGTGAGGGATGTGTTTCTGTTTGCTTTGAAACAAATGGCATGATTTGTGCTCTCGCTTCTTTGGGATGACAATATTCCAGTTGAGAAGAAATTTGTGCTTAAAGCTGTGCACCATTTCTCCCGTAGTCCATATAGACGCTTGAACCAGGAATTTTCAACGAGATTGTATTTCACGAGCATTGACTCCCAACATCTTTCAAATTCATTCTCACTGGTACATCCCATTAAACAATGATCAAATTCTTTTTTAAAATTTTCATTTGTCTTCAATTGTCCAAAGTGGGATACAACATTTTGTTGGATGTGCCATAAACATAGCCTATGCCTCGTCCGCCCTTCAAATACCTGTATTATAATAAAGTTTCTGGATATTAACATTATATGCTTATGGATATTAACATACAATAAATTTTCATTGACCAATTTTTTGTCATGGCTTTGGCCTTGACCATGTCCAGAAACTAACAATTGAATATCCAGAAACTACCAAATGAATATCCAGAAACTATCAAATGAATATCCAAGAAACTTTATATTGAATAACTAGAAACTTTAGCTACTGGATATTCAATCTGGTAGTTTCTGGATATAAACACCAATGACATCTAGATAAAGTTAAGGCACATCTGAAATATTGTTAGAACTATATAGCACAAATAAAATACTAGATAAGAAATATTATAAAAGAACTGGTTATGGAATTTTATAATCATACCTCTTCAATTGCATTTGACATTGCTTGGTCTTGGTCTGTAAATATTGTTTTTGGTTCTTTGCCTCCCATTGATTTTCTAAACTGCTTAAGCAACCAGACAAATGTTTCTTTTTTTTCATTTGCTATGAAAGCACAACCAAACATGACAGTGTTCCAATGATTATTAATGCCAACTATTGGGGCACAAATAAGATTGTATTTATTTGTAGTATAAGTTGTGTCAAATATAACCAGATCTCCATAGAGCTTGTAATCTTCCTTCATCATGCTATCTCTCCAAAATATAGCCCCAAGTCTTCCTTCATCATCAAATTTGATTTTAAAATAGAACCCTCAATTTTTCAGTGAAATTTCAAAAAGCCTATCAACAACATTCTGAGCATCACCATTTTCAATTTTTTCCATTCTAAGTTTTTGAACAAAATTGATATGATCTTTCTTTGTGTGACCAACATGTTCCTCTCCACCAGCTGCTTTTACCAAAAGACTATATCCATCAGTTGGTTTTATACCAGCTTCTTCCATTATTTCAATTATTTCACCCTGATCTTCTGAGATACACCTTTCACTACGCTTCAAATGGTTCCAATCTGTCCTTGTCATTGGATGATTGTGCTCTGTAACATGGCGGTCAACAACATACATATCTTCCTCTTTTAGCAATTTCACCCTTAAAAGAGCCTTACATTGAGTCCTCTTTATGTAATTTCTCCTTCTCTTTTGTTGTTTTTTGGTAACATCGAGTTGTTCAACTGGTGAAGGAATTTGAACTTCATTAACATCAACCGGTGATGGAACACCGATGTTTTCCTCTGGGTTGATCCGTAACTCCTTCACATGAGCAACGGAATAGCTTGTCTAATATCCTTGAAGTCTTTTTGAAACATGATTTGTTGACAACTTAATACTAAATCCTAGTGCATTTTGCATGAAGTTTATACAGCTTTGTACAATTCCTCCCATGTCTTTGCTTTTGTTCCCATCAAATTTTTGCTTATATCAATATTAGGGTCCTCGATTCTGATTCTTGCACACACAAAATATATTAAAAAGAATAATGTTATATGAAATCAGTAATTCTAAATCAATATGTCAATAAAGTTAAGAGAGAAAACCTATTTGTAGCCCAGTTTCAAGATCTGTAGGTTGTTGAATTTGAGATTCTAAATCAATAAGAGAATATGATTCTGCAATAAAAGGAAGTAGTTAGTTAGTTTCTGGATATTCATTTTGAAGGTTTCTGGATATTCATTTTTGTAGTTTCTGAATATAGCATTGGCCTTGGCCAAGGACATGGCCATATCCCTTGGCCTAGTACATTGCCTGTTTAAAGTTTCTGGATATTCAATTTGATACATTCTGAATATACATTTTATTGTTTCTGGACATGGTCAGTTGTGTGTTTATGGATATTCAATTTGGTAGTTCTGGATATTCAATTTGGTAGTTTCTGGATATTCGTTTTGAAGGTTTCTGGATATTCATTTTGAAGGTTTCTGGACATAGAATTGACCAAAGCCATAAGCAATTTCTGGATATGTACCTAACACATTTCTGGATATACATTTTTGGTACTTCTGGATATCATTTATATAAATATCTGGATATAATTTATATAAATATCTGGGTATGGATATAGAGATGGTCATGATATATAAAATATTAACAAGTAAGTTATATTAAGATCAAACCTGTAGCCTGGAGAATATCGATTTGTGATATTTCTGAATATCTGTCATGTAATTGAGCTTCCATTTATGCTATTGATGGATAGATCCAAAATTACGTACATCAATCTCTGGAAATGTACAATAACAATCGACCTTAGTATAATAAACGTTGATTAAAATTAAAAACAGTAGTTGTTGATTTGGTTCATATTACCTGATTTAATCAATATCGATTTCTGTATTGTTTCTGGATATTCATTTTACGCTAATATTGAATTTATGTAGGTTTTTGGACAATAGAACCGGTTTAATTCAAATGGTTGCCGGTTTTTGAATATATTAAAAAGCCCGTTTCTCCATACAGAGATGAAGAAACGCGTTTTTGGTCAGACCAACTCTTTTTCTTAAGTCTTATATAATCAATTTTAATAAACATTGTTGTGAAACGGAGGGAGGAAGTATAATTTGTCGTTCTAAAAGAAAACGGTATCCGTTTATCCAATCCAACCAAATTGTTTGCTTTGCTTACCCCTAACTTAACAAAACGGTACGTACACTACATGGTCAAACGAGTAAGGGTGCCATAGTAATTTTTCCAAACCGTAAGGGGGAAGTATGACATATTTCACCCTCATTTTCGCTGGTCAAATTCCCTCCATTCTTATGCTATGCTAGAAGAAAATTTGAAATACCAACACATTCAAAAAGCAATTCCTTTATCCCACAAATCTCCGGCAACTGTTCGATTTGATTTTCTTTACACCATACTCTGCCGGTAATGATGAAAGCTCTCAAATCCAAGAAAACCATCCCAGAGAATCCGTCGCCGTCGTTAAATTTCACCCTTTCCCAACCCACATTTCCGGCCGCCGATGACGACGACGACTTCCAAGACCCGTTCCAATCCCTACCCCTCACCCAAACTACACTCAGTCGTAAGCAAGTTAACTCCTCCCTCTCAAAATCCATCTGTGGAATCAGCTCTTTACAACCTCTAAAACCCTCCAATCTCTCCGTCAGTCGCCCATCCAAGAAGCCAAAACGTCTTTCCAGTTATGCCACCGGCAAGGAGAATTTGTTGGTGTCGAATTGGCAGGAAACCCAAATTTCATATGCTCCTTTCGATTTGGGTTTGGAATCTATAGAGTCAACTATTGAATGTAGCCGTGAAGTGGAACTGGATGCTCCTAGTCAATCCCCAGACCCTGTTTGCTCGGATTCTGCTTCCATTTTGACCGAGAAGACTGATAGTTTGGTGGAGAAAGTGGGTCTTCAACCAAAAGGAGGGTGTACATATGCATCCAATTCAATTGAGTCTAGGTTGTTGAGGTCCAATGTGAATTGCCCTCCAATTGTTTGTGAAAATGAAGGCGATTCAGACGAGGAAGATTTTGAGCCGGGAACACAACTTGATGTGCTGCTTAAGTTATGCACTGAGGCAGATGAGCAATTTAATCACTCCAATTCAAGTGACTTGGGTGGTGGTTTTATTCAGTGTCCCATGTGTGGAGTTGACATCTCGGACCTGACCGATGAACTGAGACATATTCACACCAATGAGTGTCTTGATAAAGGAGAAACTCCAAGTGATGTAATCCCTCTTCTTTTACTTTGATTCATTGGTCTATTTATTTACATAGAAATAAGTATGTCCTACAATAAAGCCCTATCTTGCTTTCCGTGGTCTGCTCTTAATCTCTCTATATATATGTCTATGTATCTTACACATACTATTTATGTGTTATTATTGATGCTCCAATTCCATATTAGGTAAACGCTGGAAAAAAGTTTAGGCTTGTGTATGACCACTTACTACTAATAATCATAATATCCCAATACTTTTGCCTGAGATTGCCGGCGTGAGCCCTTTGCGCCAGTTGTGGGTGGGTAGAGCCGTCAATTTGGGACTGTCCCGTCGGGACAGCTCGTCTTACCATACAAATGGGATGGGATGGGATAGTATACTCTAAACCCGTTTAAAAGCGGGCCTATTCGAGACATCCCATTTGGGATGTGGTACAAGGTGGGACGGGACGTCCCGCATTTTATTTATTTATTTTTTATTATTATTTTTTTTAAACCCCAGGTCCAAATGCCAATTGCCAAATCCTTAAAAAAAAAAAAAAAACACTCACGCTTTTAACTTTAACCAAGGGCGCTGGAGTGCTGCTTGCTGGAGTCTGTGAGTCACAAAGGGTTAAGGCCCAAAGCCTCAAAGTCAATCCCTAAATCCTAATTACATTCCTTTTGTTTCTCTTCCACAATGACGCTCAATCTCTATCCCCGTAGAGAGAAATCAGAAGGGTACCCATATTTTTGTGTGGGATTTGGTTTAGTTCTTATCATTTACTAATGACTAAATGAGTTGCTTTTACATTCTCCCAATTCTATTGAGATCTTTTCTCTTTCTCGTTGGATTTTAATTTCTCACTTCTACTTGCACAATCGTCTCTTGTGATCGTGTCTTCTTGTCCCACATTGTCCCGTATTGGCCCACGTCTCGAGCAGGATTTGGGACGGGACGGGGTGTTTCAGGCCCGCGAAGAATTCGGGACGTTCCGTCCCATCCCGCGTAGTTGCTGGATATCATAGTTTCGTCTCGTCCCGTTATCTCGAATTGACGGCTCTATGGGTGGGCTGCTGGGGTTTGGTATTGGATATTGACGATAAGTTAATGCTGTACAAGAATAAATGTGAAAAATTCAAGATAAATGGTAACTGGTTACTAGTGTTGGAAAAGTGGTTTGGACAACTTCCCTTTTCCCATTTATAATTGGATTTGATATTTGAGAATGATGCCTTTTTGTTTGACATATATATGCTGACTTCTTATTCTTTTTAACTTTTTTAACACTGTAAGGAGACACTAATAACTTGTAAGACATAGGCCACTGAAGGCATGCTTCGTTCACAGAGCACAATATCTCCTGGGGGTCTTACTTGGCCACCCGAGACTGCTGTGCTGGTTGTAATCTTTCATTTATTAATTGAATGTTAATAGTGGAGAAATTAGGCCAATAAGTGAATTGATTTATCTTGGTAAAAAGTACTGAAATTTTCTTGACTAGCCACAAGAATGCTATGAGTATATTGCTTAAAATAATCTTCCAGAAGCTTATTATTTGGTACTTTTTGCAGGTAACCGTTCCTGATAATGATCCACGGGTAGACTACCCAGGACAAGCTCTCAATATGTCTCCTTCTCGAGCTCCTGGGCAAATTGTTGATGTGTCTCCTGTTCTACATTGGCTGCGCAGTCTTGGCCTTGCTAGATATGAGGATGTTTTCATCCAGGAAGAAATTGACTGGGACAGTTTGCAATGGCTAACCGAAGAGGTATGCTTTCCAATGTTCGATATAACTATTGTGCACCTACAATGCTCAGAAAGGAGTATTTACTCCAGATAACGCTAATTGTGATGCCTTCCATCCTTGACTATCTAATATTGTCATAACACGCAACACATTACAAGTCGTTATATATTCTGAATTCTGTGTTATAGTATACTGAACATAGTATGGGGATAAGGACAAAGAGGAATGAAGAAAACAATTGCTTATGCTGCTATATGTGATATTAGGATGTGAATAATTGTGTGTGGGAGTGTACAAATGACAAATACTTAACGAAGGAGAGAGGATGTAAATTTGAGAAGGTTTTGACTGCTGCTAAAGTGTTCCAACCAACTTGATCAACTGTCAGCATGGTTAAAAGTTAAACAAGAAACCGAACTTGCTTGGACAAATGCCTATTCGGCCCAAGGTTGACACGCAGCTCGTAAGACCATACCATCTCATATGTCAGGCTGATTCATAGTCAGAATAACTTTCACTTATTTGTAGTTTGTATTTGATCTGTAAGATTAACACTACCCCTTAAACTAGAAGTATCAATGAGAAGATATAAAATGTTAGTTACTTCATGATATATATGTATTGCTAAGATGTAATATATTGTCCTGTGGATGTTGTGTAAGACTTTAAGAAGGCAATAATTCCACCCTCGTCTATATTACCGGCTGACCATTCCAAGCTGATCTTTAAGTTCACAGCAGCATGAGGCTATTTAATAATGAAAGAGATTGCGAGGCAACAAGTTCTTCAGAAGAGGGCCATTGTTGTGATGAAGTAAGAAGGTCAATAATAAACGCCCTCTTTCTGAACTAATGGAGATTTACTGTTAACAACTGGCACATCATAAAAGGTGCAAAGAGCTTGTGAATTCCAACTAGTGAAATATGCCAAATGGATATTCCTTTATAGTAACTAAATGCTACCAGATCTAGCAAAAAGTTAGGTATTTCCAAAAGTGTGTTATCAACTCATTTAGCGACCTTGTGGTGAATGTGGCTATTTTACTTATTTTGCTGTCTTTTTGCTCACTTACTTAAGTGCCCCTGCAGTTCATTTTTGCATAATCACATTATTGTTTTTGTTATTTTATCCAAAGTTCAACATAAGGTTGCCAATTCTTTGCCCTGCAGGATCTATGTAGCATTGGTGTAACTGCACTTGGCCCCAGGAAGAAGATACTTCATGCTCTGAGTGAACTGAGAAAAGAAGGCATCAAGGCGGTAGAAAATCATGCAGACGTCTCTACAGCTGTTGATGGTAAGACCTCCAAGCTAGCTCCAGCTAAGTTGATCACAGATTATTTTCCAGGCTTTACTGCTGCAAATAAAAGAGTTTGCACGACTTCTACCGGACAGAATGAGGTTGGAAAAAGTCACTCAAAAGTTAGTCGTCAAGCTGCTGGGGTAAAAAAGCATGCCTCAAATAAAAAGCTCAAAGATATTCCTTTGTGGTGTTGCATACCAGGTACAAAGTTCCGAGTGGTAAGGCCTCTCACTGGTGCCAAGTATTGTTACAGTCATTTGCCAGTTCTCTTTTGCGTCCCGTAAGTTTCATGGGCACACATTTCCTATTTCTTAAAGCCCAATATTGATGTACAAGTTACACTGGAAACCTGCAGCTGCAAACATGATAACATGGCCACCTGTAATACTTGGAGACTGCCAGTGCCAGATCCCTCTGCTGCATCCATAGAACTCTTCTGGTTACTTCAGTAGTTGACACTGATCACTCAGTCTCTACGAGTATTGGCTATTGAATTTTTGAACGTCTTTTGACGAGAATTGCATCTGTTTCGTTGTATTTATTCCGATGTTCTTTTAAAGGGAAATTTTAGAAGCAAGATTCACTTATAGGTTCATAGGATGGTATAGATGCGGAACCTTAACATGTCTAGTTGCTTTATTGATAGATCATTATTGGATATTGTTTTCAAAACAATGAAAACATATAACCAGAGGATAAAATTGTTGAGAGTCAACACCGACTCTCTATAAAGTTCCATAAATTCACCATTAAAGAAGGTTGAAGATGTTTCCAGAGTTAAAGAATTGGGAAGATTACCATTGTTATATTAGAAGATTCTGAACGATTATTAGGAGCCGACTTGCAGGGAACATTCCGGAGAAGTTGTGAAGCTCCCTTAACCGACCTAGGTTGCCTATAAATAAGGGTTTTGGGTTTTCCCCAAATTGTGTAATTAGAATAGAGAGTCCAGCAGCCGTGAGTGCGTTGGGGGACTTCTCCTTGTGGGTTATTATTTAGTGTGGGAGTCTATTAGTAGTGTGTGCATTAAGAACATGTACATTGTCCTTGTGTAAGTTTGCTTAAGTAATAACAGTGTATTATTATTATTACTTGTGGTTCGCCAATTTGGGTACGGAAATTCAACAAAATTAACTCATAGATATACGTGTTACACCCCCTATATGAGTAGGCTACATCCACGGGTGAAGAGAGAGCAATTCACTATCACTGAAATTTGTGAAGTACGAAGGCATGAAGATAAACGACTCCAAGATGATACCCAGTTAACAAAATGAAGAGCATACTCTAATCTACGTCTATTGAAAACTTATACAGTTATGATCGCGAGCTCCATCGGCACAACCACCTCTCTTTTTCTTCCGTTTGGTCATGGGTACTTGCCACATACACAAAATAATGTTCCTTCTTTGCGGTTTCTGTTTATCTTTGTTTGAATGCTATCCATGCTAACCTCATTTTACCTTCTTTATTTATCATTTTAACTTATATTCTAAGTCCATGTATTTTTGAAGTAATTTGAAATAGTTTATAATTTCCATGTTTTCCTTGCATACATGTGCTTACTTACTAATTATTTTATGTTTTCAGGATGCATTCAAGTATCTGAGAAGGGATTGTTTTCATTGGTTTCTTACTCACTTTCATACAGATCGTAAGTTTTACTCGCTCAAGACACGACATTATGCTATCGCCTTATTATCCAATTGAGAATAAATTATTTAATTTCGTATGATCCTTGTATTTTTAAGACTGCACTTGGTTTATTCATGCTTGTTTCACTTTTATTTTTTACCTAATCACCTGAAAAATTCACTTTGAAACATTGTTACTTCATTAGCTTCATATTTATTTCTAAAATTTTGAATCTTTTGTACATGCGTTGCTAGATGTTAGAACGTAACAACAGCTTTCAGTTTTTCGATATCAGCAAGTAATGCTTTGTGCTAGCTTTGAGTTCTTATTTGAAGTGCTCTTTAAATGATATCAAAATTGGGGTTATCTACTGCCTATGGTGCATTGGTGAATACAAATTCCACTTCAGTTGGCACATTCTCCTTGTTTTGCAAGAGTTATTATTTTCCTATCAATAGGCGGCCCACATTTTTTGTTGTTGTTATGGGGCTGAGAGCAATAACTGACTTACTATATTATTGTGAGGTCGAGGAATGACCATGTTGTTAATTCACACCAGCCAATTTTAATTTATCCTTGTTGATTTCATCCTGTATCTTGGGACATCGATGTTGGGCCTGCAGTCATATCTCAATCTGTTTAGTAGTGGACGTTCTGCAAGTTCAGGCATTCTTTTTCCTTATTGCTTTCCACGTATTCTACCTCGATGGACCCCCTACATCGTCTGCAAGTCACACAGGTCCTCCTCTTCCCCCACCTTTAAGGTTCTTACCTACCCTCGACGCCTTTGATTGCGTTGGATAGATGTCCAAGTTGCAAAATTGGTCTTACTTGTCTTATGTGGATGTAGACTTCGACTCAAACCAGATACGTTTGTCTTTTTCCCCTTCATGTTTTTATTTTTTATTTTTTTCCGTGCCTGAATTTCGGTTTGCCCTATATGAATATATTTGAAAGAAATAGTTTTCTCTCTTGAACTGAGTAATTGATCAATACTCTGAAGCATTGTTGGTGGAAGCATATATAAACTAAGATTAAAAAAAAGGGTAATAGAATGCCATCTTTGTTTGTAGTCTCTGTGTACTATTCTTTTGTTATTTGAACTATGCCTACCACCTATGATACCAACTATGAACTGATGTTAACACCGATATAAAAGCAACTTGATTTGCAGTAAAGTACTAATAGTAATGACAATACACTTTAATCCAAGCAATGGTACTTTCTTTCATTTTGGAACCAAAGGAGCCCCTTGGATTGCACAGACACAGTGGGCTTTGCCATAGGCTTCCTAACCGCAACAGGCCATGTTGCTAATGCTGCATCACATTGCATACTATATACTCCCTCCGTCCCGCCCGACTTAGGACATTTTTCCATTTTGGGCGTCCCATCCGACTTAGGACAACCCCAAAATGGAAAGTACTTTATTAATGGGACCCACATTTACACTCACAACAAATTTTCACTCATTACTCCCTACCCCACTTTCTCTCACCTACATCACTTTTCATACTCACAACATCCACCCACTTACACTTTTTCCTTAATCCCCGTGCCCAACCTAAACGTCCTAAGTTGGGCGGGACGGAGGGAGTATGTGAATAACAGAAGCCTTGGTAGAACACTTACCTGCTTGTAGATGTATACATTTGTTTGAGTGTTACCTTCTCGTAATTACCTTAATGACCCACATAAAAAGATATTTCTTCACTTCAGCTAATTATCATCAATGAATGACAATGCCAAACATAATACAAAATTGTGGTAAACTGACAAGCTTGCTGATATCCACTCATGCTTGACCACTCAGAGTAGGTGGCCTCAAAGAAGATTACTCTGTCCCTATCAGAATATTCACTATGTATTTCCTGGAATCTCTGATCCGGCGTCGCCTAATGATCCTCATGTCATGTATTGTATCTGCTTTTGCAGATTATCAGGGCCTTACAAAGTCCTTTTGCCATGGGAAGATTTACTGCTCCTTGATTACGGCAAAGCTTGTGAACCTGAAGATTGGGATTCCATGGGACAAGTTAGAAATTCTGCCCCTCAATCAAAAGATCTCCATTTCAGGCATTGATGTGACATGCTTTGATGCTAATCACTGCCCAGGTTCAATCATTATTCTTTTTGAACCACCCTGTGGTAAGGTGCGGTATGAAAGACTCCTCATAATTCATATTTTGTAGTTTCTTTAGTCGTCAAACTTAACCCTGGGTCATTTCATGCATCTAGGCTGTTCTGCACACTGGGGATTTTCGGTTTAGTGAGGAAATGGCAAAGCTCTCTATTCTTCAGACATGCCCTATTCACACTCTCATCCTTGATACCACTTACTGTGATCCTCAGGTAAATCTGCAAGCACATGAGTTGATTTTCGGTCATAAAGATGAATTGCACAAATTGTTCCTGTGCATATTCTTGATCTTAGTTCATAGTTAAGGAGCAGTCCTTTTTTCCAGAATATTTTATAAATGACTAAATGCCAAGTATCTTTGCAGTATGACTTCCCAAAGCAGGATGTAGTAATCCAGTTTGTCATTGATGCCATCCAAGCTGAATCATTTAACCCCAAAACCTTATTTTTGATTGGCAGCTATACAATTGGTAGCTCCCCTCTCCCTCTCTCTCCTAGTGCGTCAATATTTGGAGTTATATTCTCATTCTTTTTCTTATGCTCGATAACAGGAAAAGAAAGGCTATTTCTAGAGGTTGCTCGTGTTCTCCGCAAGAAAGTCTATGTTCCTGCAGCAAAGCTACGTATTTTGGAATCATTGGGGATCTCTAAGGAAGATATGCTATGGTTCACAACGAAGGATCATGAGAGCCACATTCATGTTGTGCCTATGTGGACACTTGCAAGCTTCAAACGACTGAAACATATATCTAACGAATATATGGTAAGAGGTTCAAGCTTAAACATGCTTGTATATTATTGTGGTTCAATGTTAACTTGACGATCGGCTCTACATCCCTGTTCGTGATTTAGTGTCTCTAGAGCAACTGATTTGGTACTCATCTCATAGTTTCTAAACATCTATTAAATCAAATAATTGAAGAAACTGAACAAAGTGCCCTATAGCAATATGTAGGTTTGGGATATACAGAACCGGTTTCTTATATTATTTCTAGTGTCCTGATTGTTTACAACCTTTTTCCTAAATTTATTTGTCTTCCTTTATAGACCCTCCTCTATGTGTGAAACTATATCTCTTGTTTGATCACTCTAATGCACATTCTCACGACATTAAATTATCCATGTTTGTCGATTTTTGTAATTTGCGTTGAGTAACCTTTCACCTTCAGAATCACATTATGTGGTTATTGAAGGTACTGAATCGAAGCGCTCATCTTACTTCAAAAGATTTCTTAATTGACTGCTTATTTGTCTCCCTCGGGGTTTCGCTGCTTGTACACCTTACACATCTGGATGTCATATAATTCATTAAATGATTGGTTCGTGGAAAATGTAAGAAAAAACATAAAAAAAAAAAAAAAGCCAATCACGTTGGAGGTTTGTAGAAGGTTAAGCCCGAGGATACCCTTGGAGGAAAAAAAAAAAGTAGAAGTTTAAGCCAAAAATGAAATAGCACTAAAATAGAATCAAAGAAAACCATGTAACAGCTGGTTTCTTTGGTTCAATCAACAATGTTCTTGTTTTGACAGTTTTTACTTTTCAAGTTTAATAAATAAATAAATCTTAGCAAAATTTGAGCTGCTAGGCTCAATAAGTGAGACAGAAAAAAGCCACATTCTATAGCATAATAAGCTGGATATCTGCAATTTCAAAAGCAAGTCTAATGAAGTTGAGTATAGCCTCCAGTTCCAAGCAATAGAGGTTACTTCTTAGGTGGAAGGTTCCTTGGGTCTTGCATGATGTCAATATTGAATCATTGACAGAATTATTTTTAATGTTAAGAACATGAATCTGAGTATTGATTTTGCATCAAGAGGGGACTTCCTTCATTAAGTATCCCGTAAATGATCAGTTTGCACTAATTTAATGTACTGTCTTATGCTGTACTTTAAATTTCTACCACAGCAAGTTGAAAAACAAAAGAAGATTAGATGTAGTTTGTGATAATCTAAATTCTTGAAACCCCAAGAAAGTTTCTATGGGAGAAACTAAAATATATCATCTCTAACTTTGTTGAGTGATATTCAAATGCCTATAATTCTCATGACAATTACTATTTAAATGTATTTCTGATCCATCCTATTATTGTGGCTAGCGATTTGGTGCCTAAAGGATTACCTAGTTCAGTTGAGAAGTCCAAAATCATACTCACCTGCATCAACTACTGATTTGTTTTACTTCTATGTATGCGATGCACATTTTATTTTTTCAGAAACGATACAGCCTTATAGTTGCTTTCTCTCCTACGGGTTGGACATTTGGTAAAGGAAAGAAGTCATCTCCAGGAAGAAGGTGGCAGCAGGGTACCATTATAAGGTAATTGCTTGTTTATTTCACTCAATTACCTTGAAAATATGGTAGTGAAAATTAGTCGTGGTAGGGTGTTTCCATTATAACCATGCAAGGACCTGAAATATTTTCTTGTTCTAGTACCATGTTTCTTCATACTTCTTGTGAATTATTTGCAGTTATACAAGACCTAGATAAAAACATTGAACTCAAAACAATAATTTTCTTGTATAAGAGCTTTCCTCTTGGCTAGGAGTAGGCCTTAAGGTGGCCAAAATATGTTTAACCCCCCAAAGTATCCACTGATTCTCACTTTGCAGTTTGCACCCTCGTTTGAAAAGTCGGTCTGTTTGGTACCTAAGTTTTCAATTTTTTCCACTTTGCACCCTCCGTCAAAATGGACGTTAAAAAAATTAACAGAACTAGTCATGTGCATGTCACATGATGGGCATTTACGTATTTTCAGTGTAATTTGTTTCAAAACGGCATCATTTAAGGAAATTAAAACCAAAAAAAGGAAAAAGAAAAGGAAAACAAAATAATAGAATATGCGACATTTATTCAGGGACAAGAGGAGTATTTGGTTGTATCGTAACTTGTCGATTAATCGGTTGCAACAAACTATCCAGTGCCATTCCCAATACTTTGTTGTCTGCAAACTTAAATGTTAATTATTTCTCATGACATTGGAGATAGGACCAGTTCTAATCAAGATATTTTCCTCCTCTCCAGGTATGAAGTGCCGTATAGCGAGCATTGCAGCTTCACAGAACTCAAAGAGTTTGTGAAATTCATATCTCCAGTAAACATTATCCCAAGTGTGAATAATCATGGGCCAGACTCCACCACTTCTATGCTCTCTCTCCTATTATCTTGATTTGTTGGCTACAACTGGCAGGAGGTAACATGTCAGGTAAGCTGGATATTCATAGCTGCATTGTGATATTACTGAAATATCCCTTTTGTCGTGCTCTTACGAATATTAAGTAACATGGGGCCGAAAACATACACAGGTAGTTTATCTTTCTTATAATCTTGGTCTTGTACGAGCAAGTTGGAGCTGTACCAGAACATACCTACAAGGTGACATCTTCCTTACTGTATAATGTGACATAACAGTTATTTATATTACATGCTTTAAATTTGTACGACATAATATTAGCCTATTCTATTGAAAAATGAATAAGTTTTGGTTTATATTTGATCAAAATGAAATGATCAGTATCTTGACCTCTAAGGATGCATCTGTGAAGCGCATTTACCGAATTTTCCAACATATCACATACTTAACAACGTGCTTGTGAAGCCCACTTCTCATTCAAATACCACCACTTGTTGTGGAACGTACTTTTGTCGACAAGGTTAGCTTCACTCTGCATGTTCCTGCCCATCTACTCATTAAATTTCAGCCACCAAGTTGGCATAAAACATCACAACCAGAATGCAGATACATATAGTAAATGTCCCACTCATCTGTTTTTTAGGTAGTATGGTATGGCCATCCTTAAATCTGTATTTTTTTCATTGTCATTGTCTAATGGTTCTCCCTTTCATTCATAGTTGGTGCCTGAAAATTACAAGAACACATTAGGAGCAGAATTTGTGTCATGCAATTCTACGGAGCCAAAATCTCCTTCACCACATTGTGTATTACTAGCAATCTAACAACTAATAGTTATTTGGGCTGACATCATGGTGAGTCATAATGATACATAACCGTTTGATCACCAAACCAATAGTACACAACCATGTAGCGCACAAAATGGTACAAAAGAT
Source organism: Adenophora triphylla var. japonica (assembly GCA_022495995.1). Classification (NCBI taxonomy): domain Eukaryota; kingdom Viridiplantae; phylum Streptophyta; class Magnoliopsida; order Asterales; family Campanulaceae; genus Adenophora; species Adenophora triphylla. The sequence goes on from JAFEMH010002694.1 coordinate 245,738, forward strand.
TTGATGAGGAAAAGTGTTGGCATGTACAACTACCTTATGTGTTGAATGTTTTGCACTATACAATCATCCATGCTACTTGTTTTGAGTCACATTTGACTAGTCAAACTTTGATTATGTTTATCGAGTCACGGAGCTTGCTGGTCAATGGTTAAGGACTAGGTGAGTGGGACTTTTGACTTATTTTTGTGCAATTTGTTGAGGCATGTGGTGTGATGGTTAGCTCAACATTGACTAGTGACCAACTGAAGATTTGATCAGATTGTACACTGATGTAAGATGTTTTGTTCCCATCTAAGATGGAAAAATCCAAAGAAAAGAGTAGTAACAGATTTGGAGTTGAATGTATTTAATTTTGTTTTGACTATATTAGGGAAAATTAGACTCCATTAATTGACAACCTACTTTTCTGTTGACTCTTTAAATGGAAAGAGGAGGGGAGAGAGTGGGGTCCAGGGGTATTATAGGTTCATAAAGAGAGCTGCTTTTTGCTCTGCAGTTTACAGGCTGCACTGTACTTTTATTGGGCTGGCTAGATTTAGGTTGGAATTTCATTAGGGGTTAATTTTACTGTCCACCCCAATGTTTGGGTAGGTTTCAATGTCTCCCTTGGGGTTTAAATTTGTCTCAAAGACCACCCTTTGGCAATAAATTGACTAATTTACCCTTACTTTCATAGAAAGATTACCTTTATCTCTCATAAAATAAATTAAATTACTAAAGAATTGCATATAATATCAAAAAATGATTTTAAATATTTTATTTAAGCTCAATAAGCCTTCACATTATGTAGATAAACTAAGTATTCTCTTACTCGTACCGCTGGCACGATGACATAACAAAAATTACAAAAATGATGAAATCGCAAAACACATCCCCCCCCCCCAAAAAAAAAAAAAATAATAGTAGCTCTAGCGGTTTACACTCAAAACCAATTTTAAATACAAAAACAATATATACCAAAACTAAATCAATATATAACACAAAAACCAACATAAAATTAATATATTTTAAAAAATGTGGTACATACTTGATAACTATATACATTAATCTAAGTGTTTTGAAGAAACTAAGTATCAAGGTAAACTGTTGAAGTCACCTTCAACTTTCATTAGCCACACAAATCGTGCAAATCAACCTGAGAAGGAAATCACAATTCAAAATTAAAATTAGAAAAAGTGTACAACAAATAAGTAACATTGAAAAAAAAATATAGTTGTTGAAAATAGTTTTTTTTTAGTAATACAATAATGAGTTATGATCATTCTTTGAAGCATTATATCAAATGGGGTATATCATATTTACAAGTAGGAAAAAAAATAATTCAATGCGTGTGTAGTAAGAAGTATTGTCTACAAACATCCAACAAACATCAACCTTTCTCTCTCTCTCTCTCTCTCTCTCTCTCTCTCTCTCTCTCTCTCTCTCTCTCTCTCTTATAGTGAAGAAGAGAAGAATGCAAGTTGTAACTCTTTGTAAGGAAGCTAATAGCAGATCATCAATACTCACTTTGAGTACACATACTTCATAAACAAATATTCCATCTGTCCCTAAATGTTTGTCCCATTTGACTTTTTTTGTTGAACTTTGACTACAAATTTATGAGAGATTAATCATGTTCATGAAATTCTAAAAGTTGTTGTTGATAATATTATTAATGGTGAATCAATAGGAATTTTTAGAATTTCATGAACATAATTAAATTGTCATATATTTGTGTTCAAAGTTCAACTAAAAAGTCAAATGAGACAAACATTTAAGAACGGAGGGAGTATTTAGTTTAAGAATTGAAACAATAGAAAGATGAACTGGCAGAGGAAGAAAAATCTATAGCTAGCAAATTTTAGACAAACATTGACACTGATCAATGAGAAAAAAAATAATCACTTTCATCTTAGTGAACCTGGCCATGAATAACATTTAATGTAACATATGAACTTTACAAAATGAGCATTTAGTTTAGAAGTCCCCCCATTCACCTTAATTTACATTAGTGCGAATGTAATCTCTCGCTAGCAACACTTAATCACATCCATGCTGGAAAATGTGTTTTGCCCCCAAAGGTTAACTTATCTATTTGTAGTCTATGAAATTACTGTCTTGAAATGCATATGCAGGAGCCTCAATTGTCATCTTCCTAAATATATGAAATTTATGCAAGATTACTCCACAACATACTCATCCAATACCAGCTAAACCAACTTCATATTAGACTTCTTAAAATCAAACCCCCAAATAGGATATTGGGCAATTACTTGGGTAAGTTTGATAAAAAACGCTCAAGTCATCAGAGTTGGTTCAAGTGTAAGATTACTCTCAAAAGAATGATATCTTAACTCTTCCATTTGATTGCTTTCGTTACACAATTCCCCAAGCTTATTATCAGCCTAAAATTTTCAAATCAGGCTACTATCCACCTTTTTTCAAACGATATCACCTATGAAAAAAAAATTACTTGGAAAAAGCATAGGCATAGGCATTTTGAGAATCTCTGGGGATTAACAACCATAAGAGAAGAAGATTGTAATAAAAAGGGGAAGGGTGGAAAAGTGTAACCGCACAATGTCAGAACAACTTGTTACGAACCTCTTCCCTCCCTTAGCCTTTTGAGCCTAAGATAATCCACTTCATTTCTTGTTTCTAGATTTTCACCTAATACCATAACAAATAGCCCTAAACACATTATTCCGTCCCCTTCTCTAACTCCATACCACCCACAAAAGTCCCCACGATTTCAATGTCATCATCCACAACAACAAAATTTGGCCTCATTCCATTCAAACCCACCTCCAAAATCCTTTGTAATACCCTTAAACACTCCCTTAATCTCACCTCTTGTGAATCAAATTCAATACAATTGGCCTTTCCAAGTAAATCTCTCAACTCATTTTTTTCAACAATCTTTCAATAACCCAAATCACCTGACCCATCATTCTGAACAACAACCCAAGGTGTCAATATAAACACACACCAATAGCAACCAATTTCTCCGTGTTAGTCAGAAAAACAAATTGGTACATACATCTTCATCAATCAATCCCTCAATCTCCCAATTTTTGTAAAACACTCAGCTCTTTTTCTCTCATTTTTTTAATCAATCCCACAAATTCCCATTCAAAACCCTATATTGCTTCCCACAGAGCTTGCCAAATTGTCTAAGGGTATATTCCAAAAACTAATTTTGATTTGGTAAAAGTATCACTCATCATTAATCAATTCTCTTTCCCTAAACAATACTCTTTCCCCAAATAATGAAAGCTTTTCATTCACGATTCTCTTTCCCTAAAATAATCTCTTTTTTTTTTCAATTATTTCCCTAAAATAATCAAAGCAGACTAATAACACCAACATAATGTAAGGAAATATTTCGCAAAAATGTGGAGTATGAATAGGGATGTGCTCGGTCCGGTTTGGTTCGGTTTTAGGCTAAAACCGAACCCGAACCGAAAGATATCGGTTTTTGTATTTTAAAACCATTAAGCTTCGGTTTTATTCGGTTTCGGTTTTATTTGGTTTCGGTTTGGTGTCGGTTTGGTTCGGTGTCGTTCGGTTTCAACAAGATGAGAAGAACATGCATATATTGATGGTTGAATTATGATAGTTACATTCAGCATGATGAAATTTATTAATCCCTCATTAACAAAGCAAGATGAGAAGACGCAATACTAAAGTACTTAAGATCATGAAAAATTTAAGTGTTTCACCTGCCACTATAAATAACAGTTAAACTATCGTAAGCATAATTTTAACTCCAAAGCAAGATGAGAAGATGAAATTTATATATATATATTAAAATGACACGTCGTTTTAATAATATCGGTTCGGTTCGGTTTTATCGGCTCGATTTTTCATTTGAAACCAAAACCAAAACCGAAATCGAAAGTTTCGGTTTTTAAATGGTTAAAACCATTAACATTTCAGTTTTGTCGGTTTCGATTTTTTCGGTCCGATTTTCTCGGTTTCGGTCCGATTTTTTCGATTTTCCGGTTTTGTTGCACACAATAGTACCTGGAGATTACTCTCAACGATGAACAATTCAGTAGGCGCCGGTGAGCGTTAGAGGGAGACATGCTTTGAAACGTAGACGTTAAAGATTACTACAGAATTACAAACCTTGCTTGGCAAACTCGTCTACCTTTTTCTGGAGTGGGTGAGGAGAGTTTTTCGCAAGGAGATTGTGATCGGAAGAATCTGAGGCCGGTCACGGAAGAGAAAAAGTTTGCTAAACGCTCGAATGAGGAGTTGACAGTTTCGCTGCTCAAATGCTACTAACTATTGCGGGGTATTATGATAACTTTAGGCCATTGGATTGGAAAAGGATGGTTTAAGGTTTAATCTTGGCCACCCTTTCTCTCTTTTTTTTTTTTTTTTCAAATTCAATCCTGACCATTCTTTGACTTTATTGAGATTGAATCCTGACCGCTATTTGTATGGCAGTTTAAACCCACCCCTATTGTAATATAGACTAGTATTCTCTTACCCGTGCCACTGGCACGGTGACAGTACACAAATTAAAAAAAATGATGAAATCGCCTTCCTCCCATCCCAAAAAAAAAATAAATTAAAAAAATATACCCAATATCCTGATGATTGCTTTGTTCCATAATCAACATTTGATTTGATGAAAGGTGGTTTGTTTGTGTAACTGTCGTAGAGAGTATAGAATACGGGGAAGTCTATTATCCGGATCGATATCCATTGAGGGTTAGTAAAAAACATTTTCTTAATCTCCACTTGTCCATTATTCTTTTTTCGTAACTCCAACCCAACCCATTAATCATATAAATAATTAATAATTAATAATAATTATAATCCATAACCCATCTCCTATCCTATTTTTACCCAAAGTTCGAAATAAAAAACTTAAGTAATCATGGCGAATGATTTTTTAATTGATTTAGTTACAAACATTTTTTCTAAAAATCATTTTTTTTGAAAGATTCTAAAATCGTTCAAAAACTTAATTATATATAATAGTAATTATTATGTTAAGATACACTCCTTAAATAAATGATCCTAATAAAATAAAAGAGAAAAATAAATATATCAAATTGGAATGCACATAAATAAAATAAAAAATACCCAATTCAATTTTTTTTTGAAAGAAAGAGTATATATAAACCCCAAAACTTTTTTTTAAGGAGTATACTAAATAATTAACAAAAAAGAAAAAAAAAAGATCATTTATTTATAATAGGTTTTTCTGTTTAAAAAAAAAGAATCTTACCAAATCTTAATGAATTCATTAAAAAAAAAAACTTAAGTCATCTGCAAAAAGAAATAATAGTTAAAAAGGAAAATAAGAAGGAGGAAATGGAAAAGGAAGGTTACAAAGAAATTAGGACAGTTATGAAAGTTACGGACGGTTGGAGGAGGGAGGGAGGATTTGGGCCGTCAGATCAATGTTCTGACTTTAAATCTGAACCACCACTTATGTGGTAGATAAGAGGCGGTTAATTGATCTTCTATTGTATTATAGACTAGTATTCTCTTACCGTGCCGCTGGCACGGTAACAGTACACAAATTAAAGAAATGATGAATTCGCCTTCCTCCAAAAAAATAAAATAAATCTACCCAATATCCTGATGATTACTTTGTTCCATAATTAACATTTGATGGAGAGTGGTTTGTTTGTGTAACTGGCGTAGAGAATATGAGAAAATCGATTATCCGGGACCGTTTTCCATTTAAGGTTAGTAAAAAAATATTTTCTTAATCCTTATTTTACCATTATTCTTATTTTGTAACCCCAACCCAACCCATTAATCATATAAATAATTAATAATAATTATAATCCATAACCTATCCTATTTTTACCCAAGGTTTGAAACACAAAACCTAAGTAATCATGACGAATGATTTTTAATTGATTTAGTTACAAATATTTTTTCTAAAATCATTTTTTTTTAAGATTCTAAAATTGTTCAAAAACTTAATTATATAGTAGTAATTATTATCTTAAGATACACTCTTTAAATAAATTATCCTAATAAAACAAAAATAAAAAATAAATAAATCAAATTGAAATACAGATAAATAAAAAAGAAAAAAAAAAACCCAATTCATATTTTTTTTAAAGAATGAGTATATATAAACCCATATTTTTTTTAAGGAGTATACTAATACTCTATTTGTTATCTATAGTTATAAACATGACGCATCAATTCAAAGGCCACATTTATAATCCCTTTACTTTCTCTCTCTAAACAAATCTACACCCACTTGCCCTCCTTTGCAATCCATTATCCATCCCCTTCCCTAACCCCCTTTCATCTCCACCCTCGATTCCCCCACCTCCCCGGCTCCCATTCCCAACCACCCTGACTCTCCCTTTTGCCACTGCCTCGTGCTCTCCCTTCTCTCTCCTCCTCATCCCTCCGTATCATCTCCTTCACAAACTCAGGCCGCCCCTTCCCCCACCCTTCCAAGCCGTCCCATCCTCTTACCCTTCTTCTCCATTTAGCTCAGACCCTGTCTCTTTATCTAAGCCGTCAACGTTTCTACACACTCTCTCTCTCACTCTCTTTAAATCTATGATTGTACTTGATTTGTGTTTGTGAGTGTCATTTCTGTTTGTTCCTTATATTTGTATGTGATTCCAAATGAGTATATCCATAGTAGGACTCCCAACAACACAATCTGGGTATTTTGTTTTTGTTGAATGATTGAATTTGTGCATTTTTGTAGACTTGATTTCTTTACTCAGATTGGTAGTTTTATCACTTGGGTTGAAATTTTGTTTATTTTAGAGTTTTGGATTTCTTAATTTAATTGTGAAATTTTGAGTTTTGAATAATATGAATTTTAGGATTTCGTGTTCAGTTGGTGGTTTGATGGTGGTGATAGTGGTTTTGAGTTAGGCAGTTAGGGTTAAATTTTATAGATTAAATTCAGCAGTTGGATCAATTTTTCTAAAAAAACTAAGAAAAGTCAATAAATCAATTCAAAATGTTTTAATAAAAAATTACTTTTCTTGGAAAAATATTTATTTTTGAAAAATGAAAAGTAATAATATATTAAACTTAAAATAAAAGGACCATCAAATATAAATATATGATTAAATCATGAATGATTATATTAACAAAAATAAATATTTAGTTATTTATAATAAATTAAGACATTAACTATACTTTTAATATACTTTTAGAATAATTATTTTAAATAAAATATACAAAAAGTGAATAAATACAAATTCATAAAATAAACGTAACATTAACCCTAAATCTTAAGAAAAACTAAGAAAAGTCAATAAATCAATTTAAAATGTTGTAAAAAAAAATTACGTTTTCTTGGAAATATATATATTTTAGAAAAATGAAAAGTAATAATATATTAAACATAAAATAAAAATACCATCAGATATAAATATATGATTAAATCATGAATGATTTTATTAATAAAAATAAATATTTAGTTATTTATAATAAATTAAGAAATTAACTATAATTTTAATATACTTTTACAATAATTATTTTAAATAAAATATTCAAAAAGTGAATAAATACAAATTCATAAAATAAACGTAACCCTAAATCTTAAAAAACCCATTAAAGGCTTACATTAAAATAAAGAAAGAAACCCAACAAACATATCATCCCTTCAACCTTCTTCTCTGCCTCTCACTCCAAGGCTTATCTGCCTCCACCCCACCGCCCATCCTTCCCACCCTTACCTTCACTGTCGCCTTTTTCTCTCCCCCACATGCCTCCTCTCTCTTTCTCGATCATCTCCACCCTAACGCCACCTAATTCCTTGCCTCTCCATTCGTCTAACAACGTTGTTCCAAACCACCGCCCCCAATAATTCATGTTCCGATTTGTCCAAGACGGCATCATTGATGAAGAGAAAAATTCTGTCTTCAATTTCGTATTCAAATGATCTCTATCGTCTCCTTCAATAATCGATAATTCCATCTCCACCGTCAACAATAGCCCACCACTTTGAATTCCAATACAAATGGCGGATCTAAAATTTCATTAGAAATGGCTGGGGGTGTTGGGGTCTGAAATTAAAGGTTGAGTTTGGAGTAGGGAGGTACGCAGAAGTGTTGGTAGCGAGGGAGGAAGGTGTTGGGGCGGTAGTCGGAGTGAGTGGTGTGGCCGGATGAGGGGCTTGAATATGGGTTAGGTTTGGACTGTCTTTGTGTTAATTTGTGTTAAAATGTGGAGAGGAGTAGGATTATAATTTCTATATTATTTCACTCTCATCTTTTACAATTGTCCTAAACACCTATTTATACTACTTTTAGAGTCCTAATTCTAATAGGAGATACAATCCTATATATACATAATAATCCTTCTTTGACTAGGATTCTATTTTAGCTATGTATTCTACTTTCCTACTTAATTAAGGAGTCTTCCTAAAATACGAAGCTAACATTAGGAAACAAGTATTTTCTTGCAAACTCGGTCCGCTCCATCGGTCTAGATCCGTTTCACTCGGTCCGATCCATGTCGCTCCACCATATTCTCCAACTCCCCCCCTCAAGTTGGAGGATCTACAGCGTAGATACCCAACTTGCCAAATAAAAATTAAAACGTTTTAAAAAAAAATTCTTTCACTTCGACATGCGACATCTGCGTCAAGTTCTTCCTTTTTCGTGTTGCAGTTCAAGCAACCTCGGGTTCGTCTTTTTTTTTTTTTCAACAACAACAAAAATTTGTTCCAATATCGAAGAGTCATCTACATCGTGTCTTCTTTCTTCAATTCATTGCACAATTTGTGCTCGCACATATCTTCTTTTTCTTCAATCTCCCTTTTTAGAGTGAACGACACTCGATCATCGTTTTTATAGTGAACGACACTCAATCATCGTTTTTATAGTGGACGACACTCGATTATCGTTTTTATAGTGGACGACACTCGATTATCGTTTTTATAGTGAACGACACTCAATCATCGTTTTTATAGTGGACGATACTCGATTATCGTTTTTATAGTGGACGACACTCGATTATCGTTTTTATAGTGAACGACACTCAATCATCGTTTTTATAGTGGACGACACTCAATCATCGTTTTTATAGTGAACGACACTCGATTATCGTTTTTATAGTGGACGACACTCGATTATCGTTTTTATAGTGAACGACACTCAATCAATGTTTTTATAGTGAACGACACTCAATTTTTTTTTTTTTTAATTTTTTTTTTCAAGGGATAGTGAAGTTGGTATAATCAAAGGGATAAAGCAACAATCGGAACCCTAGGTTTTAGGAATTCGTTGCGGAAGCGAATTGGGTAATCATGGAGGAGACATTAAAGATAAAAAATTTTAAGAAAGAAAAAAAAAAATTCGAAGGGGAAAAATTTGAGCCGAGGGGGGTTTAATTACAAAAGAAAAAAGGCTAGAGCAGAAAGATTTGGTTTGGGGCGGCTTAGGGTTTTGCCGCTAGGGTTTTGGCGGAGAAGTCCTTCTATGGATCTTAGCTCTGATACCATGTTAAAATGTGGAGAGGAGTAGGATTATAATTTCTATATTATTTCACTCTCATCTTTTACAATTGTCCTAAACACCTATTTATACTACTTTTAGAGTCCTAATTCTAATAGGAGATACAATCCTATATATACATAATAATCCTTCTTTGACTAGGATTCTATTTTAGCTATGTATTCTACTTTCCTACTTAATTAAGGAGTCTTCCTAAAATACGAAGCTAACATTAGGAAACAAGTATTTTCTTGCAAACTCGGTCCGCTCCATCGGTCTAGATCCGTTTCACTCGGTCCGATCCATGTCGCTCCACCATATTCTCCAACTTCTCTGTTTGTGGACCTGTAAAACCCAATATCCACCGGCTTCTTTAATCCCCCCCTCCAACAACCACCCACAACAGCATGTTGTGAAATTGGTGTTCCCCCGTTGCAATCAAAACAAAGAAATCAACACACCCACACGTACAAGAAAGAAACAATCACACAAGAACACAAGAGTTGTTTACCCGGTTCATTCACCAACTCGTGAACTACGTCCGGGGGCAATTGCCAAGCCAATATGTTATTAGACACCTTCTAATATGTTGCTACAATGTGTTCTAGGCCGAAATTATGCTTATATAGTTATACAAGGAAGCCCTAACTCAGTTTAAGAAGAGATACTATCAAACTAGGAAACAAAATCAAATCTGCTGCTGGAAATACGGGCTAAGCGCGGCCGCCCTCAGGCCAGCGCGGTCGCCCTCAATTGATTTCACCAAGCATCGAGTTTCTGCCCATGTGCGCGGTCGCGCAGCTCTCCAGAAAAACCTGCTCCGTTTTGAACTCCTATTTGATCTCACCGACTCCTCCGACTTAGGCCCCTTTTCTTCCTTGTAGTTTTAGGATCCAAACCCAACACAGCACCATCACCATCTTCACATTGAAGGTTCACATACTTTTCTAGAAATCAGGATAATTGCAATTGGGGAGAGAGAGGAAACGGAGACGGGCTGGAGTGAGGAAAGATAATGGAAGGAGTCTGAGAAAAGGGAGAGAGGGGAGGAAACTAATGGGGATGAGATAGTTATTAGGCAGTTATGGACGGTTGAGAGGAGGCAGAAATGATTTGGGCCGTTTGATCAACTTGTCAGCTTTTAATTTCAGCCTCTCTTTATTGGGGGATAAGAGGCGGTTAAATCCTTCCTCTATTGTATTATAGATTAATAGACTAATAATTACCAATCAACTCTTTCTCACACATTATTTTTATAAGTTCACTACACTTTTTGAAGTTATAATTATTGAAGAAATAATCATATAACCAACTCAATAAAGTATAAATTTAAATAACATTAATCATGTTATTTATCGTCATGAAAAAAATATTAATACTATGCTCTATAATTTTAATATTTAATAGACTCTTTGTCCCAAAACAATGTCAATACTTTTTAATTTTTTATGCCAAATAAATACCTATTTTCTTTACAAACTTTTTATTTTTTTTGAATTTATACTTCGACTATATGGTTATCAAGCATTAAAGATAATAGACATTATTTTGTGATGGAGGGAGTATCAATTGTTAATTTCTTAAAGCATAAGAATTATTTAAATTCATACTTTATTAAGTTGGTTACATGATTATTTATCCAAAAGCTTTAGTAATTATTTTGTGATGTAAACTAAAAATATATTAATGTGAGGAATAGTTGATTGATAATCATTAATTTATTAACTAATATAAAGGCTTAATAAGCATAACAAAATTCAATTTTTTTTTTTGGTACTATATGAGATTTTGTAGTGATTTAATTTACTTAATAAAAGATAAAAAAACTCTTTATATTAAAGTAAGGATAAAATAGTCAATTTATTGTTAAAATGGTGATGATTGAGACTAATAATTATATTATATTATTTGAAAATTAAAATTAAGTACGTTGCATGGGCTTGATAATTTTCTCGTATAAGTTTCCATTAACATTACATAGGTGGATTTGTTCCAAATAAGAAATACTAGTAGGATAAAAAGAAAGCTAATAACGGCAACCTTATCTATATATATATATAAAAGCAAAGAACTGAAGGCCCCCCCACACCAAAAGTCAAGGGCAATTTAGTAATTTCACAGCGTGACAAAATTGAAAATAGGTCACACTAGGTCCACGTGGCAGGCTCTGATTGGCAGAAAATCGGCGCGTGTACAGAGGTGCGTGAACGACGGATGTTTTTGCTTTTTTTTTTTTAAATCATGGTGACATATGGCGATCTCTGATTGGCCGATTTTATTTCAGATTTTTATTTTTTATCCGCTTTTTTTTACCTCAATTATTTTATAATAAATTAATTTTTTACACCAAAATTCATATTTTTTTCTCTATAAATAGAGACTATTTTCATTTGATTTGGACACAGAAAAAAAAACTCTTTTTACCTCAAAGATATGATATCTATATCTATATCTATCTATACTGTATATAATAAGAGGATAGTCTTTTTTTTGGCGCTCATTCTCCAAGGGCAATTTAGTAATTTCCAAGCATGACAAAATTGAAGATATAATATGGAAATTCTGCGTGGCATGCTCTGAGTGGGAGATACATTGACGCGTGTTGTTCACACGCAGTAAAAGGCCCGTGTACGCAGGCCGAGAAAGAGGGATATCTCAATTCCCACATTGATAGAAAAAGAAAGTGAAATGGCCTTGCCTTGATATATAATGAGGCCTTGGCCAAGGTTAGCATAATCATTCGGCCGTGACATTGCTAGAATTGGTCGGCCTTGGTCGTGGCCTTAAATTTTTTCAAAAAATAATTTTGTTAAAAATTTACTTTTAAAACCTAATTTGAAAAAGAAAAAAAAATTAAAAACGATTAAAACCGGTAAACTGTAATCGGTTAAGGTGGTTAACCGGGTCCGTTCCGGTTGGTATTTTGGAAGGTTTGGAACTAGGGATGGCCAAAACCGGTTTCGGGCCCGGTTCCGGTTCGGAACCGCCTGTTCCGGTTCGGAAAATAGATGACCCTTAACCGGCCCGGCTGACTCACGGTTCCGGTTACTCCGGTTCCGGTTTTCTCCCCAGTTTGCTCCGGTTCCGGTCCGGTTCCAGTCAATAATGAATAAAGAAGCTAAAAATTATTGAAAAACAAGGAATTTCCGTCCGGTTCTGGTTCCGATCCGGTTCACCATTTATGTGAGCCTTAACCGGCCCTTATCCAAAACGGTTCCGTTTATCCCGATTCCGATTTTCGTGGCGGTTCCGGGCTTTTTCTATCCGATTTCGGTCCGGTTCTGGTCCGATTTGGCCATTCCTATTTGGAACCGCCGGGTTAGGTAACCGTGAACCGTCGGTTAACCGAAAGGGCCACGTCTAAAATATTCTTCCTTTGAAATTTGACGTTGCCTAGCCTCCCTTGACCGATCCATGCCTTGACCGATCCTCGGTCACACACAAGGAAATATTGTGTGTTGACCGATTGGCAAATGACCAATCGATTGGAGTGTTTTTTAAAAGAAAAAAAAATCATTTTTTATTTGTTATGTTTTTTGAGATTTTTTTTCTCAAATAATTCTATTTTCAAATATTATACATATAATAATAAAATTATTTTTTAATTTTTAAAAATAATGTAATATTAATTATGAAACGGAGAAAATAATAAACCGGCGGTTAACCGACTAAACCGATAACTTCCAACGGTCAAGGGCCTAGACCGATCAAGGGCCTTACCGATCCTTGCCTCAAGAATGTTCTCAGATAAACAAACCAATTTTATTATCATAATATTAATAGAGCTAATATGTGCCTTAACCGATCAAGGGACTTGACTGATCCTCGCCTCAAGAAACCCTCTCAGATAAACAAACCAATTTAATTATCATATTACTGATAGAGCCAATATGTTTTCGAAACAATCTGCAGCACTATTTTAACTATACGAACTCAGACATTAACAAACTAAACAAGATCAAAGTCTTACAATTTGAATGCTAAAATAAAAGTCTCACAATTTAAATACCTAATTTGAAGAAGGAAAAAATAAAAAACGGTTAACCGACAAACCGGTCTAACCGGTAAACCGTAAAACCGTAACCGATTAAGTTGGTTGACCGGTTTGATTTCGATTACCGGAAAATCGTAACCGATTAAGGCGGTTAACCGGTTCAATTTTGATTGAAAAATTTGAAGATTGGAACCGCCGGTTCGGTAATCGTGAACCGCCGGTTAACCGAACCGGCCACGTCTAAATTTATTTATTTTGGTTAGAAAATGTTGACCGTCAACCAATTACTCAGCGGTCCACAATCGGTCACACACAAGGAAATATTGTGTGTTGACCGATTGGCAAATGACCAACCGATTGGAGTGTTTTTCAATTTTTTTTTTTTTTTTTTTTTTTTTTTTTTTTATGTTTTTTGAGATTTTGAGTCGAAAGTAATATTTATTTTTGAAATGAAGATTATAATTTTTTATAGGAGTATATTTTTTAAAGTAATTATTTGAGATGGAAAAAATAATATTTCTATTTATGTTATCTTAATGTCATATTTTGAAGCGAATGCGCTAACATTACAAACATTAATTTTAGAGGCGAATGAAGTAGTATTAATTTTTAAAATATTCATTGGGATGAAGGAAGTAATGCTCATTTTTTTGGATAAAAAATGTAGTATTATTTTTTGGTTTTTCATTTTGAGTTGAAAGTAATATTTATTTTTGAAATGAATAATACTCCCTCCGTCCCACAATAATATATAAACTTTTCATTTTGGGCGTCCCACAATAATACTCCCTCCGTCCCAATAGTAGCTTCCCATTTTGCCATTTTGGGTGTCCCGTTAATAGCTTTCACTTTCCTTTTTTGGCAAAGGAATCTTTACTATTCCCTCCACTCATTCTCTCTCCTACATTATTTTAATACTCACAACACCATTATAATTTACTATTCCCTCCACTCATTCTCTCTCCTATTTTCAAATTACACTCACAACATTTTTTCTTCCCACCCATTTTATTAATTTGCGTGCACAGAAAAATTTGGGCAGCTCTTATTGGGACGGAGGGAGTATATACTTTCCTAAAATGGAAAGAAATCTTTACTATTCCCTCCATTCATTCTCTCTCCTACATTATTTTAATACTCACATCACCATTATAATTTACTATTCTCTCCACTCATTCTCTCTCCTATTTTATTTTCACACTCACAACACTTTCAATATATCTACAATGGGGGATGAAATCCCATTTCATCCGGCTCAATATGTGCAATGGTGGGCTGAAACAAGGTTGGTCGGATTGGCGGAATGAAATGTTTCATCTTGGATGAAACAATTGCTTTTGTTTTTTTTTTTTTTAACTTGCCACATGTCAAGACCTTATTGGTCTTGACTTTATTACTTTTTCACCCAATTATTTAAACTCAATTATCTCATAATAAATGATTTAAAAATAAAAAGAAAAATTTACCAAAATTCATCATTTTTTTCCTACAAATTGATATAAGTTTCATTTGATTTAGACACAAAAAAAAAATACTTAGTTTTCAATTTGGGCTGAATTATTACCTAGTAAATTATAATTTTTTTTTAATTTTTTTTTCACCAAAATTCATCATTTTTTTTCCCTACAAATCGACATAAGTTTCATTTGATTTGGACACAAAAAAAAAACACTTAGTTTTCAATTTGGGCTGAATTATTACCTAGTAAATTAATTATTTTTTTTTTCACCAAAATTCATCATTTTTTTCCCTACAAATCGATATAAGTTTCATTTGATTTGGACACAAAAAAAAAACACTTAGTTTTCAATTTGGGCTGAATTATTACCTAGTAAATTAATTATTTTTTTAATTTTTTTTTTCACCAAAATTCATCATTTTTTTTCCCTACAAATCGATATAAGTTTCATTTGATTTGGACACAAAAAAAAACACTTAGTTTTCAATTTGGGCTGAATTATTACCTAGTAAATTAATTATTTTTTTAATTTTTTTTCACCAAAATCATCATTTTTTTCCCTACAAATCGATATAAGTTTCATTTGATTTGGACACAAAAAAAAACACTCATTTCTCAATTATCCTTCTTCATTTTAGCATTTATTTTAAAAAAATCATTATATTTTTTTTACCTATAAATTGATGCAATATTTTTTTAATTAAGTGTGAAATATTTTTTTAATTATAAATAATAATAATTATTATTTTACTAATCATAAAAATAAAGAATATAAATAAAATAAAATAAAAGTAGTGGGGTATAGAATGATGAGTTGGAGGGAGTTGAAATTTAATTTAAGTTAGCCATTGGAGTGGGGGTAAATGAAATGGGTAGATGAAATATTAGGTGGATGAGAAAAAGTGTAAAAAGTGTTAGATGAAATGGGAGAGTGGGATGAAACCATTGTGGGTAGTCTAATATTTTCTCCTTAATTCCCGTCCAAAACCCTAAAGTCTATAAAAAGATGGGACGGAGGGAGTATAATTTTTTATGAAAGTATATTTTTTAAAGTATTTATTTGAGATGGAAAAAATAAAATTGCTATTTAGTTTTCTTTATTAATAATTATTATTTTATAATTTAAAGTGAGACGAAGTTTGTACCTTGATTTGATTTGTTTGGAGTGGCAACTGATGATCTTAAAATATTGATTTGTAATGATGATAAGCCCGGCCAATCTGATCTATGTACTGATAATGTAGTGTTTAAGGAAGTTTTCCATAATATATAAATCTATTTCACTTTTTTCTTCTTGTTTTTCTTTAATTTTTGTTTTAGAGTACTAAGTAATGATCCGTTTATCGCACGGGAGTAAAACTAGCTGGTATAAAGGAGAGGTTTTTGGGCGTGTGGCAGTCACATCAGTAGGAGAGAGAGGGAGGATGTGTGAACCGCTCCGTGCCTATGAAGCGGTTTATCCGACAAGTTTGTTTGTTTGTTTTGTTTTTTTTTTAAATAGTACTCCCTCCTCCCACAATAATATACTCCTTCCGTCCCATGTCAATGGACACCAATTTTTTGGGTGTGGGAATTAAGGAAAAGTAGGAGAGAGAAATAGATGGAGGAGGTGTTTGTGAGTATGAAGAATTAAATAGGAGAGAGAATGAGTGAGAGGAATAGTTAGGAGAGAGAATGTTGTGAGTGTAAAAGTGAAGTAGGAGAGAGAATGAGTGGAGGGAATAGTGAATATTCTTTTCCATTTTGGGCAGTGTCCATTCACGTGGGACGTCCCAAAAAGGAAATAAGTGTCCATTCACGTGGGACGGAGGGAGTATAAACTTTCCATTTTGAGCGTCCCACAATAATATACTCCCTCCGTCCCAGCCTAAAAGCCACAAATTTCCTTTTTTGGCGTCCCATTTAAAAAGACACTTTCCCAAAAAGGAAACCTTAAATCACTATTCTCTCCACTCATTCTCTCTCCTACTTTACTTTTACACTCACAACATTCTCTTTCTTACATCACCTCCCACTCATTCTCTCTCCTATTTAATTTTTCATACTCACAACATTTAAACTTTTTCTCTTTCCTACATCACATTTCTTATTTTGCGTGCCCTCTCCATTTTGTGCTTTTTAGGCTGGGACGGAGGGAGTATAACTTTTCCAAAATGAAAAGAAATTTTTACTATTTCCTCCACTCATTCTCTCTCCTACATTATTTTAATACTCACATTACCATTATAATTTACTATTCTCTCCGCTCATTCTCTCTCTTATTTTATTTTCACACTCACAACACTTTCAATATAATATTTCCTCCTTAATTCTCGTGCACTTAGTGACGTAAAACCTAAATAAAGCGACAAATATGTTGGTCACCTAAGAATGGTCACGCAAGAGTTATTTTAAGTGACCAATTTATTATTTGAGGCCTAAAGTCGTCTTAGGTGACGCAATAATATTTGTCACATTAGACTTGTCACCTAAAACTATCCTTAGGTGACAATATTAAAGTGGTCACATAAATTATATTTAAGGTGACTATTTTATTAGTCACCAAAGATTTCGTTACAAAAGATAACGTGAGGTGACTAAATGTGCACTTGGTGACGTAAAACCTAAGTAAGGCAACAAATATGCTGGTCACCTAAGAATGGTCACGAAAGAGTTATTTTAAGTGATCAATTTATTATTTGACGCCTAAAGTCATCTTAGATGACAAAATAATATTTGTCACCTTAGATTTGTCACCTAACATACATTTTCTAGTAGTAGTGAGTATGGGGAAAAAGTTGTCAAAGGATTATGAGTATGGACCATATTAATTATATACATCTAATCTAGACTATCTTAATTATTTATGTACAATCATTATCTAACATTTATGAGTAATGGATGGGCTAATGGAGTACGATATACAGCAGTCAGCTCTTCAACCCGTTGACTGACCATTGGTGCTATGTTTGACCGTTAACGAAAGATTGACCAAGCCGTTAGATGCGCTTATCAAATAATGCAAAATAGACTAGTGAGAAGGATTGAATTTATTTATTTAACGAAAGAGAGAGATTGAAGTAGAAGCCACTATATTTTGCTTTTATACTACCATCTAAAATGTAGTGAGCTTGCTGTTGCTGCTGCGTTATACTCCCTCCGTCCCATAGAACATTACACGTTTACTATTGAGAACGGAAAATAAGAAATAATGTTATTAAAGTAGGTGTTGTGAGTGGGAGGAGAGAGAATGAGTGGAGAGAATAGTAAATTATAATGGTGTTGTGAGTATTAAAATAATGTAGGAGAGAGAATGAGTGGAGATAATAGTGATTTAAGGTTTCCTTTTTAGGAAAGTGGGACTTTAAAGAGGGACGCCCAAAACAGCAAAAGGGGTAATGTTCTATGGGACGGAGGGAGTATGCATTAGCGAGCTTGCTAATGAGCTTTAGCGGGCATTTACTAGGTTTTGTGGTCAATATGTAGGACCCACCAAATTTTTTACTGCATAATTAAGAAAAAAATGGTTACGTCTGACTTGTGATACTTCAACATTAACGGGCTCGCTGTTAAAAATTTGCAGTAAAAAATTTGATGTCGAATCACCTGATGTGAGAATGAACGAATTATAATGAGAGTTCAAGTGCAAACTTAGTTTTAGAATGAAACCCCAACAAAAAAAAAAAATTCTAAAAACAGTAAAATGATGTTTTCGCCTCTCAAACAGTTGGAGATATTTAAAATCACGTTTCGTCCTCGCGAAGCTATGCTTTTATATCTTAATGATGTTTTACGTGTTCACACTAGATTTCATGGCATTGTTCCAACCTCAGCTGATCACGTCAACAATCGTTGTACAGTAGTTTGTTACACACATTGAATAAGAGTGAGAAAGCAAGAAAACTACACGTCTTGATCACAAACAACATTAATGCCCTTACCCCCACCCTCCCCAACTGCACCTCCTTTAGTTAGTTACCCTCATTTACTCCATTCCCATCCCTCCCTATATACACACACAAACAATATTCCCACCTCCACAACCATGGCTACCAACGAACAACACCTCCTCTCAACCGAGATAGTCAATCGCGGCATCGAGGCCGGGGGGTCAATGACCTTCTCCGTTCGTGTCCGGCGGAGGCTACCGGACTTTGTTCAGTCAGTTAATCTCAAGTATGTTAAGTTGGGTTACCATTACTTGATCAACCATGCCATTTATTTGGCCACCGTGCCGTTGCTAGTGCTGGTTTTTAGTGCGGAGGTCGGGAGTTTGAGTAGGGAGGAGCTGTGGCGAAAGCTTTGGGATACGACGGCGGGCTATGATCTTGTTACGGTTCTCGCTTTCTTTGGGCTGTTTGTTTTCACTTTCTCTGTGTATTTCATGTCGAGGCCGAGATCGATTTATCTTCTTGATTTTGCTTGCTTCAAACCCCATGATGATCTCAAGGTAATTATTTTCTCTTCCTTCAATCTTCCTCTTAACTAGTCTATTATACATATATTGTTCGTCAACTTACTTTTGTTACTGAATCCGTCATATATATATATATAACTAAAAGATGATCCGGCGCACATGGGATTTGGCCCGCTGGCTTGAGTTCATGGCTTCCAACCTGAATGGGTTCGATCCCCCAGAAGTTAGAAGTTAGAGGAAAAAAAAAAAAAAAAGATGATTTAAGATTTTGTATCTTGTTTGATTAGGTTCATTTGATCTTGGACAATGTGCTCTAAAGATGAACAAATTTTGGTGTTCATATTTCCAATTGTGATGCATTATTTTGTACATTATTTAATGTTGGTTGATTATGACATGTTACTTGTTAATTAGGCCATTATTAAATGAAAAGGCCTAAATTAATACCAATCTTTCATGAATTTGGGCATGTTTTCATATCCCTAGTATTAGTCATTTTTCAACTATTTAAGGAAAATTTTCACATTAATTAAAGCTTGATTTAGATATTATGAAATGATTTAAAGAAAATAAATGATAATACTACGCACGTTTGTATTATCAGAATACACGTGTCATAAATTAAATTTAACTATTTTAAAGAAATTTCTATTCACAATTAAAAATATAATATATTTTTAAAATTTTATTAGAGCAAATAATTTTGATATCAATATGTTATATTTTAATTAAATTTACCGTCAAAATCAAAATAAAATTATTTTGAGGCATAAAAAGTAAATTAGTCATAAGCAATTTTATTGAAACTGACACTCACATGGGCGGCGCGTGGTACACAGGCAACAAAGGATCAATTCATCGACCTAGCAAGAAAATCCGGTAAATTCGACGAAGAAAGCCTTGAATTCCAGAAAAGGATACTAAACTCATCAGGAATCGGCGATGAAACGTACGTTCCAAGGTCCATAATGTCGCCGGAAAACATCACCACCATGAAAGAAGGCCGAGCAGAAGCTTCAATGGTGATATTCGGAGCCCTAGACGAGCTCTTCGAGAAAACACGCCTCCGTCCCAAGGACGTCGGAGTTCTGGTAGTCAACTGCAGCATCTTCAACCCTACACCATCGCTATCCGCCATGATCATCAATCACTACAAGATGAGGGGAAACATTTTGAGTTTCAATCTCGGCGGGATGGGGTGTAGCGCCGGAATTATTGCGGTGGATTTGGCGCGTGATATGTTACAGGCGAACCCTAATAACGTTGCGGTGGTGGTTAGTACGGAGATGGTAGGGTATAATTGGTACCCTGGCCGTGATCGGTCGATGTTAATTCCTAACTGCTTCTTCCGTATGGGTTGCTCCGCCGTCATGCTGTCGAATCGCCGCCGTGATTACCGCCGCGCTAAGTACCGGCTCGAACACATTGTTCGTACTCACAAAGGTGCTGATGATCGTTGCTTCAGGTATCATTTCCTTCCGGTTAATTCAACTTTAAAGTTAATTGCAGTTGACTCCATTAACTTTACATTATTTGCATTTTAATCCCTAGTATTTGAATTTTACTAGAATCTTCCCTGATTTTTGCATTTAATTAACTTGATGTAACTTAACAATCACATAACTTTGTACAAAAGCATCCAAATCCACCATATTACTAACATGCTTCCTATCTTGAATAATGCATGAATTACCTTGGATCTTTAGACAACATCTTAACAATTTACGTACGATAAAAAATGTATGATTTCTCAAACAACTATACATCTCAAATCCACTGAGTACAACAACATTAGAAGAAAGTCGGGACCATATCACTTTTGATATTGCCACGAAGATTATGTCTTTATTGTTGTCTTGCCTAAATTGTTTAGACACCCATGTGAATGTGATATCAACACAATTCATGTGACATTGCATACATTTGTGGTATAAATCTTTAGCGAAAAGATTTAGTTGGTGAGAAGTTTGGTTTGTTGTCATGTTGTTAAAGAACAGCTTGATCTCATATGATTCCCGGAAAGATTTGAGTCGTTGTAACAGGCAAAATGTGTACCATTATGGTTAACTACTTTGCAGGTGAATCTGATCTTATCTTTTCTTCGTTATCATTATATCCCAAAATACCCCTGTGGTACGTAAACAATTAGATTGTTCAAGATATGTTGTACGTAAACTAAAATGTTTTAACAAGTCATGTTAACCTCGTAAATGAGCAATTTTGGTTGTGATTATTTATGAAATAGGAGTGTGTATCAAGAAGAAGATGAGCAGCGTTTCAAGGGACTGAAAATCAGCAAAAATCTAGTGGAAATAGGCGGTGATGCCCTCAAGACCAACATCACCACACTAGGTCCTTTGGTGCTCCCTTTTTCCGAGCAGCTCCTCTTCTTCTCAACTCTAGTGAAGAGGTACTTTAGCAGCGGAAAAGGTGGCGGCAGTGGAGCCACCTCCACCACTGGCAGCAGCTTGCACCACCACCAGCAACCACCATCATCCTCCACCTGTAAACCTTACATTCCAGACTATAAGTTAGCCTTTGAGCATTTCTGTGTGCACGCAGCAAGCAAGACAGTGGTGGATGAGCTGCAACGCAACCTGGAACTGAGCGACAAGAACGTGGAACCTTCTAGAGCAACTTTGCATCGGTTTGGGAACACTTCTAGCAGCAGCATTTGGTACGAGCTGGCTTACTTGGAAGCGAAAGACCGTGTTAAGAGAGGCGATCGAGTGTGGCAGCTCTCATTTGGGTCGGGCTTCAAATGCAATAGCGCTGTTTGGAGATCGGTTCGTAGAATCAAGAAACCTTCTAGCAAGAACCCATGGCTCGATTGTGTTGAGAGGTACCCTGAGGCTCTATCAAGCTAGGGTTCTTTCTTAATAAGAGGTTTAACTTGTCTGAAAATCAAATTGTTTCTGAACCCTAAATCCTAAACCCTTAACTTGAAGTACGAAGGGGTTTGCGCGCAGCTAACCGGTTTTTCCTCTTTAAGAAATTGCTACATGCTAGTTAAGCTTCTGTTTTAGAAATATATAGATGGGGAAGTTTAAGATTGATCTTTAGAGAGCCAAACATTTTGTGGAACTCTTGAAGAATGTTTTTTTTTTTTTTTTTTTTTTTTTTTTTTTTTTTTTTTTTTTTGAAGAATGTTATTGTTGATTGTATAATGTTGTTATTTGATCTTCTATGGGCTAAGAATGCTCTTGGGATCACATTGTGGTTCAATCAATGCTAAATTTTCATATTTTCATGTCATCTCATTCTCGTAACGATAAGAAATCTACTATATATAATAGCAAAAGTTTTTCAAGCTCCTAGAAAACTCCAAGTGGCACAATATCATTGGCCAATCTTTCCCTCATCCACCAATCACAATCATCCATTTGAAATTCAATATGTAAATGATTCTAATTTCAAATTTAAAATATCATATCAAATAATTTTATCTATTCAAAAATAAATTAATAAAAATTAAAAAAGTAAATGATATTGTCCTTTCCTCTTTTTTTCTATTATATACTTTCATTTCTTTAAAAAAAAATTAACTTTTTTGATATAACTTTTTATAAAAAATTTCCCTACTAAATAACAACTCAAATCTACTATACTCCCTCCGTCCCAGCAGAGTGTGGATTTTTGGTCAACTTTGTCCAACTTTGATCACTAATTTAAATAAATAATAATGATCCTAATAAAAATCCAAAAAATGTTATTGTTAATATTATTAAGCGTGATACAATAACAAATTTTTTATTTTTTATTAGGATCATTATTATTTATTTAAATTAGTGGTCAAAGTTGGTCAAAGTTGACCAAAAATCCACACTCCGCTGGGACGGAGGGAGTATATAATAGCAAAAGTTTTTCAAGCTCCTAGAAAACTCCAAGTGGCACAATATAATTGGCCAATCTTTCCCTCATCCACCAATCACAATCATCCATTTGAAATTCAATATGTAAATGATTCTAATTTCAAATTTAAAATATCATATCAAATAATTTTATTTATTCAAAAATAAATTAATAAAAATTAAAAAAGTAAATGATATTGTCCGTCCCTCTTTTTTTCTATTATATACTTTCATTTCTTTAAAAAAAAAATTAACTTTTTTGATATAACTTTTTATAAAAAATTTCCCAACTAAATAACATCTCAAATCTACTATACTCCCTCCGTCCCAGCGGAGTGTGGATTTTTGGTCAACTTTGACCAACTTTGATCACTAATTTAAATAAATAATAATGATCCTAATAAAAATCCAAAAAATGTTATTGTTAATATTATTAAGCGTGATACAATAACAAATTTTTTAATTTTTATTAGGATCATTATTATTTATTTAAATTAGTGGTCAAAGTTGGTCAAAGTTGACCAAAAATCCACACTCCGCTGGGACGGAGGGAGTATATAATAGCAAAAGTTTTTCAAGCTCCTAGAAAACTCCAAGTGGCACAATATCATTGGCCAATCTTTCCCTCATCCACCGATTACAATCATCCATTTGAAATTCAATATGTAAATGATTCTAATTTCAAATTTAAAATATCATATCAAATAGTTTTATTTATTAAAAAATACATTAAAAAAATTAAAAAAGTAAATGCTATTGTCAGTCCCTCTTTTTTTCTATTATATACTTCCATTTTTTAAAAAAACTAACTTTTTTGATATAGCTTTTTATAAAAAAATTCCCTACTAAATAACAACTCAAATCTACTATATATAATAGCAAAAGTTTTTCAAGCTCCTAGAAAACTTCAAGTGGAACAATATCATTGGCCAATCTTTTCCTCATCCACCAATCACAATCATCCATTTGAAATTCAATATGTAAATGATTCTAATTTCAAATTTAAAATATCATATCAAATAGTTTTATTTAATCAAAAATAAATTAAAAAAATTAAAAAAAGTAAATGTTATTGTCCGTCCCCCTTTTTTTATATTATATACTTTCATTTCTTTAAAAAATATTAACTTTTTTGATATAACTTTTTATAAAAAAATTTCCAACTAAATAACATCTCAAATCTATTATACTCCCTCCGTTCCAGCCGAGTGTATACTTATTACCCTTTTGGTCCGTCTCAGCCGAGTGTGAACTGTCCAAAATGGAAGGGAATCTTCACTATTTACCCCACTCATTCTCTCTCCTATTTTACTTTTACACTCACAACATTCTCTCTCCTAACTATTCCTTCCACTCATTCTCTCTCCTATTTTACTTTTACACTCACAACATTCTCTCTCCACTTTTTCTCTCTCTTACTTTTCCTTAATCGGTGTGCCCAACATTTTGGTTCACACTAGGCTGGGACGGATGGAGTATATAATAGCAAAAGTTTTTCAAGCTCCTAGAAAACTCCAAGTGGCACAATATCATTGGCCAATCTTTCCCTCATCCACCAATCACAATCATCCATTTGAAATTCAATATGTAAATAATTCTAATTTCAAATTTAAAATCATATCAAATAGTTTTATTTATTCAAAAATAAATTAAAAAAAATTAAAAAAGTAAATGCTATTGTCCGTCCCTCTTTTTTTCTATTATATACTTTCATTTCTTTAAAAAATATTAACTTTTTTGATATAACTTTTTATAAAAAATTTCCCTATTAAATAACATCTCAAATCTACTATACTATATAATAGCAAAAGTTTTTCATGCTCCTAGAAAACTCCAAGTGGCACAATATAATTGGCCAATCTTTTCCTCATCCACCAATCACAATCATCCATTTGAAATTCAATATGTAAATGATTCTAATTTCAAATTTAAAATATCATATCAAATAGTTTTATTTATTCAAAAATAAATTAAAAAATAAATAAAAAAGTAAATGCTATTGTCCATCCCTCTTTTTTTCTATTATATATTTTCATTTTTTTTTAAATATTTACTTTTTTTATATAACTTTTTATAAAAAATTTCTCTACTAAATAACATCTCAAATCTACTATATATAATAGCAAAAGTTTTTCAAACTCCTAGAAAACTCCAAGTGGCACAATATCATTGACCAATCTTTCCCTCATCCACCAATCACAATCATCCATTTGAAATTCAATAGGTAAATGATTATAATTTCAAATTTAAAATTATAGGTCCACTCCGTTAAGATAATACTCCCTCCGTCAATGGAACTTAGTGGCCAATCTTTTCTGTATTCCTGAGTTTATCGTATAAAAAATATTTGTTTTTTTTTTAATTGGCTAAAGCAAGTTAGAGAAAACTAAGGGCAGGATTGTAAAATTATTGTTTGAGATTTGAAATTAAAATTTAATCAAATATCTAAAATGAATCGAAATCCACAGATTGAAAGGAAAGTGCATAATTTAAGGAAATTATATTAGACTAAAAAATTAAGTACAAATTCAAAAATTAGGTTGAAAGAAAAGTGTATCATTGAAAGAAATAGTTTGAATTCCTTAACACCGTCAAGTGCTCTGGAATACCTAATTACATACTGAAGCTAAAGATTGGATGTATCGTCATGTTGTTACGAAATATAGATCAAGCTTTAGAATTGTGTAACGTTACAAGATTGATCGTTACAAATCTAGGTACGCAAATCAATTTTGTTAGTATATAATTATAGATTTATACAATTAATTATTTGATTATTTGACATAAAACATACTGTTATTTTAATATATATATAGGTAAGCACGTTGTCGAGGCGGTAATGTTGTCCGGAAAGAATGTTGGTAAGAAGGTGTTGATACCGAGGATGATTATGTCACCTTCTGATACAACAAAATTCCCGGTTAGGTTTCAACGGAGACAATTCCCACTGAACGTTTCTTTTGCAATGACGATAGATAAAAGTCAAGGTCAGTCGCTCGCTCATGTTGGTCTTTTTCTTTCAAGACCGGTATTTAGTCATGGACAATTATATGTTGTTTTTTCTAGAGTAACTACAAGGAAAGGACTTAAAGTGCTTATATGTAATAGTCATGAACAGTCAGATGACACGACTACAAATGTTGTGTACAAAGAAGTTTTTGACAAGTTGTAATATATTACATAAAATTATCTAATTTATTTTTTGAATTGTATTTACATTTAACTTTTACCTCAGTGTTTATCCCCCGTCGGGGACCGACGGGTTACTCACTAGTTTCAGTAAAGGACAACATGATGGTACGAGAGCAAGTTTGGTTCAATCAGGGATGTAAAAGAGTTGAACCCTAGATTAATTCTAGGAACCTAAGTTCTTGCTTTGACTCGAATATTTACATACAAATGACTTAACAACGAGCTCTAGCTATACTGCAAACTCTAATCAACGAACATTATAGAGCGTGGCATGAATCCAACGTGAGTTGGCTCTAAAAGTGCCCGAACGCATCGGGCACTAAACATCCTTGATTCATTAGCTCAAGAAAATGGGCTTTGAACAGGAAAATGAGACCATTAGCTCAAGAAAATGGGCATGCCTAGCTTAAGCATGTTCATGTTCTTGGTCATTCTTCTTGTTTTGGCATACCTAAAGGAAATTATTGAGTAAAGGAAGTGTCTTATGTGTTAGTTAAGGACACACCAAAAGTTACCCATTCCTTGTCCCCCAACAATCTGATCCCTATACTCAACAAAAACCAAGATCATACCAAATGTGCATCAACTAACTTGACATCTCCCAACACGTTTCTCTGTTTATTTCACGAAAAATAACTTTTTCATTAACTCCTTATTTTCCGAACATATTTAACTATAAATACAAGCTTATAGTGTCTCGCAACTCAAATTTCTCCGTGTCATAAGACTTTCGCACCAAAAATGGCCATGAAAAGAGCCCTCTTCTCCACCACAACCATTGCAGTTCTCCTCTTACTTACACTCACCAAAACCACAGCTTTCCCTGAACATTCCCACAAGCATAACACAACTAGGCACAACAATGACCGCATCAAGAAACTAATCGCCCGTGACGCAATCAGACTGACCATCGACGAGGGCTACGAGATCCGACGATTCATAGCTTCATTACCCTCTCTCGAAAGCCTACGAGCCACTTCGGACCAAGATGTAGACAAAGCAGAAGCCCTAATCTACGATTGCCAGCTGCGTTTGGACACACAGTTAAACGGCATTTCGCACACACTACACCGGCTACAACATGAGAGTTACCGGAGAACGCCACATGTCTTCTTTGCTGACACGCGGGCTTTGAAAGAGACTGTGGATGGTGTAGTTGTGTTGGGGTGTAGTGAGGAGTGTGGTTTGGATGATAAGTTTGTGTCTGCCTTGCTTCAAAGAAGGTTGCAGGGGTTTTCGCAAACTATTGATGATGTTGTACATCTTGTTTCTCCGATTGTACCACCAAAGTCAACCCTTGCTGGAACACATACTTGAATTGGTCCAAAGGGGGAATTTAATAGTATTAAAAAATATGCTACATTTGAAATGCCTCAATTGTAATCCCGGGACTAATATCAGATAAACTGAAATGGCATTCCATATCTATGTCAGGTTACCATGCACTGCATAAAACACACACACATTTATATACTCTCTCTCTCTCTCTCCCGCTCGACGTCCCACTTGAATTAGGACGTTTTGCTATTTTGGGTGTACTCTTCGAAATAGGACATCCCCAAAATAGAAATGGCTTATTCAATTGCACCAACCATCACATTCACAACAACTTTTCAATTATTATTCTATACCCCATTTTCTCTCTCCTACCTCACTTTTCATGCTTATAACATCTATTCCAATGACACTTTTGCTTAATACTCGTGTCGAGACCAAGAATCCTAGTATATCGTATCG
Source organism: Adenophora triphylla var. japonica (assembly GCA_022495995.1). Classification (NCBI taxonomy): domain Eukaryota; kingdom Viridiplantae; phylum Streptophyta; class Magnoliopsida; order Asterales; family Campanulaceae; genus Adenophora; species Adenophora triphylla. The sequence continues at coordinate 273,798 of JAFEMH010002694.1, forward strand.
GATGGGACAAAGGGAGTACACATAAAAGGCTCTAGGGTGTTGCACTGAACCATACCTCAATGTATTTGGGATGTTGTACAGTACAACACCCTAGAGAACTTTTTGTGTGTGTTTCATACAAACTAAAAATGTGTAATTGAAAGTTGAACATAAAAATAATACTATAATAGGACTGGAAAGGGGGAAACAAGCCATATATACTCATTCCTCCATACACTATTTTTCTCTGTGGCCTGTTTCTTGCCAGCCTTAGGGATATCATAGGACTAGAAGAAACGAAAAGAAAAAAATGAAGATAAAATTTGAAATATTAAAAAATAGAGCATATAATTTGATTCCCAAAAAAAAAAAAAATCGATCTTTTTTTCAGGCTAGCCATTCACCGTCCATTCCATCAATTTCTCCGATGTCTATGCTGCATTCATATTAAACAAGATCAATATCGAAATTAGTATTCTCATAATAATTTTTAAAAAAATATATAAAAAAAAAAATTCAAAGAAAGTGAAACAAATGATGCAAATATACTACTCCCTGTCCCATCATAACATAAGCACCACAATTGACTTGTAAACTTTTTAAAAAATACGTTTTAATTATTTGTTTGTGCATTGCTTGTACCTGCTCTGCTCGATAAAATAAAACACTTTTCATAACTTTTGTACATAAAAGCAGGTTCAAATGTCTTCTCTTATCTTTGTTTTCCACATAAAAATGATAATTCTAAATGGCTCTTTAAAACAGAGTGCATTATCACACACACATACACACACTGTTAAAAACATGGTAGACATGGTGGGGACACTGCTTTCTTGGTTTTAAAAGTCAGCTGTTGGAAAACTGCAATTTCTACAGTAAGTGAATTGCTAGCAGCTAAACACAGAGTAAAAGCACCTCCAGCCCCTCAGCTACATCCTTCTATCATTTACTCCTATATGGACAACACCACCTCCAAAATAAAACATTAAAAATATTAATTTCCCAAAAAAAATAAAAAAGTGTACGGAGAAAAGAGCCTAGGAACAGAAAACACTTCCATTATTTTGTAATTTTATATTAATTTTGAAAAAAAAAAAACAAGAAAAAAAAAAGAACAAGGAAGAACATTCTTACCATGGCAAGGCGGGATCTTGCAAGTAATCTTCTGAAAACTGATCATCTTGCAAGCAGCAACTCTCGTTTGCATTAACCAACCATGGTGGAAATTCCATGACTTGATCAAATGGGTTATAGCCATCATCATCTTCTTCATGAGAAGCACTTTTCTCGTACTCTGCTCCAATTTCCATAGTCTTCAAGAACTTGAACCACCTGGCTGATGTGACAAAATTCAAAGTGTCGTTCCACTCCATCTGATGTTGCTCGCTGATTGATCTGAGCTCCTGCATCTCCTCTGTGTCCATGGCGTGATGCATGCCTCCCCCAAAATCTGCTCCTCCTAGGCTGCCACCACAGCCGCTGCCATTCATGGTGCTGCCGCCTGACGAGCAGGCGGCAACCTCTTCTGACATGGCTGTCATTTCATCTGTGGCAACAGAAAGGGTGGGGGAAGAAGCTGACGGAGAAGAGGATGAAGAGGAGGTGTACATAGATAACGGGTTATGGAAAAGAGAAGCATCCAAGTTGTTGAAATCGTGAAAATTGAGGGTCAAGCCTAATGGTTGATTAGGGAGCGTCAGATTGAAATTGTCAAGAATCAAGGGTGGAGGAGGTGCCGCAACTGCTGACACCGGCCAGTAATAAGGCGTTGGAGGAAGACAAGTAAGGCCTGAGTAAGACTCTAAATAATCACCAGAGAAGTTCGTGGTGGCGGTGGAAGCATAAATCCGAGATTTTCTCCTAGATTTCGACTTTGCTCCCTGGGCTAAAGATGGCTGAGCCACTGGTGGTGATTGATGGTCTTGATTATTGGCTTCTTGTTGTTTCATAGAAGCTCTATGAAACTTAAGGGCAGTAACAATTTCCCTCCTAGCTTCCGCCATATTAAGAAGCCTTTCTTGATAAGGCCTACTAGTATGCAGTCGTCTCCTAACTTGTTTCTTATGCTGTGGGGGTTGTACCGTTGGCTGTTCTTGCGATTCTTGGGAGTGATCACCAAAGCTTTCTCCCCCAATTTTATTTTTTTGAACTCCATCACCATCACCATCACCATCACCTTCAACTTCTACTATATTATTTTTGGTCCGGGACGAAGTCAACTGTTTGACCAGGCTACGGATATATGCACCAGAAAGATGAGGTTCTTCCTTAATCTTATCAACATTGCCTATTTCCATTAATCCTACTCCTCTAACACTCCTCCCCTGTTTTGAGGAACTTCTACACCTCATTTTTTCCCTTTCCTTAAAAGATTTGATCTGTCAAATAAGGTGGAAATGGAGGTGGTCGGTTGGGAGATTTTTTTTTTGGTTTTCCTTTTTGAATGCCAAAGTACACACACACAAGGCAAGAGGCAGAGGTTTGCAGGTTCTTATAAATGTTATAAATAGCTGGCCACAGTCTAGAGTTTTTAAATTCTTTTGTATTTTTCCCTGTTTTGGCAAACCACTAGGTTCTTGTATTTTCCTTTTATTAACTGCCTAAATTTATGCCCTTACTTTCCACAACTATTTACAAAGTATGGCACATCTTCTGCAAATTGCTTGCCAATCTCATATGGTCATGTCTTATGCCACTTGATGGACTCTGGGAGTAAGTCTAACAAACTCAAATCGTATCTTCATCATTTCAACCCTAACTCGATATCATATCTCTTCAAGCTGTTGTCAAGTGAAAACTTGCATATATCAGATAGTTGGCGGTTGTGAAGTACTCCCCCGTCCCAGTCCCAAATGAATGTCTATTTTTTCAAACAAAAAGTTGTCCCTAAATAAATGTCCAAATTCTTGAGAAGTTACTGTTGGGATTGGATCCTAAACTGCAAGGAAGGAAGCGTCCGAGGAGATTCTGCGGTGGAGAGCGGCCGCGCTCGTGGTGGAGAGCGACCGCACTCGTTGGTCAAAATTGGGGCTGGAACTTCGGCAATGGAGGGCGACCGCGCTGCTAGGGTGCGCGGCCGCGCTGGCGTCGGGGAAGTGTTTTCCTAATCTGATTTTGTTTCTTATTTTATTTAGATCTCTTCCTTGACTGAGCTAGGTTCCTTGTATAAACTATATAAGCATAATTTCGGCCTAGAACATATTGTAGCAACATATTAGAGAGGTGTCTAATACATATTGGCTTGGCAATTGCCCCTGACGTAGTTCACGAGTTGGTGAATGAAGCTTAGGGTAAACAACTCTTGTGTTCTTGTGTGTGATTGTTTCTTTCTTGTACGTGTGGGTGTGTTGATTTCTTTGTCTTGATTGCAACGGGGGAGCACCAATTTCACAACAACTGGTATCAGAGCTTTGGTTAGGAGGATTCAAAGTTTCATTAGTTGATTCTTTGAATCGCGTTCTTGGGGATTTTGGTGAAGCAGTCAAGATGAAGAACTCAATCGAGAAATTCAACGATGTGAATTTCACGTTTTGGAAGACAAGGATTGAAGACTACCTTTATTGTAAGGATCTTCATGGACCCTTGAAGGCGAAGCCCAAAGACATGTCACAAGGAGATTGGGAGACGTTGGATCGGAAGGCGTTAGGAGCGGTGAGGAGTGCCCTAACCGACGACGTTGCACGGAACGCTATGGAGGCCAAGACAACGGTGGAGTTGCCGCAAATTTATCGAGACATGTATGAGAAGCCGTCGAATATCAATAAGGTGCATTTGATAAAAGAGGTTTGCGAATGCGAAGATGTCAGAGGGGCAGACAGCGGCAAGTCATATCGGCAATTTCAAAGGTATGGTGGACCAATTGAAAAGTGTTGATATTACTTTCTCCGATGAAGTGCTAGCTTGTTTTCTTCTAAAATCATTGCCTGATAGTTGGGAGGTTACTGTCACAACGATTAGTACGTCGAAAACAGCATTGGTGTATACGGAGGTTAGAGATCTCGTCCTTCAAGAGGAATTGCGAAGGAAAGAGAAAAGGGAAGAATCGTCCATAGATGGGGCTGCACTTAGGGTGGAGAGAAAAAGGGGTGGACCTAAAAAGGGGAAAAAGGTCAAGTGCTACAATTGTGGTGAATTGGGGCACATCAGTTATGACTGTCCGGGAAAAGGTGGTGGTGCTAACGTGGTGGATGATGGTGGTGATGTATTAATCCTAGGGGAGGAGCAGTCGGGTGAAGATTGGGTGTTAGATTCTGGAGCTTCTTGTCATGCTAGTGGGGATGCAGAATCAATGAAGCAGTACAAAACCGGAGATTTTGGGGTTCTCTATCTTGGTGATGGTCAACCATTGAAGATCAAAGGTAAGGGGGATGTAATGATGAAGACACCTAATGGGGCTGTTTTACAACTACACAACGTGATGCATGTTCCGGATTTGAGGAGGAGGGTGATTTCTGTGGGACAACTTGACAGTGAAGGATACGGTGTTTCTTTCATTGGTGGGTCTTGGGAAGTCACAAAAGGGGCTAAGGTGTTGGCTCGTGGGGTTAAGGGGAAGATGTTGTATTCTACCTACAATGTCGATGTTCGTTCCGGTGGGAGCAAGAGGCAAAAGAACCGACCTGTTGGTGTAAAAAGGGGAGACATCAAGAAACGGTATGTTGGGGAGGACACAAAGTTGATCAACGCGGTGTGGATGTCCAAGGGCCCTAACAGAGAGCGGTTTCAGACCAAGAATAGACGATGCAAGAAACAAGGTGTGTCCAAGTTTCAAGGGGAAGCATTGCGAGGAAGGTGGGTCTGGAGGGAGAAGGCGAAGTTAGACTTGCGGGGAGAAATCAAGGTAGAAGCTGAGTTGGGGAGGCAAGAACGATCTAACACGGAGAGGTTGAAACGTCGCTTGGTTTCAACTCGCCTTAGTACTTGAGGAGAGGAGAGGTAGTGTCAAGCCAATATGGAGGGGGAATGTGTTCGAAGGTCTTTACTCCGTGGTGGAAGTTAATGGGTGATTTTATGTTTGTTGGTTTAGTCTCCGGTGGGAGATTGTTGGGATTGGATCCTAAACTGCAAGGAAGGAAGCGTCCGAGGAGATTCTGCGGTGGAGAGCGACCGCGCTCGTGGTGGAGAGCGACCGCGCTCGTTGGTCAAAATTGGGGCTGGAACTTCGGCAATGGAGGGCGACCGCGCTGCTAGGTGGCGCAGCCGCTGGCCGTAAGCGTCGGGGAAGTGTTTTCCTAATCTGATTTTGTTTCCTATTTTATTTAGATCTCTTCCTTGACTGAGCTAGGTTCCTTGTATAAACTATATAAGCATAATTTCGGCCTAGAACATATTGTAGCAACATATTAGAGAGGTGTCTAATACATATTGGCTTGACAATTGCCCCCGGACGTAGTTCACGAGTTGGTGAATGAACCGGGTAAACAACTCTTGTGTTCTTGTGTGTGATTGTTTCTTTCTTGTACGTGTGGGTGTGTTGATTTCTTTGTCTTGATTGCAACGGGGGAGCACCAATTTCACAACAGTTACTAAATCATCCATCATCAAACAATAAGTTCTAATTCACACCAACTTTAATGATGCAATATGGTGAGATCATTAAGGATTTTTACGTACTTGCGCAACTATGAATGCTTAAATGCTATAGAAACTTACAGGAGAATATCCATTACCGTTGTAACCTTCACTCTTTCATTATTTAGAGATGTATATATACATAATGTAATACCATAATTTTTTATTTTTTTTTTAAAAATATTATCGTTTATTTAATTGTTTTTCAAATATGAATCAAGGGTCTGGTGTGTGAAACAGAGAACTTGGACCTTTTCTCAAGGCATTACACTAGCCTGGATGACGACAGAAAAGCTCCATACCATACTCCTTTCGTTCTCAGTTCTGTTTACTTTTCTTGCTGTTTTTTTTTAATCCAAACTGTATTGTTCGTGCTAATTTTCCTATGCCAAATGGAGGATGACAGTGGCATGGATGGGTCTTTTCCCAGTATTGTCAAGAGTTTCGAGGAATATCAGCACCTAATCAAACAGTTATAAATCAGTTTCTACCCCAGTGCCACAAATGCTCCCACCTACGATAGGGTAAGGGGGTCGAATGTACGCAGCCTTGCCTCTGTATTGTATTAAAGCACATAGAGGCTATACTAAAGAACAGTAGTAACTTTAAAAATAGTCTAACTTGTAGTAACTTATTATTCAGTTTCTACAATTGTTTTCTAAGTGTTCAACGGACACTAAGTACACAACACATCATCAAATTGTGCAAAAAAAATCCATGAGGAACTTGGACCATACTCCCTCCGTCCCACTATACTTGACACTTCTTTCCATTTTGGGCCGTCCCACTATACTTGACACCTTTTTAAAATAACCAAGTTTTTATATTTTTATATTCACTCTACCCCACCACTCATTCTCTCTCTTCATTTTCCACCACTCAATTTATTCAACCAACACTACTATTTACCCCACTCATTCTCTCTCTTCATTTTCTACCACACATTTTTTTTATTTTATTCTTTTTTCTTAGTTTTTGAACCCACCCCTTGGGTGTCAACTATAGTGGGACGGAGGGAGTATATATATGTGTGTGTGTGTGTGTGGATAATTCAGGCCTATTGCGTGTACATGAGTTAGGGCCCGTTTGATTTAGCTTATTGATATGTGCTGATGACTTATTCCAGAAATATGACTTATATCAACAAGACAAATTCTAGCTCCAGTAATAAATAAGATATGTAGAATTAAGTATGATGAATAAAAAACTCACATGCTAGAGTAACAAAGCGATCGACAATTGAGACAACAAAAATAGTTATTCCTTAACACTCACTCAAAGCCATAACTTAACATATTCAACATACAAAAGCATGCATGTATAAAAGCCATATTAAATATATACTTAAACATAAATCAAATCATACCCTGACATACACTGTTTAAATGAATTTTTATGCCTCTCCTCAGTCTCAGATTGTGCAACCATAAAACACGTGTCCTTATAAAGCACAAATGTTTATAAGTCGGTAAACATTCTCGCACAAGCTCACAAAATGGCAACTATAAATCTGATATCTTACGAATAAATAGTATGTTGGAATATTTGATATATGTGGGTATGGAAGTCCATAGATCTATGACATTGTTGTGTTGTTGGTTTTGGACTGAATTTGACAAGGGAAAAACGCGTCTGAGTTTCTGGCAAGGAGGGCGACCGCGCTCATGACAAGGGCGGCCGCGCTTAGTTGTCTAAAACTCACCAAAACTTTCTGGAGCCTAGCGCGGTCGCGCAAGCCTCGAGGGCGGCCGCGCTGGCGTCGAATCTGGTGTTTTTCCTGGGCCAAATTAGATCAGTTTTAGGTCTTTTTAAGCCCTAAAACCCTAGTTTTACCATACATATAAATACAATAATCCCTCCAGCCGAGTTTTATATGATTTTAACAAGAGAAAAATCAATTCTCTAGTTTCTTTCATTGTTCGATTACTCCGGGTTCATTAGAGATTCGTTCGTGAGATTCAAGGCGGCGAGATAGGACCGCCGGTGATTACCTACTGTGTCTGCTTTGTGGTACGTAATCCGTGATCGTTTTATCCTCGGAGAAATTTGTCTCATGCACTGAGTTGCACCAATTGGGGGCAATATTTTCTCTTAGGGCAGTCTTCCTAAGGCGACTCGATCAAATCACGATAAGTTTTCTAATCAATTGTTTACTTGTTTACATTACTGTTTTCTGATCCTGTTCCATTGCTTTCGGTTTTGCTATTGGCTTAATTGGTACGTTCTTGACTTGATCAATAAATTCCCTACTTGTTGATTAAATTGTTAATTTAATCGTGGTGCAAATAATTTGATTTCCAACGATCTAAGAGAAAATAAGTTTTTATTTGATCATGTCTGGTGGCTCCTCTAGCTCTCCCTTTAAGTCCCTAGTTGACACCTCCGATCTTAGGAGAAGTTTGGTGGCAAGAACTTCAAGCGTTGGTGAACGCATGAAGATCGGGCTGTCAATTAAGGGCATGTACGGTATCTTGACATCCAAGTGTCCCGCTACGAATGGTGATGATCCGGTTAATGTAGGCTGTTAAAGCGTGGAAGGAGCGGGATGATGTTGTTCGAGGATGCATTACATCGGCCTTGTCGAATGCACTCTTTGATGTTTATTGCTCTGCTCCTCTCATTTCTTTGCGTCGCGTGGGACTCGCTTTCCAAGAAGTACCGATGACTCCGGTGTGGAAAAGTACCAAGTGGAAAAGTTCCTGAATTATCACATGAGTGAGGGAAAGTCGGTTACCGATCAAGTGCACGGACTCCAAATCATTTTGCAATCACTCGAGGATGCTGACATGGGACTTCCTGATAAGTTCGCTGTCATGGCTATCATTGAGAAGTTTCCTCGATCTTGGGGGGAATTCGGTATGACCCTCAAGCATCGTACTGGAAGCTTGACACTCAATGAGTTGATGAATGCAATTGCGATTCAGGAGGTGTATACTAGTAACCAACCTAGCGTACCTGTGGAGGCTGCGGCTAATATGATAACCGGTAAAAGCAAGTTTAAGGGAAAAGGTGTGAAAACTCACTCTAAGGATAAAGAAAACCATGATAAACTTAAAGTTAAGAAAAATAACTTTAGGAAGCCAAGAGCAAAACGAGCTGCTTTGGAATTGTGGAGAAGGTGGACACTTTTCTAGGGGTTGCCCGTCCAAGAAAGGAAAAGGACCACAAGCCTCTGTTGATGACCATCTGCTGTCAACATGGTGTTGGGTCCGAAGGATTATGATGATCCCGACTCGACGCACCTTTGGAGTTGATGATCGACTGCAATGTTACAAAGTATGTAACTTCTTATCACGAAATCTTTCTTGTCTATGAACCCAACGAGTGGCTAGTTGTGGCTGGGGCAAATGTGCACGTATGTCTTTGATAAATTGCTATTTGTGTCTTACCGGCTGGCGTGGTAGATCAGTGACGATGGGGAACTCTAGTGTTGCAAAGGTGCTTGGGACTGGATGCGTGGACCTGAGGTTTTCTAATGGGCGCATTCTTACCTTGCATCAAGTGTATCACGTTCCTGATATTCGTCGCAACATTATTAGTGGTTCTAGTCTAGTTAGGGAAGGATTTGAGATTTCATTTAAGTGTAATAAGGTCATAATTTTGGATTCGGTAGTTTTGTGGGGAAAGGTTATTCATCGGATGGTTTATTTAAAATTAGAGTTGAAACTGATGTTTGTTTGCACAATAATTTTAGTTCTATTGATTATCCTGTTTCTTATTCCATTGAATCTTCAAATGTTTGGCATGGTCGTTTAGGACATATTAACTATGATTCTGTGAAAAGAATGATGAATTTAGATATTATTCCTAAACATGCTATTGATAAGAATTCTAAATGTCATGTATGTGTTGAAGCTAAATCTACAAAAGGTCCGTTTAAGTCGGTTGTGAGAAATTCTGAAATACTAGATTTAGTTCATGCGATATTTGTGAATTTAATGGCGTGTTGACCAAAGACAAAAAGAAATACTTTCTCACCTTTATTGATGATGCTAGTAAATACTGTTATGTCTATTTGCTTAGTTCTAAGGATGAAGCATTAGATAAATTCATTATATTTAAGAATGAAGTAGAAACACAAACCGGTAAGAAACTTAAACGGTTAAGGTCTGATAGAGGAGGTGAATATGAGTCTAACCCCTTCATGTATTATTGCAAAGAAAATGGAATAGTACATGAAGAGACTCCTCCCTACACCCCTCAATCAAATGGTGTTGAGAACGTAAGAATAGAACCCTTGCGATATGATTAACGGTTTGCTTATAAGTTACGGGTGCCCAAATATATGTGGGGAGAGGCTTTGAATACGGCTTGCCATATTCTGAATAGAGTCCCTCCTAAACATAGAAATGAAAGTCCGTTTGAACTTTGGAGAGGTCGACAGGCTAGCTTGAAACACTTAAAAGTGTGGGGGTGCCTTGCAAAGGTACTTGTACCCGCACATAAAAGGAAAAAGCTTGGACCTAAAACTGTTGATGCTAGCTTTATAGGTTATTCTGAAACAAGTTATGCATTGAGATTTACGATTATAAAATCTGAAATTTCGGCATAGATGTGAACTCTATAGTTGAGTTACGTGATGCAACATTTTTTGAGGATGTGTTTCCTATGAAGGACGGACTTCCTAAGGAATCTAACCCAACCACTAATTCCATTCTGCTTTCAAGTAGAGGAGTCGACAAATGTGGGGGTTGATTCCGGTGCAACTCATTACGACGATGAGATTGAACCAAGAAGGAGCAAAAGGGCAAGGACCACGAGGATTTTGGAAGTGATTTCATCACTTACAATGTCGAGGTGATCCTCTAACCTTCAAAGCTGCTATGGCTACTTCTCGATGCCAAGCGAGTGGAAGGATCTTTGTTAAGAGTGAGATGGATTCTATTGTCTCTAATGGGACATGGGAATTGGTTGATCTTCCTCTGGTTGTAGCACGATAGGATGTAAGTGGGTCTTCAAAAGGAAACTGAAACCGGATGGAACCGTTGACAAGTTTAAGGCTAGGTTAGTGGCTAAGGGATTCAAGCAAATGGAGGGAATAGACTATTTCGATACCTATTCGCCAGTTGCTAGAATGACTACAATCCGAATGCTTATCGCATTGGCCTCTGTATATGATCTTCCTATCCATCAGATGGATGTTAAGACCGCTTTCTTGCATGGCGATCTAGAGGAAGAAATTTATATGGATCAACTGAAGGTTTTGAGGCCCCGGCAATGAGAGAAAGGTTTGTAAACTTGTTAAGTCCTTGTATGGACTCAAACAAGCCCCTAAGCAGTGGCATGAGAAATTTGATAAAATTGTCTCATCGTTTGGCTTTGTTACTAATGAGTTTGATAAGTGTGTTTATAACAAGTGTATTGGTGATAGTAGTATTGTCTTATGTCTGTATGTCGATGATATTCTGTTGTTTGGAATGGATATGAGGATAATTGATACTACTAAGGAATTCTTGAAAAGTAAGTTTGAGATGAAGGATATGGGAGTAGCTAGTGTGATTCTTGGCCTTAAGTTGACTCGTTCAACTAGTGGCATAACCATATCGCAATCTCATTATACCGAAAGTGTAATTGAGAAATTTGGTTATAAGAATTGCAAAGTGGCTAAGACTCCATATGACCCTTCATCTGCTCTTACTAAGAATGAAAGTGGAGTACCGATGGCTCAGTTGAGATATTCTCAAATTATTGGAAGTTTGATGTATCTTGCCAATTGTACTAGACCGGATATATCCTACTCCTTTATTACTAGGTTGGCTAGATATACTCAATGTCCAAGTAAAGCACATTGGGAAGCTCTTTATAGAGTTCTCAAGTACTTGAAGGGAACGATTTCCCTTGAAATTTTGCATTACGGAAAATATCCTTACATTCTTGAAGGATATAGTGATGCAAATTTGGATTGCCTATAACTCAGGGAGTTATGGGCATGCGGGTATGTTTTCACCTTAGGCGGAGGCTGCGGTCGCTTGGAGGCCGACCAAACAAACTCTGTTGTCTAGGTCTACATTTGAGGCCGGATTAGTTGCCCTTGACACTCTTGGATTGGAAGGCTGAATGGCTTCGAGGACTTATGTACGAGTTGCCCGTAGTCGATAAGCCCATGCACTGTTATCTCTGTACATTGTGACAACACTGCCACAATTGAGAAAGCGAAAAGTGTCAAGTACAATCAGTAAAACTAGGAGACACATCCAAATTATATTAAAATCTATAAGGGATCTAGTGTCTCGGAAGGTGATAGCATTGATTATGTTGATACCAAGGATAACACGGTGATCCTTTAACGAAGGGCTAGAATTTGCTCTAGTTCAAAAATCTAGGTTGGGGATGGGATTGAACCCCGTCTCGATTCAAACGTTAGCAACCCAATCTACCTGGTGGAGATCCCACAAAGGAGATTCAATGTGGTAATAACAAGGCGTGGGGTGAGTCGGAGCACTTAATAATAGATTGACATGTTACATGTCCGAGTCTATCCCCCCCGAATAGCCTAGAGGTGCTCGTTCTTTGCTAATATAGTAAAAGTTTGGAACTTTGAATGGGATCAAGTCTTTTAGACAAGATGCTAGCCAGTACATCTTACGAGATGCCCGGCTAAGTGAGTGTTGTTGTTGGCCGCAACTAGAGGAATTTGGGTTATTCCTTGAAAGCACTCATGATAGAGGATCGGGACGTATGGCTTATAAGCGTCAAGTGTTCGATAGAGGGCCTATCATAGCTTTTGTCGTGTTTGTTACCGGCAAAAGGCCTCTACATCCAAAGGCATCGATTCAAGACACCCGTTCATCTCGGTCCTGTGGAGGTTTGCGTTGAATAACATAGGTAGTGGTTCAAGCCGGAAGGTACCATTATTGAAAGCATGGCAATGGACAATGCATGTACACGTCATATTTCTATGAACTTGTGGGGATTGTTGGAATATTTGATATATGTGGGTATGGAAGTCCATAGATCTATGACATTGTTGTGTTGTTGGTTTTGGACCGAATTTAGCAAGAAAAACGCGTCTGAAGTTTCTCGGGTAAAGGAGGGCGACCGCGCTCATGACAAGGGCGGCCGCGCTTAGTTGTCTAAAACTCACCAAAACTTTACGGAGCCTAGCGCGGTCGCGCAAGCCTCGAGGGCGGCCGCGGCGGCGTCGAATCCGGTGTTTTTTCCGGGCCGAATTAGATCGGGTTTTAGGTCTTTTTAAGCCCTAAAACCCTAGTTTTACCATACATATAAATACAATAATCCCTCCAGCCGAGTTTTATATGATTTTAACAAGAGAAAAATCAATTCTCTAGTTTCTTTCATTGTTCGATTACTCCGGGTTCATTAGAGATTCGTTCGTGAGATTCAAGGCGACTGAGATAGGACCGCCGGTGATTACCTACCTGTGTGCTGCTTTGTGGTACGTAATCCGTGATCGTTTTATCCTCAGAGAAATTTGCCTGTACCTGAGTTGCACCAATTGGGGGCAATATTTTCTCTTAGGACAGTCTTCCTAAGGCGACTCAATCAAATTACGATAAGTTTTCTAATCAATTGTTTACTTGTTTCTGTTCTGTTTTCCTGATCCTGTTCCATTGCTTTCGGTTTTGCTATTGGCTTAATTGGTACGTTCTTGACTTGATCAATAAATTCCCTACTGTTGATTAAATTGTTAATTTAATCTGTGGTGCAATAATTTGATTTCCAACATAGTATTCCCTCTTTCCCGGAATAAATGTTACACTTTCTATTTTGATTCGTCCTAGAATAAATGTCGCGTTTCCAAATAAAGAAAGTGACTTAGTTCATTATTATCATTCTACAAGTAACATAAAAACTAGTAAAACATATTCCTTGAAAATGTTGAAAAGTCAACAGCGACATTTATTAGGGACGGAGGGATTATTTAAAGGAAACTTCATTGTGACTATTTTGTATTACCAGAGCAACAATCAATATGTATATCAGCCCAGGCAACAGAAAATGATGCCTGAACCTCCCCTATTAAGCATCTTGCTTTACCCAATTCCCTTACTATATAAAGCTTTGTATTACTGAATCGGGCTTCAGAACGGACCTACTAAATTGGCAAATATCGAACACTTTTGCACCATCAAGGTGCATACTCCCTCCGTCCCACCTCACTTAACACCCTTGAGGTGGGCACGAGAACTAAGAAAAAAGAATAAAATAAAAGAAATATGTGGTAGAAAATGAAAAGAAAGAATGAGTGGGGTAAATAGTAGTGTTGGTTGAATAAATTGAGTGGTGAAAAATGAAGAGAGAGAATGAGTGGTGGGGTAGAGTGAATATAAAATTATAAAAAGTAGGCTATTTTGAGAAATGTCAAGTGAGGTGGGACGGCCCAAAATGAAAATAAGTGTCAACTGAGGTGGGACGGAAGGAGTATATAATAGTCCAATTTGGTGAGTTAGCACTACAAAAAAAGTCATTATTAGGGACTGAATTATTTGGGTCGGGAGAACTCTCTAGTCCCTATTACCTACTTAATAAGTCAGCTATACCCGGATGAATTTAATAGGACGGCCCAATTGGTCTTTAACGGAGCAAATAAATGAAATTAAAAAAAAAAAAAAAAAAAAAAAAGGAAACCCCCCAAAACCCTCCCTGCTCTTCGCCCACTACACCTCTCCCGCACCTTCCCTCTACACCCCTCTAATTCTTTTCATCCGCCATCGATCGTTTTCATCCGCCGTCTTGCAAATTGGTTCCGTTCTTGCAAATCGTTTTCATCCGCCATCCTTTTCTATTTCATCCGCCGTTCACCGGAATCTATCGTTGTTGCAGGTTCCGTTCGATTTGCCCACTTCCACCTTTCCTGCCGTTCTCTGCAATCGTCGTCAAGGTTATTGTTCTGCAATCGTCGTCAAGGTTTCCCTCTATTGTTCGATTCTTCTTGCCGTTCTCTGCAATCGTCAAGGTACTTTCTCTCTCTACTTATTTGTAATGAATTTTTTTTGTTAATAGCGGTCCTATTTTTGTAATCGTTCTGCAACATCAGTTTCCTTGACCCAAATCGTCCTATTTTTGTAATCGTTCTTCAATTCGTCCTATTTTAAACAGCGGTCCATATGCTTGCGTTGTATGCTTAGTGTGTTGAACAGTGTTTTCACATAGATCCTTAATGTATAATTTCAGAATGCTAAAAGCAGAGTTGAGGTCAAAGTATATTTTGTTAACAGTGTTTTCATATAGAAAGATTTATATATTTTCTTGTTTTTGAGTTTGTGTTGATTTGGAAATCATCAGCCTTTAGCTTATTAGGTTTCCATTCAAAGTATGTTTTGCGTAGGCATGTTATATACTAAGAAAGTACTTGATTTACTTATAATTTTCTAAGTGATTAATATTATGTGTTTGTATATGTTAACAGTTCATTAAAGTAGTTATGAATAAGACTTGGATTGCATTACGAAATCGGACTTCAAAGTCATATAAAGATGGGGTTGATGCTTTCCTAAGCTTTGCGTTTAGGGAGAAAGATACCGCGAGAGACGTCATTTACTGCCCGTGTAGCAAGTGTCGAAATCGTTATTATCGAAACCTTGAGATGGTAAAGATACATATAGAGATGCACGGATTTGATAAACATTACACAAATTGGGATCATCATGGGGAGAACTTTTCACATGAATTGAATAGAAATTCTCATATTTCAGAGGAGGACATGTTAGATGCTGCTACAAGAGTTGAGGTTGTTGATGTAACCTCCAATATGGTATCGTTAGTCCAAGAGGGGATGGGGGTTCCACCAATATCTGATCAACAACAAACATATGATGAACCCATAAATAATGATGATGATGCTTTTGAAGATGATTTTGATGATGTTATGGGGTCCAATGAAAATGCTAGAAAGTTTTATAGACGCTTAAAGGATGCCGAGAGCGAGTTGTATGAAAATTGTCCTCAAGGAGTAACAGAACTCTCATTTGTTGTTGAGCTCTTGAATATAAAGCAGGTCAATAATATGACAAATAAAGCTATCACGCAAATCTTGAAGTTCTTAAGAAAGATTTTCCCTTTAGCAAAAATTCCAAAATCTTATTATTTGGCTAATAAGCTAACTTCAGACTTGGGGTTCAAGTATGAGACTTGGGATGCATGTCCAAATAGCTGTATGCTATTTCGTAATGATGCAGAAAATCTAGAAATTTGTGAAATTTGCGGTGCATCTAGATATAAGAGCATTATTGAAAGTCAAAGTGGAATTGGGGGCGAAAATCAAGGTACAAGTGATGGTGCACCGGTTAAAAGAGTAGCTGAAAAACAAGTTAGGTATTGGCCTTTAAAGCCAAGATTGCAAAGACTCTTTTGGTGCTCTCGTATGCCTCCACTTATGAAATGGCATAAGGAAGAACGGATCGAGGACGGTGTGATGAGGCATCCAGCAGACTCTGTTGCCTGGAAAAGATTTGATCAACGTTACCCATCTTTTGCTAGTGAAAGTCGAAACATTAGGCTTGGACTAGCAACTGATGGTTTTAATCCTTTTGCAAATATGAGTGTCTCTCATAGTACTTGGCCTATTGTTGTCATACCTTATAACTTGCCCCCATGGTTATGTATGAAAGAGTCAAACTTCATCTTGTCAGTGCTCATTGATGGACCGAAAGGGCCTTTGGATAATATTGATGTCTATCTCCGGCCACTCATGAGGAGTTGAAAGAATTATGGGAGGTCGGGTATCTATATATGATGTATCTACCAAAGAATTCTTCCAAATGAAAGCATCCTTGTTGTGGACAATTAATGATTTCCCTGCATATGCTAACTTATCTGGTTGGAGTACGAAGGGAGAATTTGCATGTCCTGTTTGCAACATAGATAATCAGGCAACAAAATTGAGTAATTGTCGTAAATTTTGCTATTGGGGTCATCGCAGGTTTTTACCTACACGTCACCGGTTTAGGAATCAAAAAATAGCTTTTGATGGCAAAGTAAATACTAGGCCAGCCCCTCGTAAGCTCACAGGATCTGAGTTATTACAACAATTAAATGACTATGACATTGAAACTGTGTACAATAAAGAAGATGTGGTCAGAAAGAGAAATAGGGAACAAAGAGAGAAGGGGGCTGATAAAATATATATCTGGAAGAAGAAAAGCATCTTTTGGGAATTGCCATATTGGGAGCACAATGCAATTCGCCATAATCTTGATGTTATGCATATTGAGAAAAATGTATGTGATAATGTCTTGTTTACATTGCTTGGTGTTAAGGGGAGAACAAAGGACCACGCGAAAGCCAGGAAAGATCTAAGAGACATGAATATTAGGCATGAGTTACATCCTCATCCTCGAGGGGAAAATATAGACTATATACCGGCGGCAGAGTTTACAATGACTAACAGAGAGAAGGAAATATTCTTAAAAGTGTTAAGAGATGTTAGAGTCCCTGATGGTTACTCGTCTAATATTTCACGATGTGTGCATGTTAAAGAACGAACTATTTGGGGACTTAAGAGCCATGACAATCATATTTTAATGCAACAATTACTTCCCATAGCTGCAAGAAGAGTTCTACCAAAGCACATTGTACAAGCATTGATTGAGTTGAGTAATTGTTTTGCAGTGTTATGCTCAAGTGTGAATACTTTGGCCGATTTAGATAAATTTGAAGATCGCATGGCTCTTACTCTCTGTAGTCTTGAAAAGATATTTCCCCCAAGTTTCTTTGATGTCATGGAGCATTTGCCTATACATTTGGCAAATGAGCTTTGTTTGGCAGGGGCAGTAATTTATCGTGGGATGTACCCAATGGAAAGATATCTCCACACGCTTAAGCTCTATATGCGTAATCGAGCTCGGTCTGAGGCGTCAATTGCTAAAAATGTCCTTTTACAGGAATGCATGACTTTCTGTACAAGGTATATTGATGATAATGTGGAAACAAGGTCCAATCGGGTTGCAAGAAATGACGATAGAGGTGAACAATATGGTCGAGGATTGGGAAAAAGGGTAGAGGTTAAGCTTGATGATATCACATTCAAACAAGCACATCGATATGTGCTCGGAAACTTTGAGGCATTGACACCGTTCATCGAGTAAGTTAATTTTAACTAGAAACTTAAGTATATATGACACTTGTTATAAATCGCTAATAATGACTATTTTATTGGCAGAAAACACATTTCTGAGCTCAAGGCATTGTACCCCCTCAACTCGCAAAAGCATCTTGTTAATCGTAAGCATAATGAGGAGTTTCATTTATGGTTACGCAATCATGTAAGATTTGTGTATGGTCAAAGATAATAATTATTTAGGTGAAAATGGCTATCTTATTTTTTGTTTACTGATTGTAGGTAAGTGAGAATGCTAATGATGACCAAATCACAGATGAAATAAGGAGTTTGGCTCTGGGTCCTCGAAAAAATGCATATCGTTATAAGTCTTATATAATATCTGGCTTTCGCTTTCGAACGAAAAAGCTAGATATGCGTCGGAAAACACAAAATAGTGGTGTTGTTCTAAAGGCAACTCAAATGAGTTATTCCAGGAGTAGAGATTCAAATCCTCATGCTGGGGATGTTGTGTATTATGGGGTATTAACCGATATACTTGAAATTCAGTATCTGAATGGTTTGAAATTTGTGTTGTTCAAATCCTATTTAGTTGACAAATTCTTTAATCGCACATACCTCTCAAATGATAGAATGAAATATACAGTTGCATAGGTTATGACAAAGTAATATATTACGAAAATGAGACTGAAAGATATATAGTTATAGGAGGATGTATAATTATAGCTTTATTGCTCTTATCTTTTCTTGATTTATTTGAGTCTGTTATTACTGATGTCTTGGTTTGGTTTTGCCTAATGGCTTTGAACCAAAAGTATCTGTGACTGTGTGGAGAAGTTCTTGATTTCCTTACCCTTTTGATCACCCTGGATTCATCAGGTTCATATTCAAATGCTGATTTTTTGCTAATTTTGTGAGACTGGTTTTCCTTGATCCTTTTCGGGTTTTAGATAGCAAGTACACGAGTTCATGCCAGTTTAAGATAGTAAGAGCTAAACTGGTAAAGCCAAAGCTAGGTTCAAATAATGCTTATAACTTCATTTTATTGCAGGGTACAACATTTTAGTTGACAAATTCTTTAATCGCACGAACCTCTCAAACGATAGAATGAAATATACAGCTGCATAGGTTATGACAAAGTAATATATTACGAAAATGAGACTGAAAGATATATATTAAGCAAATCATTGGCCTGATTGGAAGAGCCGTTCCATATAATTTCTTGAAATTCCTCTCTGCTTGTTCTTATCCACATATCCCGTACCTAATTTATATTGGCACAATGTGCATTGTACTTGCCTCCATAAAAGATTTTATTATTGCTCCACCGATATGATTTGATTTTGCATATCCTAATTGTGAGCCAACATTTTTATAAAAAAATTGTAATTATAATCATGTACGTACTGATGTAGTTTCACAGTCTTACGTCCTCCTGAAGTATTTTACTACTACTACCAGTTGCATAGAAACTAGTCCGCAGATCTCACTCGTCGTAAGATTTTGGATGCAATTATGCAGACAGTCAACTAAAGCGTTATTTTTTGTTGACTCCTGAAGTATTAGTTGCTCACTACCTTTTCGCTGCATTCATTTAGCATTTACTATTGATGAGTCGAAACTAATCAATTGAGCAACCAAAGCGTTTAATTTGTTCTTTTTCATATACTTGAAATTCAGTATCTGAATGGTTTGAAATTTTAGTAATAGACTATTTCTTGTCTTTTATAGATGAAACTGATGGTGATTCTACGAATAAAAGAAAAGGTAGGGGCCGAGCACAGTTATGGGACGGGTGGGGAGATGCAAAGAAAATCATCGAATGGGACAAAGATAATAATTATTTAGGTGAAAATGGTGCCAAGTTAGCAAGTCATCTTGGAAAATGTGCAAGAAATGGCAACTGGTTCCCATTAGATTGGACTTCATGGGATGGAATGAAAAAGGAAGCTCTTGAAAATATTTGGAAAGATGTTAAGGTGAGCAATATTAAAAAGAATTTTTATTTTTACTCAGATTAAAAACAACTGTTGTTGATGCTCCTCCTTCACCCCATTTTCTTTAACTCTTTGTTTTGCAGGCAAACACCAATGCACCCGATGGATTTAAGAAGCTTTGCTTCAAAAAACTAAACAAGTCCTGGAAATCATTTAAGTACAAACTGAAGAAAAAGTACTTCACACCCTTTAAAGATGATCCTGAACATTGTTTTGTTGTACCTCCAGAAGTCCAACCCGATCAATGGTCAGAATTAGTGAGCTACTGGAGTATGAAATCGACACAAGTATGTAATTATTCATGAGTTCGTATGAATTGATATATTTGTTTGTGAACATATTTTTCACATGACGTTATTGATTTTTACAGGAAATTTCAATGCGAAACATGGACAATCGAGGTAACCTAAATGCCTATCCTCGAATTGGAAGGAATTCAATTCCAAATATTGTCCATAAGGTAAGTGTTGTTATGTTTACTAAAGTAGTTTACTTATTTTAATGAATTATTTTATAACTTAGCTAACTACTATCTTATATTATTTTTGGTGCGCTGACAAATGGCTTATTAGAGGAAAGAAAATAATGAGCCTACAGATGGAATTAGCATATGGAGAGCAACTCGTGCCAAGAAAGGAAAATTCACCGAAGATGATGGAGCTGCTGGCATAAATGTATATCATGAATTATGCTCGATTTCTAACATTTATTGTCCTCATATCTATTTTTGTAGTCATTTTTTTTTAATTCTGTTACAGGAACAATTTGAAAGACGCCTTGATGAGCTACCAGAAGAGGAAAAAGATGATCCAGAGAAAAGGGAAATGATTTTCGTAGATATAATCGGAAATGATCACTACAAGAAAAATAGTCTTTTGTGACTGCTTTCTGTGATGGCTAAAAAAAAGCAGTCTCCATAGACCAGATAAGGAGACGGAAATAAAAAGCAATCATGTTACCTTAAGGAGATGGCAGTACAATCACATGTGCAATCACGTTTGGTATTTTCATCCGGAGCGCCAACGCGGGAAAAAAGGAGGGAATATGAAAAATCAAACGTGACCGCTTTTTTAAAACTGTGATGACTTTTGCAATCACGTTTGATTAATTATATAATTTAATCAATATAAATACATGAAAAAAATAATTTTAATAAAAGGTGACGGCCAATGCAATCACGTAATCCCTTAAATGATATAAAAAAAAGAAATAAATCTCATATCACAGATACCTAAATAAATCAAGCGCCTCTCTCTCTATCCGCTCTCTCCCCTCTCTGCCTCTCTCCGTTCCAGTAGTCTCTCCCGCTCCGGTCGTCGTCTCTCTGAAGGCTCGTTGTCTCTCTCAATGCTCGTATCACCACCACAATCACCTGAAACCCCAACTGAAAACCAGTTCTTGTCGCCAAATGAGGCCGCAGCTCGGTACAGATCATATCCCTAAATTTCTAAATTCTTAACAAATTTAGGGCTTTGGAATTGAAACTCTTTCAAATTTTGGATGCTTTCTATCAATTGAGGGCTACAATTTCAATTTAAGATTTAGGGTTTCAATTTCTTCTAGGTTTAGGTATACGTGTAGTTTTTCTTTCTTTCTTCAGCTCATGAATTGATAAGCTTTTGTGTTTTTGCGTAGATGACTGTCACATGGAAAAGTGGTTATAACATTAATGAAGTTGTTCCTTTTGTTGAGTGGGGTTGAGGGGAGAGCCTCATACAAGGTCCCCGGCTGGAACATTGACATTTCACAGAAACAACATGTAAAATATATGAAATGATGTCTTAGTCATTTCTCTAGTTTTGAAAATCATATGGTTGAGAAGGTTTATCTTGAATCTACTTTTTTGTCACGTACTCGAAAACTCAACTAATAAGTTACAATAAAGATCTTTGAACTTAGCATGGGGTCTAGGTACTATGTAGTATGTTCTCAAGCTCAATCTTAGGTTTAAATGAATCCCAACATGCACTCAGACGGGAGCACAGACATAATGTTCCATCCATTCATTCATCCCTCGATAAATCCTTTTATCCTATCCACGTGTGTGTTCGTGTGTTTTGGATATAACTGCAGACCTTTTTATTATACTTTTATTTTGTTTTCTGTGTGCAGTGATCTTTCATATAACAATTTCACATTTGATGAACGCTCAAGGGAGTTAGGCTGTCAACCACGCAAACTGTAAAAAAATTCCCCCTTTCTTACAATAATTATTCCTTTTATGATTTATCGATTTTTAGTACATATTATCAATCCCAACTGAACCTTGTCGTTGATGTTGATACCTGCAGAAACTTGTTTGCTAGCTTTTCAAAGAACATTTCGTCGTAAGTTTCTGCTTATGAATGTCCATTGTAGTATCAATTATAGTTAAAATTAGTGTCGTAGACTTTTTTTAAATTGTACTCTCTTGAGAAAACTTGAGGTTTTTTCCCCCTCCTTTGAACTCAGTTTTCTTCATTTCACATTGTTGTGCCAGTGGAATTGTTTCATGCTTGACAACCACCCCTGTTTGTCCTACAAGTAAGTTTAATTGTATATATTTATTTAAAGGCTAATATTTTACTTGGCTAGCATTAAAACTATGCTCACTTCACTTGCCGGATGACATTAAGTTAAATCAAGTAGGAACTCTTTTAATTGTATCTTAACTTTCTTCTGTTGACTTAATACTGAGGAAATAATGTTGAATTGCTTGAACTGGACATCTATTCTTTTCATTTTCACTTATTCGTTTTCTGTAACATAACTAACTGGAGGTTTTGTATCAGAAATGTCATCTTTTCATGTAAATTGTGGTGGAACACAATGTGTTGATGGAAAAACAATCTATGAGGCTGATATGGAATCAGGCGAGGCTACAAAGTTCTTTCGGAGCGGGACTAACTGGGCATTTAGCAACACCGGTCACTTCTTAGACAACGGCCTTAGCAGTGACTCTTATATTTATACCAGTACTTCTATTCTTTCCATGAATAAGTCCAACTTGTACAGGGATGCACGGATTTCTCCCCTATCTCTAACTTATTATGGGTTTTGTCTGGTAAACGGAAACTACACCGTACGGCTTCACTTTGCTGAGATAATTTTCACTGATGACAAAACTTATAGCAGCCTTGGGAGACGCATATTTGATATTTTCAATTCCCACTGCTCGTTTGTGCACCCAATTTGTTACATTGCAGTGATATTTTTCCAAAGTATGATTTAGGCACCCGATATCTTTCCTCTTTTGCTTGCGTAAGAAAATTGAGTGGTGTAAACCATAAATGATACATGAAACAGGGGTTAACGATTCTTGACTTTGAATCTTTAGGCTTCTTCAGTTATGCTGGCACAAGAATCCAGATTGCAGGCCTACATTTGAAGATATGATAGTAAAGCTGGAGGATAAGTACTAGAAGAAGCTTTACTGCCCATAGATAATTAAGGGTGTTTATGTATACTATACTACAGAAAGTGCTTAAAAGATTTTCTTTATTTTCTCTAAAAAGTCAAAATGGACAATCATTTAGGGACAGATGGCGTACTTATTTGTTTGAGGATTGAAGTTGTTTTGTCATTAGTTTTCCATGTCTTCAATGTTCTTTGATGGATCATGGCTAGAAGAACGGTTGAATTGGCTTTCTTGTTTTGAAGTCCTTGACTGCTTCTTACCCTGTTTGGTATCAGTTTATTCTATAAACAGGAAATGGAACTTTCCCTTGTGGGTCTTCAAAATGCAGGAAAGACATCCCTTGTAAATGTCATCGCTGTGAGTAAATTTTACATATTTCCGCTTGTTTTGATTTTTTATTTATTAATATCTTCAGTTAATAATCGTTCAACTCTAATAAAATTTATTTTGTTTATGTTCTTCAGTCAGGTGGCTTTAGTGAGGATATGATTCCAACTGTAGGTATCTATTTGGCATGCAAAAATCTTGATTGGGGTTTCTCACCTTAAATCAGAGATTTCAGACGGAATTGTATTCTTTTAATTCCAGGTGGGTTTTAACATGCGAAAAGTCACCAAGGGAAATGTAACTATAAAGCTTTGGGATCTTGGAGGGCAGCGAAGATTTCGCACCATGTGGGAATGATATTGTCGTGGTGTCACTGCTATTCTGTAATTTCTTATAACTCGTTAATTTTTTTAAAAAAAACAACTCGGTAAATTTCTTGAATGTGCTATCAAATGGATTTTAACTTTGTTTGGGCATTGGGGTGTGCAAATTGCAGGTATGTAATTGATGCTGCTGATAGAGACGGTGTTCCCATATCAAGAACTGAGCTTCATGACCTCTTGACTAAACCTTCATTGAGTGGGATCCCGTTGCTTGTTCTAGGAAACAAAGTTGACAAGTCAGAAGCTCTTTCCAAACAGGCATTGGTCGATCAGCTGTAAGTTTAAACAAATTATAAATCCTATATGGTGAACAAGAGTTCTTATAAAATGTATATGTATATATCTATATATTTATAAATAGGTTTGTATATGTATATATGTATAAACATTTATACATAAATAAAAAAAATTGTGTTGTTGTTGCCCTTTTTGATTGTTGCCTGTTCTTTTTGTGGTGGCAGAGGTCTGGAAACAATTACAGATAGAGAAGTCTGCTGCTACATGATCTCTTGCAAGAATTCAATAAACATAGATGTTTTCATTGATTGGCTTATCAAACATTCAAAAGTGGGAAAAAAATGATCAAATTGGTGCGACTCTCTCTCTCTCTCTCCTTTTGTTTCATGGGATAAATGCACGTCTTAGTTGCAGATATTCTCAAATTTATTTAGTTTGTAATACTGTTCATATTGTATTAATATGTAAGCCGGTTGAGAATATACTTCTGTTATTCATGACTCCCAGTTGGTGATAATGTGGTGTACCTTTAAGTACTTAACATTAGCCAATAGATATTATCCGTCCGATAGCTAAATATATAAATAAAAAACTAAGATAGAAAGTCACGGTCCTTTTCGTCTCGTTTTACTAGGAGTAATTACTTGATGAACCAGTGCCCTCTTCTTGCAGCAGCATATGAAGTAGATTGAAGAAGCTCGTTGTAGGAGATTGAGGGTAGGGCAGTAAAGCTTCTTCTCGCTTGCAACTTCATATGGCTTTGCATTTGTCAATCTGTAGGAACATACATGAATTACAATATATATATATATACCAAATGACTTCTAGTACTATATGAATCTGAGTTTTAGCATTATCTCACTGGTGTACATTCATATAGTAACTTTGACTTGAATGTGTTTGGGCTTAAATAAACTAGCTTGGTTTTTGTTTCGCAGGCCATGCTCCCGTTTATCTATTCGGATAAGCTTCCTGATTTAAGCAAGATCTCAGGCTCATCATCAATGTCCTCATCAACAAACATACTGCAGCATCTTTTGGCAGCTGCTGACCGCTTTGGTCTTGATCGCCTGAAACAGTTATGTGAATCAAAACTGTGTGAAGAAGTCACTACTGATACAGTGGCAACAACACTTTCCCTTGCTGACCAGTACCATTGCTTGCAGCTCAAGGCCATTTGTCTAAAGTTTGCAGCAGCAAACTTGGGAGGTGCGTGTTCTCCGTAGAATCTGAGCGGTGCTATTCAGGTTATGTCAATTTCAACGTTGACTGTCAATTTGTAAAAGTGCATCTGATGAGATGGGTACCGATGATTATGAGACAAGTGATGATGAGATAGGTGAGCATCAGGATTATAGTTAATATGATTACTTGATTTTTCTTTTGGTTTTGTGCTCTAGAGGGATTATATACCCTTAGACTATTGATTTTTGAACATATGTAGAATGGTTCTTGAACAAGTTTAGTAAGACATGAATAGTTTGTTAAATGTGATGGTGGATGTTATTTTGAGACAATATATTTAGTTTTAAATGATTTAAAGTTTGTTTTCAATTAAGTTTTGAAAAAGTTTGTGGATTTATCAATATTAATTCATAATATTATGTAGTAATAATGCTATAAATAATTATATTATTGTAATGAAACATTAAGAACTAATGTAATGGCAGAACAATCACAATGGGATAAGGTGATTGCATTTATTGCATTTTCAGTTACTTTCTCTAAGCAAAGGTGATTGCATTTTCAGTCGCCTTACACAAGCTAAGGTGATTGCATTTTCAGTCACCTTTTCTAAGCAAAGGTGATTGCATTTCCAGTCGCCTTCTCTATGCAAAGGTGATTGCATTTTCAGTCGCCTTACACAAGCTAACGAGATTGCATACCCAGTCGCCTTATACTAGCTAACGTGATTGCATTTGTGATTTAATTTATTAAATAAATAAAATTAAAAAACCCTTTACGTGATGGCAAAAAGCAGTCACGGAAAATAAATCTCTAAGGTGACTGCTTATCCCGTCGCTTTAAGCTATTGCGACAAGGGTTTACGCGACTGCCATGGCGATTGATTTTCCAGTCGCGTTACCTTTTCGTGACTGCTTTTCGTACATATGTGATGGCTTTTAGCAGTCACAAAAAGCCTTTTTTCTTGTAGTGGATGGACACGGACGAGTTCTGTGTGGTGGCGTGGGTACTAGATTAGGGTATACCTCGTCTGCAACATTGGATGGGACATCGCCTTCATCTATTCAGGAGTTTGAGGCTGACCTTGCAAAATTAAGGGAAGAGCTTGCAGAACGTGATCGTCGTATTGCAGAGCGTGATCTAGAGCGTGATCTTCGTGATGCAGCACGTGACCGTTATGAGGATGAGATAAGGAGTGAAATGGCTTCGTTGAAGGCTTTATTACAAGTTATTCGGCGATGCGCAATGGATTACGAGGCTCGAGTTATTCGGGCATTGAATCTTTGCGGGGATAAATTCAAATGGTTCAACTCCAATCCGCGGGAATTCAAGTGGCGGGTCAAACACCAGAAATCAGTTTATATAGAGGTACATGCTTTCTCTTCTATAATGTTGTTCCTGTCCTCTTTCTCCGTTTGGTGGTTTTGCATGCGATAAATTGGGGTTTTGTGATTATTGTTGATTTCATAGTTTCCAGTGTTTTGTTACTGGTCAAAGATGGTCAGTGTTTTGAATTTGCTGTCATTCCCCTCTTTTATTACAAGTAAATACTAGCATGAACTTGAAGAATATCTTAGTACAACTTGAAACAGTCCCCTGCTTTTGAATAATAAAGTCTTATAACAAACTTACATATAAGATTGTGCATAAGAATCATAGATATTAAAGCACTAGTAAACAGGATGGACTTAATGAGAACAAAAGTAAGTTACTTAGTACAATTTATATAAGAACAAGAGAGGAGATAGCTATGTCTCTCTTAAGGGACAAGCTACAGTAGGCTCTTACATTCCCAGCCTGAATGAAAATGGTCAATCGAAGCATTGACTCCAGAGCTCTTCAGGCCATTCTAACTTCATGAAACCTTGCCGTTGCACAAGAATAAAAATAATGCCATAAGCTATGTATTCCACCCATGTTGTGGCTTAAATCCTTCTACCAAGTTGTGCAAATTATTGGAGGTAGGT
The DNA here is from genome assembly GCA_022495995.1 of Adenophora triphylla var. japonica. Classification (NCBI taxonomy): domain Eukaryota; kingdom Viridiplantae; phylum Streptophyta; class Magnoliopsida; order Asterales; family Campanulaceae; genus Adenophora; species Adenophora triphylla. Next base: position 300,860 of record JAFEMH010002694.1, read on the forward strand.
CTATTAAACCTAAACAATCAGTAATTAGTCTCGTTTTTAATTCAACTGGAACTTGTAATGGTGGTTGCCATCTTTTTTCCAGTTGATCAGTACAAAATTTTCCTTTTCTAGGGATATGCTCGACTTTGAATCTCTGATCCTTGTTCATAGAGTCATTACACTATTGAATCAAGGCCAGGGGATTTCCCATATGCTCCCTCCTTGCAGCATTCATATATTTCCTTGCCATCCAGAACTAGTCAAATACACCAATACCTATCCCCTTTTCAGCCTTTTTGTGCTGCTACCAATAACGCTTTTTCCAAGTCTTTTAGAAAATCCAACTAGTTTTCATTTCGACCAAGTAATTCTCCAGATCCTACAGTATTAGAATCCTTATCAAAGCTAACATCTTTGTTAATTTTATTAATTTTAGTAATTTCCAGTTGATCAGTACAAAATTTTCCTTTTCTAGGGTTTTGTGATTATTGTTGATTCTTATGCACAATTTTATAAATTGTACCAAGTAACTTACTTTTGTTCTCATTATTGTCCGTGTGATGGAGTGATGGAGGTAGTATTTTTATCTTTTTCTAGCTCTTGATTTGATGATAATTGAAGTACATTATTTATGTTTACAAAGATTGTTGCTCTGGTTTGAGAAAGTAGGAGTGCAAATCAGCTGTGTGATACTCCCTCCGTCCCAAAATAATTGTCACAGACTTGTCAAAGTTTTTAAGGAAGATTCTTTACTAGTTTGTACATTACTAGTACAATGCTAAAACTGCACTTTCCTTATATGGAAATGCGACATTTATTTTGGGACGAACCAAAATGGAAAATTTTGGGACGAACCAAAATGGAAAGTACAACATTAATTCCGGGACAGAGGGAGTATATATGCTGCAAAGGTTCTATGACCATGAATCAGGTGAAATTACATTAGATGGAAGCAAGCAGATGGGTCTTTTAAACCAGAAGCCTGTGTTGTTTAAGGAAACAATCCGCGCCCACACTGCTTACGGAAAGCAAGGCATTTCCATAGATACCAAAATTAAGGCTGCAGCTAGAGTTAGCATACCATATCTTACAATTAGGGGTATAGATAGATTACTTTGGCATTCTATCCTTGTTGAAGCACTATCAACGTTGATGCATTTATTTTGTTTATCATAGTTTTTTGCGTATTCATGTTCTGGTGCATTTATTTTGTTTATTAGCTTCAGCAGTAAGCTTGTTCTACCTACATTCAACATGTCAGATTTAGGCCATGTTGTTTCTTAGCTTCAACAGTAAGCTTGTTGATGCATTTATTTTGTTTATCAACGTTGATGCATAACAGTTTAGAGTTTTTTGCTTAATTGTTTGCGTTTTTCCTCATCGCAGATATGTGAAGGAAAAAGATCGTAGATGCTGAGCAACCAAGTTAAGCACTATCAACGTTGATGCATTTATTTTGTTTATCATAGTTTTGAGTTTTGGCAGACATTTTTTGTTCAAATATTAAGTGGTTGAACTAAGCATGGATGTGTTATAGATTTATGATGTCCTTTTGATCTTGGCAGACAGACAGTAGTACCAAATTAGGTTGAGTTTTTCTTAATAAAATCGTTGTCTTTTGATCTATAATAGCAATTTTATTGCAAAGTGTGTTTTATTATATAATTACAATTCATTTAGTATATATAAAAGAATGAACATTCAATTCATTTTGAGAAGAATGGAGTAGTTCATATTGATGATTAAGATTTATATTTTGGGATACAAGCTTGTTTGGGTCGTTGAAAGCCGACCTTAAATCTTTTCCTCCAAAATTATATTTTGGCACAAAATTACATTAGGGTCGGCAATGCGCGTCCCTAATATTTTTCGGGACAAAAAATAAATTGGCGCTAAATTAATATTAGGGTCGGCGACGCATGTCCCTAATAATTTCCCGGGAAAAAAATAAATTGGCGCTAAATTAATATTAGGGTCGGCAAATCCGACCCTATTAACCCGTCCCCAAAAAAAATTGGCTCCAAAATTTGTCCCCGCTAAATTAATTTTTAGGACCGATGAATGCCGTCTTTAATACATTATTGGGGACGGTGACGGGGGTCCCAAACTTTTAGAGTCGCCTGTTATTCCGGACCCCAAATTCCCGTCCTTAAGGCCGACCCAAATACCTTTAGGGACGGCAAATTGGCCTTTAGGTACGGTGACGGGCCGACCCTAAAAGTGATGTTTCTTGTAGTGTAGACAGCATGTTACAGACCATTCCTATACCTTGGATAGTATTCCCTGCTTGTTATCATACATTACAAAGCTACAACAGTTGGATTCAACAGCTCATTCCTAAACATCGATACTCATAATCATATAATCCAAAACTCCCACTTTTTATACCATAATCTTCAATTGAATTGAATACTATACCCAAAAAAGAAAAAAAATAGGGAAATGAAAAGAACAAAGTTTATAAATCTATACAACCAAATAAAATAGGAGTAACAAAATGTGTATACTTAATAAATATAAGTGACATGTAGACATACATGTAGACGTACATGTATAAATCATTAAAATAATGTTATTGTAAAGTATATAATATTAATTAAATGTGTAGAATTTCCGAGGTGGAAATTACCTATTTATGATGGACAGAATGGTAATTTCACACCGCTTAATTGAAAGGGTGTAGTCCCTTGATGAGGTGTCATTGTTTCCTATATATAGAGGCTTACCATCAACCTAGAAACTACATTATTCTTATATACTCTCTCCATAATCTGAGTTTTAAGGAAGGCATTCATCATCAAGAAGATCTACATCTCCCTCCTTCATTTTCTTCTTCTTCTCTTCCTTCCTTGAAGAACGTCATCAAGTATCAAGATGGACTCAACAGGTATCACGCTTCCGCCTTCATCTTCTTCTCTTACTTAATCTAGGCTTGAGTGCTTTCGGGTTATTGGAATAGGAATGTTCCAACAATTGGTATCAGAGCCTCTCAAGTTTTGGATTAAGTTTGAATTCATATAGCATATGTTTTGCTTTACTTTGATTTCTTAATCCTGTTGATATAATTATGTTATGATGTTATTTGAATGCTCTAATTCGTTGCTAGGGTATTAGTATTCATTACTTGATTAAATTCTGAATATGGATTGAAGTTTTACTCAAAAGGACATGATGATTCATGCAAGATTATCCCATTGACACAACAGAGCGTTTTATGTCGCACAACCGTGTTGGATCTACTTGTGTATTCATGTCTTGGTTAAGCGTTAATTTTGCTTACTATTCATCTTTTGTGTGAAAAATTTTCTGTGAAAAGGGTCTTGCTCGGCCAATTATGAACAGGTGCCTTACCTGAATATAAATTTTTGGTTTTACTCAAAAGACTTTCAATTCTTAATGTAAGATTATCCCATTTTGAACATAGCCACCATCATTGGATGCGTTGTGAGTTTGTTCAAATGCATAGCTACACATTTAAAAATGTGTTGTGAGTATGAGGATCTACTTGCTTTGGTTGAATATTTATTCACCATTAAGTTAAGAATTGATAGTCAAAATCTGGAAAATTTGACATTCAGGGGTTGCTCGGCCGAGCATACCCCTTGACTCAGCCGAGCACCCCATTTGTATCAGCACAACGTTTGAAAAATTTGGAAAAGGCGCCATCCAACGGTCATGATGCTCGGTCGAGCACCCCTATAACTCGGCCGAGCACAAGGGATCAGAAAGGGGTGTTCTCTGGAGTGTTTTGCTCGGCCGAGCTATTTCATTGACTCAGGTGAGCACGATTGTTTTGCTCGGCCGAGCACTTTCCTTGACTCGGCCGAGCACCACTTGATTTTTGCCAGATTTTCAAATTTTTTAATATTTTGCTATTTTGGTCAATTTTCATTCATTATTTGAGTAAAAGTATACATTAATTTGTGCTAAAGTGTGATTAATTATATGCTTAACAATTTCATTTATTTCTAAACAATATTGTCGTCAAAGTGATTTACGTTGTTTAGATACAAAATTGTAAAGTGATGAATGTTCTTATTGATATGTGATAACATACTTGTTTCCTAAAGGAGACCTTGTTGTTGACTAAATATTTGCATTCATGGGATTATAATTGAATAAAATGTTTGGTCATTTTAAATACTTTGTACCATCCCAAAGGAAGGCGGGTATTTAAAATGAGTTGTTTATATTTTTTATTGCCGGGTAACAAATACTTTAAATGTTAGGACATTTTTAATACTTGAACCGGCCCAAAGGAAGGCAAGTATTTGAAATGTGTTGTTTAAAGTCATTTATTACTCTAAGATAAATTAAATTATGAGTCAATTCGCAATCCAAAGATTAGTTTTGATGTCATGTTAATTATCTTTTTGATGGGATTCATTGATATAATTAATCACTTTATTCATTATGTAGTTTCTTATACATGTTTTGTATTCATTCTTCATTCTTATTCCCAACAGATTTGATAAACGCTTCATCTATTACTACTGCTATGAACAATGCTCCAATGCTTAATGGGATTAACTTTAAAACTTGGAAAAATAATATAACGATGATCTTAGGCTGTATGGACATCGATCAAGCATTAGGGGAACCAAGTCCCGCTGCTCTCACTAAAGGAAATACCGTTATAGAACGGAAAAATGTTGAGCAATGGGAACGGTCCAACCGCGTGAGTCTAATGATCACGGAAAATACAGTTTCAAAGACATGTTTGGACAATGTCTCTGAGATCGAAAATGCTGAGTTTTTTCTTGAATTCTTGTGGAAACTTGTTTCCATTCGGTACAAGGGTGACGAAAATCTTAGGGAGTACATTATTGAATTATTTCATCTTTCGATCAAACTAAAGGCACTTAAGTTAGAGATTTCGGAAGATCTGCTCGTGCACTTAGTTTTGATCTATCTTCCTCCTCAATTTGGTCCTTTTAAGGTGACCTATAAATGTCAAAAGTACAAGTGGAATATTAATGAATTACTTTCACATATGACACAAGAGGAAAATATGATGAAATATCTTAAATTAAAAAATACTCACTTAGTATTTACTTCTTCTCGTGAGATTAAGAGAAGAGGGAAGGAAATCGCGGTTGCAAGTAAGAAGCATAAATGATCATTTAATGATCACAAAGTCAAGAAATGCTTCTTTTGCTAGGACCTTACTCGCATGAAGAACGACTACCATAAGTATCGCGAATGGCGAATTCAGAATGGTATGTCATTTGGTCTTGTTTGTACTAAGGCAAATTTTGTTTCAATTCCTTAATATACATGGTGGTTGTATTTGGTGCAACAACTCACATTAGTTCATGTATGCAGGGTTGCCTGAATTACCGAATCCCCAGTGAAGAGGAGAAATACACTATATGGGAGCTGGAAATCCGATTGAAGTTATAGGCATAGGGACTTTTAGATTAATGATAAGTACTGACTATTATTTTGTATTAAATAATACATTCATTGTACCATCTTTTTGATGGAATTTAATATCTATTACAATTTTGGACAAGGAAGGTTACTCTTGTTCTTTTGATAATAATAAGTGTGATCTTTATTTTAAATTCCAAACTTGTCGGTACTAGTACTTTGCCATATATCGATAATCTTAATTTACTTGACACAGTCAAGAAAATGAATGAGTCCCATAATAATGAAACCAAAACTAAAGGCACTAAGCAAAAGTTATCAAGTGAAAATTCTTGTATTCTATGGCATAGGCGTTTGGGTCATATCTCCAAAGAGAGAATTGATAAAGCTTATGGCGGAGGAAATCCTAAAACAACTTGATACTCCGGATAAAAACTTTTGCATTAAATGTTTAAAGAAAAATTTATAAACATTAAAGGAAATAGGATCTTTGAGAGTATCAAACGTCTTGGAACTAATTCATATGGACATTTGTGGACCATTCACTAACCCTTCATGGAATGGTCAATAATATTTCATTATGTTCATGGATGATTACTCTCGTTATGAATACATTATTTTCTTCATGTAAAGTCTCAATCACTGGACGTATTGGGTGAATAACGTTCAGGTCCTTTATACTCGCTATCTTGAAGAGTGTGGGATTGTCCCTCACTACACCATGCCGGGCAAACCTAGCATAGTGTAGTGGAGAGACATAATAGAATCCTTAAGGATATGGTAAGAAGTACGTTTTCTTGTACTTCTTTATCTCACTCATTATAGGAGATGCATTAAAGAACCGCTACATATATTCTCAATAGAGCTGCTTCAAAGGCTACCGACAAAACTCCATATGGACATTAAGACCATTGGAAGTTACTTTGTAAGGTTTGCTAAGAGATCTAGGGGATATAAATTTTATGACCCGAAAACTAAACTTTTTTCGAGATTGGCAATGTTAGGTTCTTTGAGGATGTTGAATTTAGTGGAAGAAATAGTAATGATTTTGAATTTGCAGAGTTAGAGGAACCACTATATGTTCCTCAAACTTTAGTTCCAGTTGGAAATCAAGTAATTGTACCTGAAATTCAACAAAGAACATACAATTCAAAATAATATAGAGACTCTCATAAATAACGGTCAACATGAAAATGTTGGACATGAGGAAATTCAACAAACTCAAAATGAGGATGAACCGGTGCTCTTAAGGAGATCTACTAGAGAAAGAAGAAGTGCTATTCCAGATATTTATGATGTGTATCTTGCGGAGAATGAGGACACCTTAGGTTTAGTCGTAGATGAACCAATTACCTTCCATGAAGCCATTAATAGTTCTAATTCTCATAAGTGGATCAATGCCATTAATGTGGAGTTAAAATCAATAAAAGACAATGACATTTGGAATCTTGTTCGATTGCCTGAAGGTGCAAAATCTATTGGTTGTAAATGGATATTTAAAACCAAAAGGGATTCGCAAGTTAATGTGGAAAGATATAAGGCACGTCTTGTTGCTAAGGAATTTACTCAAAAGGAAGTCATTGATTATAAAGAAACATTTTCTCCGACATCTTCTAAAATCTCTTTTAGGATCATTATGGAATTAGTAGCACATTATGATCTTGAGCTTCATCAAATGGATGTTAATACGGTTTTTCTCAATGGAGACATTGAGGAAACCATCTATATGAGAAAATAAAAAATGGTGACTGATTCAGATCAAACTAATCAATTAGTTTGTAAACTTAAGAAATTCATTTGTGGCCTCAAGCAAGCTTCTCGTCAATGGTATTTAAAATTTAATCAAGTTATTCTTTCATTTGGTCTTGAAAAGAATATTGTATACCATAAGTTCAGTGGGATTAGATTTATAATTTTTGGTCTTATATGTGGATGATATTTTACTTGCTAGTAACGATAAGGACCTTCTAAAGGAAACTAAGAAATTTCTTTCAAACAAATTTGAAATGAAAGATCTTGGTGAAGCATCTTTTGTATTAGGAATCCAAATTCACCGTGATCGTTCACGAGGTGTTTTAGGATTATCGCAAAAGAGCTATATAGAGAAGGTATTACAAAGGTTTAGCATGAAAAATTGCAAACCACATGACACCCCAGTCTCTAAAGGAGATAAATTAAGTTTAAAGCAAAGTCCTAAAATAATTTTGAATCCAAGTGTATGGAAAATATTCCTTATGCACCGGCAGTAGGAAGTTTAATGTATGCGCAAGTCTGTACATGTTCAGACCTTGCATTTATTATTGGGATGCTTGATCGATACCAAAGCAATTCGGAAAGAAGAACATTAAGTCGCATCAAAAAGAATGATGAAGTACCTATAAAATATTAAACTACATACTTATGTATACAAAATCGGATCATTTTGAGATCATTAAGTATTTCGATTCTGTTTTTACTGGATGCAAAGATGTCAAAAGACATCGTATGATTATGTCTCTTGTTGAAGAGAAATAAGTATAAAATGAACAAATAGATGTACAACTTATAGGAACAAACTCCATGTCATTGGATCCATTTTATAAAATGTTATCTCTTTTGATGTTTCACGAGCATATTGCTCATATAGGTGTAACAACTTTTGATAATGCTTAATATAGTGGGAGTTTGTGTTGTGATTTATTTTCTATTTGTTTTATTTATATTGATCTCATTTGGTTAATTAGGACTAGTTGATGGAATATATATACATGATTTAATATATTCATTAAGTTTTTCATGCTACACATCTATACTTAATCTATGTCATTTAGTTGAACATATATATGTGATTAATGTGGGTTTAGTTGCGAATCAATTACAACGACTGCCCCTTTAGTTTCTATACTTGTAAAACTAATGGACGAGATTGTTTATAATGACAATGAAGTGCACATATGAATTGTCATTTACATTATGAATATGATTTTATGAGGATTTGTTAAAGTATAAACACATGTTTGGGCAATTCAAGTGGGAGATTGTAAGAACATGGATTGCAAAATGTGTATACTTAATAAATATAAGTGACATGTAGACGTACATGTAGACGTACATGTATAAATCATTAAAATAATGTTATTGTAAAGTATAGAATATTAATTAAATGTGTAAAATTCTCGAGGTGGAAATTACCTATTTATGATGGGCAGAATGGTAATTTCACATCGCTTAATTGAAAGGGTGTAGTCCCTTGATGATGTGCCATTGTTTCCTATATATAGAGGCTTACCATCAGCCTAGAAACTACATTATTCTTATATACACTCTCCATAATCTGAGTTTTAAGGAAGGCATTCATCATCAAGAAGATCTACATCTCCCTCCTTCATTCTTCTTTTTCTCTTTCTTCCTTGAAGAACGTTATCAAGTATCAAGATGGACTCAACAGGTATCACGCTTCCGCCTTCATCTTATTCTCTTACTTAATCTAGGCTTGAGTGCTTTCGGGTTATTAGAATAGGAATGTTCCAACAGTTTACTCCCATTGTACGCATTCTACAACAACACAATTATTTTATAATCTCAATATGTTGAGATTACAAACAATTGTTTTGTTGGTTTTTTTCCCTTTGTCGTATAATAAATTCCTCTCATTTGTTGAGAGTCGATGTTTTATCTCCTTTGTGAGAGCCGTTGTTTGTTTATTTTTTTGTTTGTTGTTTTTTCATCTTGCATTAATGACGACGATTCTTGTATTTTCTCATAATGAAGTAGATGCCAATATTTTCTCGTCAACCCAGATTCTGCATATAAGTGCTCAACGCAAAATATTATCGGAAGGGGGATTTATTAGATGCCGAATTGAGGTAGTGTCCAAATTTTACTTGAAATTCGAACGTTCCAACATTTAGATCGAAAATATCGTTGTTGTATGATAAGAGATGAACTTTCGGGGTGAGACTCTACCGGAGTGTCATATGTATTGTAATTGCAAATGAAATTGCATTTAGGCTCCGTTTGTTTAGCGTAAAACATTTTTCGAAAAATGATTTCCTGCAAAATGTTTTTCGGAAAATGAAAATGTTTTCCGAAAAATAAAATAAACATGTTTTCGACTGTTTGGTAAGAAAAATGTTTTTCGAAAAATATTCGATTGAGTTGACTACAAATTTACCCACCCCAATCACCCCTACCACCCCCACCCTATTCACCACTTCCACCCCCTCCCACTCACCCCTACCCCCCCCCCCCTTCGATCGAGTAAACAAAAATTAATCATTTTAAATTTATTTTTAACAACTCCTCCCCCAATTCACTCACACACACACCCCCCCCTCGGGTCAATTTTTTTTTTTTTTTTGAATTTAATTTTTTTAAACAGCAGCCAAAGTATATACTTATGCTGGTTTTAATAAGTTCACCGATTGTATTTAAAAGTTAACATGAATCAAATTGAACCATATATATGTGTGTGTAGATCCTAGAGCGATGTATGTAATTGAACCATATATATGTGTGTGTAGATCCTAGAGCGATGTATGTTGCTGGAATAAAGTAGTGAAAAGAAAAATAAGAATCATACCAAAAGTAATTAATCTTTCGGGAGGTAAGATTGTGGTGACACCGGGGGTAGGGGTGTTCACGGTTCGGATTGGTCCGAATTTTATCAAAATTTCAAAAAAACAGGATCGGATCAATTGTTCGGTTCTGCCTAAATTCAGGACCAGGACCAGAGCATTACATTACATGATCGGTCACATTGGTCTGGTTCCAATGGTTCGGTCCATGTCCGATTCCATTGGTTCCACTACTATATATTTTTTCTAAAGATAAAACATGCAACAACTATTTTTTTATGAAACCAAAATATAGGACAATTACATAAACAAAATTCAAATACAAATATTCAGACATACATCAAATTAACTTAAATAGAGGAACAAAAGAGAAATACATAAACATGATTCAGACCCTAATAACTAAATTCAGATGCAAAATTGTAAGAAAATTGAAAATACGAGTAGATTGGAGGTAGAGACTGAGAAAATAATACCAAAATCTCATTAAATTATTACCTTTTATTGGAGATTTGAGAGGCAAAATAACAGAGTAATGATGTTCTGCAATCTTGCACGAAAAAACAGATCTGTGTCGTAGATTAATTACTTCTATTACAGCTGCGCCGTCGGTAGAGATCGATGGTGGTGCCGTGGTTGGACAGCTGAGTCGAAATCAGGGTGCCGCCATGAAGAATCAATTTGATTTCTAGGGTTGAGAATTGAGATGAGAGAATGACGAGAGAGGGGAAAAGCGTATAGAGAGAGAGAGAGAGAGAGAGAGTGAGAAAACCAAACGGCGAAAATGAAAGAGATATGATAGGGTTAGAGTTTTTGTAAACTTGTATTGTCGTTGAATGGATAAGGTCACAACAAAATTTTTTTTTTGGAAATTAGGAATTTGAAATTATGAATATGTATATATATATATATATATATATATATATATATATATATATATATATATATATATATATATATATATATATATATATATATATATATATATACACACTTTTTTCATTGGGCGTCCCGCTACAAATCACACACTTTTTTCATTGGGCGTCCCGCTACAAATCACACACTTCCTAAAATGGCAAAGAATCTTTACTATTCCACCCACTAATTCTCTCTTCTACTTTACTTTTATACTCACAACATCAATCAAATCACTACTCCCTCCGTCCCATACCTACGTGCCTAGTTTGACTTTGGCATGACATTTGACCATACAACTACGAAAAATTAGAACATTTTGATGAAATTTTAAAAGTTGTTATTGATTTATTACTAACAACACTAACAATTAAAAGTTTTAAAATTTAATTATAATATATCAATTTCTCGTAGTTGTATGGTCAAATGTCATGCCAAAGTCAAACTAGGCACGTAGGTATGGGACGGAGGGAGTATTTCCTACCCCACTTTCTCTCTCCAACCTCACATTTCATACTCACAACATTTTTTCCATTATTTTTTCCCTTAATTTACGCGTAAACAGTAACTGTCTTATTTGTAGCGGAACGGAAAGAGTACATAATTGGTCCGGTTCGAGTTCGGTCGAGAACCATATATATTTTTTCAAAAATCAGGACCAACCCAAATAATCGGTTCCATATAAATTTGGGATCAGAACCAAACCAATTCTATTGGATTGGTCCGATCCGGTTATAACGATCTGGTCCGATCCGTCGATTTTTTTGTTCAGCCCTACCGAGGGGTGATGGTTGATGTTGGGGGTGGGGGTGAGTGAGGGGTTGGGGGCAGGGGGTGATGGGGATGGGGTAGGGGTGGTTGATGTTGGGTGGGTAGCGTGGGGGGGTTGTGTGTATGTGAGGGTGTTATCATTTTTCGAATAATGTTTTACTTAGAAAAAATTCGTAAATCATTTTACTCAGAAAAGTGGAAAAAATATTTTTCGGAAAACATTTTCCCCATTTTTCGATGCTAAACAAACACCTAAAAATGAGAAAAATGTTTTCCGAAAAATATTTTCCCCCAAACAAACGGAGCCTTATTGTTTACTGAAAAAAAAAAAAAAACACATTTGTGGTAAAATAAAACTGACCGAATTCCTAAGCGAGGGATAAGACTCTTTTAAGGAGAGATCTAATAGAAGCAACCGCTTCTTCAAACAACTGTTTCTTCCCCAATTGTTTCTGCAAATCACGCACATTTGTGCGTTTTCTTGGCATGAATTGTAAACTTGATGAAAAATAGTTTCTTGTACCAGGGTGTAATCGAAAAGCTTGACCAAAGTCAAAATTGCCGTTCGCGCCGCTGGGTGTAAGTTTGTCCATTTTACACTTCACCACCTTGAGGTCGGCACGTGAGGAGGTGGTTGGTGATTACGACGGCGTTTGTAATTAGTCAATTAAATTAAATTCCTACAAACGAGTTTTTGTATTTCAATTTGTAAAGCTTTTTAAGGTGCATACATTTGGCATGACATATAACTAATCTGGACTAATTGAATTTAATTAAGTTAAATAAATTTGTAGACATTTACACGTAATGAAGTACTTCCTCCATCAAAAAAATCACTTTAAAACTTCAATTAACTTTAACACAAAAATAAAAAATTGTTGATTTTATTTTAAAGAATTATTGATAGTATTCTTAATAGTCCTGATATTGATATAGATGTTTGAATTTTGTAATGATTATTAAACTTTTATATTCCTTTTGTATCATTTAAAATTATATCAAATAGTGTATGCATGAGGATTTAATTTTTATTTTTATTTTTTACAATATAATATTGGTGACGAAGTTGACATTATGAATATGAAAAATGGATGGAAATTGTAGGTGTGTTAGTTAGTGTGAGTATGACGAATGTGTCTTATTGAATAAATAAGTGTTATAAAGTTTATATTTTGAAAAGTGTTATGTCAAATGAAATATCATAAAGAAATAGTGTAATTTCAAATGAAATATTAATTTAGTACTATATTTCAAACTATATTTATTATGTTAAAAAAGTACAATTTTTTAATATAAAATGGTGGTTTTGCTTTGGTTGATCAGGATCTCTGGATCATGGCATATTAATGGTTTAAAAGGATTTTTTTTCTGAAATAATTTCATTATAAAATTATAAATCTCAAAATAACTCACATTTGATTTTTTTTTCAAAATAACCATCTTTTTAAAAAATATTGAAGTCGCTACACCATGTAGCGAGTTTAGTTAAATTAGGGTTTAAGCGTTTGAATTAATCAACTGTGATTAACAAAGCATAACTCGCTAAATCGTGTAGCGAGTTCACGCGTACAATAGTGAATTCGCTACATGGTGTAGTTAGTTTAGAAAGACAACTTTACAAAAGATAAGGTTTTCAGATCCAGATTCATTCCCATTCTCATATCCTCTTATACTTGCTTAATAAAAAACAAATCTTCACATCATTTAATTTCGTCAGAATCGTTGAATACCATAAATCAAGATTAATTAACATCATCTTAATAATAGTTTTCATTTGTGTTTAGATATACTCACTCCGTCCCTGAAAGATTGTTCCATTTGCCATTTTGACTTGTCCCAAAAAGTATGTCTCATTTTTAAACTTAGGCATGAATGTTAGTGCAAATCTACTAAGGTACAAGAAGGTGAAACTCTTCCTTAATAATTGCAAAATGTACAACAGGACAATCTTTTAGGGACGGAGGGAGTATAAATTTAAGTTTTTAACTGTGTTTTAGTATATTATATATATAAATGTTAGGATTTTGTTATGTAGGTTTTAACACTTTGATTTTGTAATTTAGGGTTAAAGATGAACGGGGGTTCAATCATTTTCATGTGTTATTGGAGAGGTGATGATAAACAACCATTTGATGGTCCTCATTTTCAAAAATGGCCAAAATGAGCAATTAGGGCTAATTGTCGATGGAAATACAATGAGTTAATTGATGAATTATATAAAAAGATGGGATTAGATTGGTCACAATATGATTTGGAAGTCATTTATAGATGTCCTCATACTTTTGAAAGTGGGTTTGGTGAGTACTTTCCTTTTCTTATTGAAGATGATGCGTGTATGGATATAATGTTCGATGTTTTAGCTAAATTTGGGGGGATGGGTAATTTGCAGCTGTATGTGGTTGTAATATTGATTGAAAATTGACGTTATCCAGAGTTTGAAACACTGCACACAGAGACCATTTATAGGTATTCATCAAGTTGTAACCGTGATGCAGGGGTTGGTACAAGTACACAAACACTTTCACATGGGTGCTGACAAAGTAATAATTCAATCTGTTTCACTAAAAGGATGATGATTTTTTTAAAATAAAGACTAAAATGAAGAAGGATGATTGAGAAATGAGTGTTTTTTTTTTGTCCAAATCAAATGAAACTTGTATCAATTTATAGGGAAAAAAATGATGAATTTTGGTGAAAAAAAATAAAATTAATTTACTAGGTGATAATTCAGCTTAAAGATTTGGGATAAAAAATCAAATCCAAAAATTCTGAGAATCAATCAGATCATGCCACGTGTCAAATCAAGAAAAAAAATGGAGCGCCTCACGCGCCTTGCCGGGCCGTGAGGCGCACACGCCAAATGCGGTCCAATGAAAAGCCTCCACGTGTCACTCAATTTTTTTTGAGTTAATGACAATTTAGGGTCTGTAGTATAGGGGCAGTACCACATTGGGGCCTGAAGTCTTAAAACTATCAATTTGGGGCCCGAATTTACAATTTTGATCAATTTGGGGCTTTTTGACGGAAAACATTAAAAAACCCCGTTAAGTGACCATGTGCGAGGCATGTGACATTCAGTGAGGGCATTTTGATCATTTCGCGTTCAGCCCAGACTTCATGCCCTAAATTGACATTTTTCCTCTCTCTCTCTCTCTCTCTCTCTCTCTCTCTCTCTCTCTCTCTCTCTTTAGCAAACAACAGCAAACCCACCACCACACCCAACCCCATTCACGTTCCCATCACAAACCCCCAAATCTTACCCAGGTTTAACCCCCCTTATTCCAACCTTCGCTCCTCCATTTTCACCGCCCTTTTAATCTCGTTTCCACCTTCGACCTCCCTAATCCCATATGCTCTCAAATCGGAGCCAAATTTGACACTCGCTTCCCTAGATCTGCAAACCCATCTTCATCCGCATCTATGGCGTCGGTCTCCAACCCACTATCACCTTCTTTCTTCCTCTGCCTTCTTCTCAAACAGCCACACAACAACCGAAGATTATGGAGCTTGAAGAAAATAACGGCGAGGATTTGAGACTCGCCTGAGGCAGATAGACAGACGAAGTGAGAGCTTGGGTTTCCTCCTTTATTTTCTCTCCCTTCATCCTAATTCTGCTCCTTCATAAATTAATTTTGTTGATATTTTGATAATGATGGTGGTATAAATCTGGTTGCTTGATAGAAATGTGATTGATGCTAACGGTGGTTGGGAGGTAGTGGTGGTGACGATGAAACTGGTGGTGGTAGAGGGATTAATGGTGGTGGTGTAATATTTTTCTAGCAAAATGAATGAAATATTTTTGGAAACGTGATTGATGCTAACGGTGGTTGGGAGGTAGGTCCCAAAATGAATTAAAAAAAAATAAATTAATCAAGGAATTTGTAATTTATTTTTTGATTAATTAAAAAAAAAATTGGATTTTTGAAACGAATGAAATATTTTTCTAGCAAATGTGTACCGTATAATTCTTTTATGAGTTCAATAAATGTAGTTTTTTTAAAGTTTCATTTTTTTTGGAAGGGGGAAAAGGAACTGTAAGTGAGTTTTTTTTTTTTGGTAAAAAAATATTTTTATTTTATAATTTTCTTATTATTATATAATTTATTAATGTTTCAAAAAATATTTTATAAATTGGATAATTTATTTTTTGTAAAAAAAAAACTAAATATTTTTATTTATTATTTTATAGGAAAAATAACAATTTAGGCCCTGAAGTCTGGGTTGAACGCAAAATGATCAAAATGCCCTCACTAAATGTCACATGCCTTGCACATGGTCACTTAACAAGTTGTTTTAACGTTTTTCGTCAAAAAGCCCCAAATTCATCAAAATTGTAAGTTTGGGCCCTAAATTGATAGCTTTAAGACTTCAGGCCCCAAAGTGGTATCGCCCCTATACTTCAGACCCTAAATTGTCATTAACCCTTTTTTTTTAGCTGAATGAAATATTTCATCCTCCCATTTCAACTCACCCATTACACACATTCACCTAGTTGAAACTCATTTCACCCACCATTTCATCCCACCATTGTGGGTAGTCTAACAAAAAAACCTCCTTGCTACTGTCAATGTTGCCCAAATGGAAGAACAAATGTTATTAGGGGTGTAAATGGTTCGATTTGGAGGAATTTACGAACCGAATCACTAGTCATCGGTTTGATAAATTTTCAAATCGAACCATGATAAGTGACTATTATATAGTCATTTATTCTTAGTTTTATATACTTTTTAAAGCATAAAATATCATTTCTCATTTCATTTTATGTACTTTTTAGTTCCTTTTTCATATTTTCTAGATTTTACGCCTTTTGGTATATTTCTTGCATTTTAAAGACAGGTTTTAAGGTCTTTCTATCAAAAAGGATGCTTGGACACTTCAAGGCAAAAGACATGGAAGAGCACCAACCAAATCAAGCACACAAAGTTAAATTCAGATGGAGCGGCCGTGCAGCCAACACGGAACGGCCGTGCGCCTAGCCATTTTCAGGCCATTTGTGGCCCTAAAATATAGAGCGGCCGTGTCTTGAAGATTGAGTGGCCGTGTCATTATTCAGAGCGGCCGTGCAGCTTAGAGTGGAGCGGCCGTGCGAAGTGTCAAAACGCAAATTCAAATCTGGCGCCAAGGAGTGCACGGCCGTGCAACTTCCTTGACGCGGCCGTGCAAATCGTGACTGCAGAATGTAAAGGCACCTTTTGATGGCACCTTCTTGAAGAGTCCCCTCCCAATTATAAATAGGACCCTTGTAATCAGTCTTAAAAACGAAAATTTTAGAGAGAAATCACTGATACTTCATAGATAGAAAATACAAATACTTGTGACAACAATTTTCCAAAGAGATTTGAAGATCAAGTTCATTGTTTGTTCTTGGAATTACTTTGGAAGAAAAGCAATAAAGTGAAGCACCATTTCCAGCATTTGCCTTCTATATTCATAAGTCTTTCTTACTCAATCTCTTATTTTAATTGCTTGTTTATTTTAAATGGCTTGTGAGTAATTCCCCTTATTCTTGGGATTGGAAACTCAAAAGCATACTTGTTTATCATCTAGAAAATGAAAAGTCTTGTCTTCTTTCTTCATCTAAATAATTTCTTTATATTATTCTCTAAATGCCCTACATTTTGGAGATGTCCAATTTGTATGATTCAGTCAATTGAGAGAAGTACCTAGCGGAGAATCTCGATTGACGGAACCATATAAAGAAACTAGGTTTCATTGATCACGAAAGTAGTTCAATGGCCTAGGAATGTTCCTTTAATGGAAAATATGTCGACTCTCGTTCTTAAAGGATTCTTACTAATTATGGTCAGCTAGAGATAAGCCGGAACGCCCGTTTGTGATAGGGCGGGAACAACGTAAACGGAAATCTCAAACAATTAGGACATAATTAGTGAAGAATACAACACTACTTGCTTGACCGTGAGAAGTAGTGCAAGCCGAATGTATCATCCTTGCTTTTTATGAAAACCTTTTATCTCTAAGACAATGACGATTTGATGAACAAAATTATGTGTATGATTTCCAATCCCGAGAATGCTTCGTTTTATAAGAATTTAATTAAAGTACCTTCTGTTTATGTTCTCTCTATTTTTCTAAAAACAAATTTTATCTCCACCCAATCTTTTTTATACTTTCTAAAGACAAAAATACTCCCTAAAGTAAACCTTGTCTCTGTGGGATCGACTCGTACTTGCACTCGCTATATTACAATAGCCCGTGCGCTTGCGGATATAAATAAACCGTTAGGTTTCGACCTCGAACAAGTTTTTGGCGCCGTTGCCGGGGACAACGGTTTACTTTTTAAATTTTTGTCTTTACTTCATAATTTTTACTTATTTTTATTTTGTTATTTCTGTTTTATATTGTTTTGCTCTCTACTTCCAATAAATTGTTACGTTTAATCTCTTTTCAAGTGTTTTTCTCGTAGTGCATGAAACGGACTCGGACATACTTTGACAATTTTGATCCGAAACCCGAAAGAAGCTTTCACGAGAGATTGAGAAGATTTAGAGAAACTTTAAAGAAACATATGGAAGAACCGCAAACACCCGCTAGGACCCTACGGGACTTTGTTAACCCAAGTACCCCGGGAACTAGATCCCCTATTGTTGTGTCGAATGCCGGAGCGGCACACTTCTAGATAAAGCCGCATCTATTGCACATGGTTATGAATAACCAATATAGCGGCACCGCTCTCGAAGATCCCCATCTACACATCCAAACATTCCTTGAGTACTGTGACACCACACGTATTCAAAATATTACGCCAGAAGCAATCCGGATGCGCCTTTTTCCTTTCTCTCTCAAGGATAAGGCGAAACAATGGTTGAATTCGGTCCCCCAGAATTCATTGACGACATGGGACCAAATTCAAGAAGCATTCCTTGGTCGATTTTTTCCACCAAGCAAAACTGCCCAGATACGAACAAAGATTACTAACTTCTGTCAAACAGATAGTGAGACTTTGTATGATGCATGGGAGCGGTTCAAGGAACTTCTCAGAATGTGCCCCCACCACGGGCTCGAAAAGTGGTTGATTGTTCACACCTTCTACAACGGTCTCATATTCAAAACAAGAGAGACCATTGATGCCGCTGCGGGAGGAGCATTGATGAACAAGGGAGTCGATGAGGCATACGAC